>JUJX01000050.1:53573-144858 GCA_000800745.1 Diaporthe longicolla
GTTATTTTAAAAATAATTATAAAAAAGTAATTTCTAAATATATTTAAAATATCTTATAGAAAATAAATAAGAAAATATATAATAAAATTTTTAAAAAAAAGAATATAATAACTTTATATTATTTTATATTTATATTTTTATTATTAAAAATAATATTTCTTTAAAAGAATTATAGAATATTTAAAAAATAAAGAAAAAGAAAAATTTAAAAAGTCTATAGAAGATTAATATAAATAGAAGTATTAAAAATTTAAAGAGTTTATATATAGGCTCTAGGTTATTAGGGAAGAGTCTAATAGCTAAGAAGATAGTAGATAGATAGATAGTTAAGAGGAAAATATAGTATAGCTAAAGCCTAGTTTAATATAAATAGTAACCTATACGTTGACTGCATCGTCTAAGGTTTCTAATATAAGAGTGTGTAAGTGAACCACCTTCCCTCGCCTACAGGTGCTTATGGTGACAATGAGAGGGTGCACATGCAAATAGCGTTGACACTTACAACACAAATCCTTCGATGAGGTCAGATTCACTGTTAAAGGAAGGCGAACAATAGTGACAATACAGGCAGTTAGATATTTCAGATCACGTTAATAAGTAGGCACCCTGACTGCACGGGTGACGTCGAATGTTTCAGGGACGTGAGTAATTGACCTACCATGAACCGATCACGAACACTCCAATCTCTATGGCCTTGAGGTAATTCTTCAGCTGCAGCTTCAAGACGAGTGGAATGGGCAAAGCCAGCACGGCAAAGTCAGTGACAATACTGACGACGCTGGAAATTATCGAGAGGGTGGCGGCGTCAACACATTTTGCGCCTGGATGGAGGGTCGGGTCCCATCCAGCCTCGGCGGCGATGCAAGGGAAGATGGCGACGATCTGGGTCGCGATGCACCACGCAACCACCACTTAGCCCACGCCCAGAGCCATCGGCGAAACACTACCTGGGGAAAGAGGAAGCTATGTGCGTAAGAAATGTAGGATCAGGCTACTGCGTTTAAGACGCCAATGTGTGGTGACACCAGCGACTTCGACCTCGACCTTAAGGGGAAGTCGATGCATGAATCCCATGCGAGTAGTTCGTCACGTCAGCATTTCCCGGGCCGTTATTACGAATGAGCACTTGAAAGTACACGTCCCCACCCCCCTGCTCTACCTTCCTATCGTGGCCAATGTGAGACATATTCTTTGTGGCCTGCAGTCTCTTGGAAAAACGCTAACCAACCTAAATGCCTTGCTTAAAGCCCCTGATCCAATCGTCACCATGGCTTTCGATTTTGGGAAAAGGATCCGGCGGAGCTGTGGTAACACAATTCCATTGCTAAAATCAGTGCCTAGGCGTAGTGCTGGCTAAGTATTCAGCCTCGCAAACGGGCCGACAGCTTCGGACTAGGATTCGTGCAACACAATCTTTTGGGGGCGATTTACTCTCCTTCTGTCCGCCTTCCATGTTCAACCTATGATAACACGGGTTGTCAAGAGCTGCACTTGTCCTGGGCCAGCCTAGCCTGCGAATGGATGCCGCATTCCGCTTCGGTTCGGAAATCGTGGAACCTGAATCGATCCTGCGCGCTGATTGCAGATTAAGTAGAGTCTGCCTGGCCAGCATTGTAAATATGGACATAGGATAGGTCCACTGAAGTGGGATAATTTGCTTCAAATGCGTTACACAATTACCGACTCTAAAAAAAGCTCACATGAAGCATCCACTTTCATCGTGAGACATCTAAGTGCTTGTCGATAAAAGCAAATGCCTTCTCCGAGAGGTTTCCCCATGCGCCAACCTTCCCAGTAAGCCCGCCCTCGCCAGCCTGGGAAGGTATCCAACTTTCCTTGTCACTCTCTGGCAAATGCTTTAGTGACTCATTGATCCGCATGGTTTTTGCATCGACCGAGGCATAGATAGACGTCGAAGAGCCAGCCACCATCACTGGGCAATTGACACCCGCTAGGACACACTTTTCGGAGTTGTTTTCCGGTGCAAAATCGAGAGAAAACGACTTGAACCTCCGCAGCGTGTCTGAGGGGCTGGCCGTTCCCATCATGGACATGCCTAGCCCGAACTCCCAGCGCGTGGGGAAGTCGAGGGCCATGAGGATGCGGACGTTGCGGTCAAAGACACTGTCCGGCAGCCACCCCGACGTCCACAGCCATGCGTACCAGGAGGGCATCCTGGTCAGTGCCACAGACCAGAGGCTGTAGAACGGGTCGACGGCCACGCAGGCGCGGATCCTGGCGTCGGTTGCCGAGCGCAGGCAATAGTAGGCGCTCATGGATGCCCCGACGACTGCGATGCGGCTCAGGTTCCAAGTCCAGGCCTGGTGGCTTTGTGCTGAGCGAGCTCAGGTGGTCCAAGACCATGGAGATGACTTGTTCAAAATCTGGCCGCATGGACAATTTCTTTTCCTTTAGCATCATGCCCTGTCCAGGTGCTTCGAATTTGACAACGGCGTAGCCAAGCTCTACACCTGACGACACTATAGCATAGTGAAGCTCTTCCTGAGTCGAGTCCGCACCACCTAGGTTGATGACGACCGGCGGGCCACGATTGCCAGGAATCCGTTTAGACGTTGGAGGGAGGAATAAATACCCAGGCATGGCGACTTTATCATTGTAGGGAATCTCCAGCTTGACGACTCGACCCTCCATGTACTCCATCGCATTGGCAAACAGCGAGACTGAGCGCCTCTCCAAAGACAGCACGCGGTCGTCGGCGCTGGGAAGCATGTAGCTTGCTGCACGGGAATAATTCGACGCCCTCAGGAAAGCACGGCGGGCTGCATCCGGATGTTTGTACTGTACCGCTGCGTCTGCCAGGGCGCTGGCGCGCGTTGCCTGCTCGAGCAAGGCGTCGTGCCAGCTCTCCGGGTCGTGTTTTCGGATGCGGCCCACCGCCTCGAGGAACTCGGCAACCTCGCAGCCGCCCGCTGCGGTGCTGCCAAGTAGGCGGGTCAGTTCGAAGTCCCAGAATTTTGAGCAGGAGAATTGAAACATGATCGCGCGTCAAGCTGAATGTTACTAGTATTGACGCTGTGTTATGGATACCTAGAAAATTAGTGATGAGAGGTTGCCATGGCTGTGATTATTGAAGCACTAGGTGGATATCTGGAAGCTCGGCCGGTTGTTCAATAACCGAAACCTCGGATTAATCAGGTGAAAATATGAGGCATTCTTTAATTTTCATTACTCCAAACAAATCACTGCACGCAAAAGCTGACGTAGCACGAGGGGCCGATTCGGTGGCTGCCATACATCATCCTGCCCAGAACAGATTCGGAGACTTTTCAGCCGAACTTGCCAGTGCTGATTCGGCCCCAGTCTTGTATCTCAAACGTGTACTTTCGGATTTCCTAGTCTCGCCGTATGACTGCTTCGCCGTCTCGCCGTGGCAGGCTAGCCACTGGGCTATGTGTCGACGAGCAAATCTAGTCTACGGCGCCGTCGGGAGCGATGCTTCCTAGCCTTGTCTGTGCGGCACGAGGCTGAGGCCACGTGCCCGCAGAGACTTCTGCACTGTTATCGACATCGTGTTTTTTTAACGCTGGGTCTTTGAGCGTTTATCACTGTATGAAGGGACCGTACACCTTCGGGACATATACGGATTAAGAGCAAAGCCTCCTTTCTTCGGCACACAAACTATGTGATACTGTGGGACACTGAAGTGGGAAGTTTTATTGGGAAGTTTTAGTGAATTCCGGTGACTCTTGTAAGTCGTGGCCAACCATGTTCCAGACCGAAGCTGGGGCCCAGTGGTCGGTGTAGGGCCGATATTGCGCAGCATCAGCCGCATGCGTACCGGGGAAAACCCTCCGAAGAAAACCCTCCGAAGGAAACGAAACCCTCAGAATATCTCAGAGTTGGACAAAGTCTTGCTCAAAATTCCAGATTTCGACAGGCATCCACTCCATCCTGTTTCTGTCTGGTTTCTGTCAAGTACAATTATCGCTTTTTTTCGTGGGCGATACTATCCTTTGTTGCAAGAAGCAAACGACAACTTGCAAGTGTGCCGAAGACACGTCCCAGTCACCGAATCCGGAAGACGTCAACGGGCACTTATAGTCCAGTTAACAACCAAGGTACCTAGGTACATTCCTACCACTCCCGCTACTCAACAACTCTTAGTTGCCAGGGATAATGTCGAGTGCACAATCGGAGCCGAGCGCTCCCCTCTCGGAGCTAGGTCCTGCTAAGGAGAATTCATCGGCCGTCAGCCCACCACCACCCGCGGCCCCTGTCCCGTTCAAGCCGGGCGTCAAGTTCTGGGCCATCATCGTCACGATCGGCTTCGCAGGCCTGCTGACTGCACTCGAGGCCACCATCACATCCACCGCACTGCCCTCCATCATCTCTGATCTTGGCGGGGGAGGCGAGTACATTTGGGTAATCAATGGATACTTCCTCGCCATGTGAGTATAAAATGAGTGAAAAAGAGTCATACAACATTGGCATCTCACATGCCCACCACGTTCCAGAGCCTCCCCAGACGGAGACGCCCGCGCTGACCACCAACCTCAAACAGGACGTCGCTGCAGCCTCTTGTCGGCCAGCTAGCCAACGTGTTTGTTCGTCGATGGCCCACCATCATATCAACCGCTGCTTTCGTCTTGGGCAGTGGGTTATGCGGAGGGGCCACCACCATGGGCATGATGATAGCCGGCCGTGTCATCCAAGGCGTCGGCGCCGGTGGAATCAATGTCCTCATCGAGGTCATCGTGTGTGACCTTGTGCCACTCCGCCAGCGAGGAAGCTACCTCGCAGCAATCTTCGGCCTCGTCGCCATAGGCACGGCCCTTGGACCTTTCTTTGGCGGGCTTATCGTCCAGTACAGCAACTGGAGATGGGTGTTCTACCTCAACCTCCCCGTCGGCGGTGTAGCCTTGGTTCTCCTCTTCTGTTGCCTGCGTGTCAAGTACAGGAAGGAGCCGACGCTGGCTATTAGTCTGGGCAAGATCGACTGGACTGGCAACGCACTATTTGTCACGGCCGTCTCATCCACCCTTATCGGCCTGGGTTGGGCTGGCGCCGTCTACCCCTGGTCATCGTTCAGGGTGATTGTTCCCTTGGTGCTTGGGATACTTGGGCTCTGCGCCTTCTTAGTGCTCGAGAAGTTCGTGTCCGAGCCGATGGTCCCGCTGCGTCTCTTCTCCAACCGCACCCTGATCGCCGTCTACCTCTTGACCTTCTGGCACAGCATCATCACCATGTGGTCCATCTACTTCCTCCCAGTCTACTTCCAGGGCGTCATGCGAAGAGCCCCCGGGGACTCGGGCCTTGACCTGCTGCCAACCATCCTGATCCTCGTGCCGATGGCAGCAGCAGGCGGCGGTATCATGTCCAAGACGGGCAAATACCGCCCCATACACCTCGTCGGCTTCGCCTTGATGACTATAGGGTTTTGGATCTTTACCCTCCTGGACCAGAACTCTAGCACGGGCAAGTGGGTAGGATACCAGATCCTCGCCGGGGCCGGGGCCGGCCTCGTCATCCCTACGCTCCTGCCCGCCATCATGGCGCCGCTGTCCGAGGCCGACACGGCCCTGGCAACCGCGACCTGGGCCTTCCTGCGCAGCTTTGGGCTGACGTGGGGCACCGCGATCCCCGCGGCCATCTTCAACAACCGCGTCGCGGCCCTCTCCGGGCGCATCACAGACCCCGCAGTCGCCGAGATGGTGACCGGGGGCCGGGCCTACGAGCACGCCGTCGCCTCCTTTGTGAACTTGCTGGAGCCCGAGACCAGGGCGCAGTTTATCAGCGTCTTGTCGGACGGTCTGAAGCGCATCTGGCAGGTCGCCATCGCATTCGCTGCGGTTGGGTTCCTTCTTGTCGCTCTTGAGAAGGAGTACAAGCTGCGGGACGAGCTCGAGACGGACTATGGGATGGTTGATAAGGAGAAGCCGGCCTCGGACCCCGAGGTGGCTTCAACTGAGCGAAGGAGCAGCTAAGGGACCAGTGTAAAGGCCATGGGGTGCCGGAATTACATGATGGCAGAAACTAAAGATACGTAGATTAGATTAGTGGAAAGTAGATATATTTATAGTATAACTAGTTCCGTTTCTATTCCGTATACAGCTATAGCTATACACAGCACCTTTATATAGTTATAAACACTTAAAACCTAGTATTTAAAAAAATATATATTACTAATAATAGTAATTAAATATAATAAGTAAGTATATAGCTTTAACTTTATAATATATAAATAAAGCTAAAAAGAACTACTTTTAATAATATTATTAATTAAAGTTATTAATATATAGCTTAAAAGCTAGTTAATAATAAAATAGTTATATAGTAAAGTAAGAATAGTCTTTTAAAATAATCTTTATATAAGCTTATAATCTTATAAAAGAAGTTCTAATTAAAAACTTACTCCTCTACTACTAATATATATATACTATTCTTTTAGAATAGTATACTAGCCCTATAAGATAGAAAAATAGAAAATAAATATAGATACTAGAAATTTCTACTAAAAAAAAATAAATATTTATTTAGCTTTAAAAATAGTACTAAAATATAGCCTAAATTTTTATAGATTTAATAGTTATATTTATAGTATTACTAGACCCTTAATAGCTAAGAAATAAGTAGTATAAGTTCTAATTATTACTTATTTTATCCGTCTTAGAGAGAGTATAGAGGGATACTTTGAATTTAAATTAGAACTTCTAATTTTAGAGCTTCTAATTAGCTAGATTCTAGTTCTCCAATTCCCCGTAAGGCTAACTAAGGGTTTAGCTTAGGGGCCCCTATCTAGGCTTCTAATTAGCCAGAAGGGCCCCTAGGGCCCCCATCTAGGCTTCTGATTAGCTAGAAGGGCCCCTAGGGCCCCTATCTACACCATAGGCGCTTCGCGGGAGCGAGCGAGTAGAGCGAGTGAGCGAGAGCGAAGTGCCTATAGTATAGACCTGTAGAGGCTTTAGGTTCGATTCCTCTCTATACTATATTTTTAAGCTTTTTTTTATACCTAAAAGAATAGCCCTTGTAAGCTTTGAAGAAGCTATTTATATAATATATATATAATTCTAAAAACCTTTAATAAAAATATAGTTTAAAGTAAGAAAACCTTTATTAAGTAAGTATAATAACTTTTATTTTAATATATAGTTAACTTTAAAAAAAGTTAAAATAAAGAAAGGATTTAAAATAGCTTTAAAATCCTTAAAAAAAAGAAAAATAGTTTATAAAATAATAAAATGAAAATATAATAGTTTAGTTCTTTTTTATATCTATAGTTTTATAACTAAAGATAAAAACCTTTTTAAGCTAGTAAATAAATATAATTAAAATAAAGAGAGGAAAAGGTAATTTAAAGTATCTTTATAAAATAACTATTAGAATATATATAAAGCTATTAAATACTTTATATATAAAGTCTAGGGGGAAGAAATAAGTAATTAAGTAGATAGATAGATAGATAGTTAAAAGGATGAATATAGTGTAGCTAAAGCTGTTTATAGTGTAATATTTTGATCTGCGAAAATAGACATAGTGGGTATGCACTTGGAATGAGACAAGACCTAAATGACCCTGACCGGCCTGGCCAGACAGTGTTCGCGGGTCGGGATCACTTTTTGAGAACGATTCCTTGACAATGGCAGTGGGTGGACTGTTGACATTTTTTAACTGATTCCCGTGAGGCATTCGTGCTAGACACACTTGATAGGAGCACGAGTCAAGTCAGCCGTTGAAATGAAATTAGACCCTGCCAAGTGACTTCCAAGCTTATCGATAAGTTGGTGCACAAGCGGCTTGGCAACGAGGCCACTCTACAGGGGGCCAGACTGCCCCGCAATCATCATCAGGTAATCAGGCCCCTTACTAAAAGCGTGGTCAGGTGTTTATTAGTAAGGCCCGCGCCCCACCGAATGAGAACGCAGTTTGGCTTAAATCCCAAACACGCACTCGTTAATCCAGCACCAACCCGCTTTTTTATCGCAACCGATCCTTTTTTCTTCAAGCCCCGCAGCCTTCTACGGTCAGCACGGCGGAGATGAGGTATTTCGACGGCTGTCCGTTCCTCAAAGTCAGCCGCTGGCACGACCTGTGGCGGAGCAACATCCCCAACCTCTGCTCGCTAAAACAACAAGCTGCTGGCGGGGTCTCAGGGTTTGTTGCCATCGACGCTGAGCCATGGGGCACCAGCCTCACTGATATCGTCGAAATCGGTATCGCATTCATCCCGCCTATCGATATTGAGAAACTGCAAGGCCCTCCTAGGAGCCTGGACTCGCTTCAGACCCGATACCCAATACAAGTGTGCAAGATCCGGGTTGCCAACAGGGAACAAGGCCAGCGAACGAAGCGTGAATCCTTTATCTTTGGGCCAACCCACATCGTTGAGCCCGACGCTGTCCACGAGACTCTGCAGCGTTTATTCCAGTCATTCCGCGATACACTGGGACCACAGGCTTCCCTTACTCTGATTGGTTTCGACCTGGCTTTCGAATTCCGTGTCATGTCGAGCACGTATCTGGGTATCACAGAGCATGTCTCATCTTGGGTCGACCTTCAGGAGATTATCAAGGATGTCTCATCGTGCACCAACCGCAGTCCAAGCATGCGCGAGTCGCTCATCGCATTCGGTTTTGAGGGTGATGATCAAGCAATTCTACCAAATCGGATAGCACACAGTGCTGGAACCGATGCCCTCCGTATCATCGCGCTGCTCGTCAACTTACTCGCCCTCTCGCCAGATACTACTCTAGAGATCGACCGGCGACCGGCACGCAAGTGGGTAGGCGCTAACAGAATAGCACGTCAACAAATGAAGGCCAATAATCAGTTCTCAGGCCGCCCAAGACCAATAGAATCTTATCCGTTTAGAGCACGGGTTAGACTCAACGGAGGGTCAGCTTTAACTATGCGGCAGATGGCTGATTCCTTCTCAAAATACGGCCCATCGGCCATCGGGATTCATGGAGGAAAGAAGGAAGGCTATATTTGTCTTCCCAGTCTCGACGATCTAGATCAATTCATCGAACACACAAACGGGTCTTCAGCAGGCAATGGACAATTCTGGGACGCAATTTCTGAATTTGATCCCCAGTCTACTACTTCGCGAACCGCTTCGGAACTTTTAGAGTCTCTAGAAGTAGCATCGGCCGCCACAATCGAGCAAAAAAGGGTGCTTAGAAAGCAGAAGAAAGAGAAAGAGAAAGAGAAAATCGACTCGGAACAAACGTGTTTGGACTTCATGAAGAGCGTCGACGACCTTGGGCTCGGAGAGTTATTGGGTTAGTTATGGACTGGCAGCTTGCCCGTGCATGCACACGGATCACCTGCAGCCCTCGAGGCCCTTACAATATATAGAAAACTGTAGTTCAATAACTAGAAAGAAGGAAAATAAAATAAAATGAAGCAGAACCTAAGCCAGTTGGATGTTAGCTGTGAGACTGTGGCTGTTAGGCCTGCTGTGCCCCTTTGGCTGACATGACGAGGAGGAGCCAGCCAGCTAATATGTGGGCCGCAGGCAGCCTGGGGGCAAAGGCCGCAATGGATATATGAGGGTAGAAGTAGACCACAAAGGCGAGTCCGCCGCGAAGGTGAAGGCGCTTGAATAGCATCGAAGGCCTTGGTCTCCTTTGAGTAGCTAGACGGGCGTAGCTGGACCTAAGCGGGCGGGAAGGACGGGCGTCGCTATGTACGGTAGGGAAACGGTGGGCAATCCCGGAGGCCAGCCTGAGGTCTGGCGCGGCCAGCTGTTCTTCGTCGAAGGCGGAAGGGAGGCCTAGACAGCAACAACGATAAGTCTATAGCACATGGACTTTGGTCTGAGGATCGCTCGTATCCTTCCCGAATATGAGCAACAAGTTGACAGATCTTCTCAATGATCCAATCATCATCCACGGCGCCACTCTCGGTCCTCTATCTTCTTGAGTGACTTTGCGAATGAAGTGCTTCCGAACGAGTAATCAATCAATGTCGTTATCTTGTGTTGCAAAACAATGTTTCTGTAGCTTTTTCTGTCCATTCACCAAACCACGCCAAATTCGGAACCCGTTGAAAATCGTGTCCTTGATGCTCTGGAAATCCGCAACCTCCATAATTCACATCCGTATACGGATGAGGATTCGTGGCCCCTTGTATTACTACATCTATGGCCGTATGTGCTCAGTGAGACTCAGTTGTGAATTCTATGTGGACTCACTCGCATATTGTGAGAGAACACTGTTTCGGAGAAGTCGACTGTAGATTCACCACTGACAGTCTTATATAGCTAGACATACTATATTACTAATTAAGATAGATTTTTATTTAAGGTATATATTTTATTTTTTACTTACTATATATATTAAAGGTTATATAAATTAATAAGGGAATAAAAGAATAATAATAGGTATTAATTATATAATACTAATTATTATTAAATTTACTCTTTAGTTCTTATAATAATAGTATATAACTACTAGTTATACGCTATACTATTTAGTTAAAAAACCTTAATAACTAATTTAAAGGATAGGTTATTCCTAGTAATATATAAGACTAATACTATTACTACCCCCCTTAAAGCCTTCTATAGAGCTCTAAGTACTTAGAAAGGGTAATAAAATCTTATAGGAGGCTTAAAAGTTTTAAATAGTATAGTATAGTTCTTAGTTATAGTTTTAAATTCCTAGGAATTTACTTAAGCCGCCTTATCTAAAGTAGGCACTACTTTTTTAATAGTATAATTATAGTATAGTTTATTAGTTTTATTAGAATTTTAACTAAATAAGACTTTCGAATAGGGGGGCTTAAACTCCTACCTTTAGTAGGATTAGTTATTATAATAATAGTATGTAACTACTACCTATACGCTATACTATCTAGCTAAAAGACTTTAATAACTAATTTAAAGAATTAGTTATTCGTAATAGTATATAAAACTAGTATTATTACTATTCTTAAGTTTCTAACTAGTATATATAGTTAAAGAAGAACCTTTTTATTTATAGTTTTATTTTATATTAATTAAAATATTCTAAAGCTATTTAATAAAGAAGTAAGTAGTATTTATTAGTTAATAATTATTTAATTATTATATAATAAAGAATTTTATAAAAGTTAATAAAATAAATTAATATAAAAGTAGGAGGAATATTATATATATATAAATATAAATATCTTTTATATAGAAAGTTTTAAAAGCTTACTTATATAAGCTAATTATATAAGTATATATTATAGGGTTATATTATAGTATAAGTTATTATTTTACTAAATATATAGCTTATAGTTACTTAACCCTTATAATTAATAAGTTATTAATTAAAGAAGTTTTTATTTCTTATATAAATAAAAAGCTTTTATTTTATTTTATTATTAAAGGGAATATTTATTCTTATAAGTATTATATATATTTATAAAACTTATTTAAAAAGGTATTATATAAGCTATCTGCTTATGTAATATCTTATAGTATGAACCCTAAGGACATAAACAATAGTCCTAAGCAAGAGAGAGAGATATAAAATAGTACATGTCGTGTTCTATGACTCGAATGCCGTTATTACGGGGCGGGAATGATGACCACACGCAAAGAGGTGATTCCTAGGTGTATCATGTAGCCCTTGTGCGTGAGACATTTAAGTAGAAATGACTTTGGATTTGTTTTTGAGTCGAAAGTTGCATTGCGTCCGGAATCCAAGCGGCTGTCTGTTTCATGTTCTCTCGCTGCACGGGTCACTCGTACTTTACCCGAATACGAGCAAGTACGGAAGAAAGGAGGCCGGGCACCCCGGACTAGTCTGCTGGCACCAAAGCTCTCGAACACGTCGAACGGCCACACGAGATCAACCCGAGCCCGTCACCAGATAGACGAGTAGTTTCGGGACGAAGAGCGAGCCGTGCCACGTGCCACATGCAGAAGCCGAACCATGCCGCGCGCCACATCCAGGAGATCTCACCCAAAGAGCCGCACGGGCTGTGCGACCTGCAAGTCACGGAGAGTCAAGGTGAGCAAGCAGGCAGTGGTCCGGTCCCGTCGTCATATCAGTGCCCCGGTGTCCATATCCCTAACCTCGGTGCTGCAAGTGTGATGAGTCCAAGCCTGCGTGCGCCAATTGCATCAGGCACAATGTCGAGTGCGACTTTATCATCCAGGCTCGCCGACCACCAAACCCCCCCTCTGGACCCTCTGGGCCCTTAGATATGCAGACCCTGGAGCTACTGCATAATTTCACTACTACGACGTTCGTAACACTATCTGACAGCCTCCTTATCCGGGACTTCTACCGCACGACTGCCGTGCAGATCGGCCTACAATGCGACTACATCATGAGGACGCTTCTCGCCGTCTCGGCGTTGCATCTCGCATATCACCGGCCTGAGACGCGGGAGCACTACCGCTCGCTGGCAATGACGCATCATCAGATCGCGTCAAGACAAGCCAGTATGCAATAAGAATCCTACTACTGAATCATCCCACAGTCCACTGACAGTTTGGTCCAGTGGCCAAGATGACAGATCCAGACCCGTCGACAGCAGAGGGTCTCTTTGTATTTTCCGTCCTCACAGTCTACTATGCTCTCGCATGCCCACGAAAAGGAGACGGTGCCCTTTTGGTGGGTGAGAGCGGGTATCCCGAGTGGTTATTTCTACTCCAGGGCACAAGAGCTTTCATTCGCGTCCTCGGTCCTCGTGTTGATGGACTCATAGCCCCCCTGATCAACCACGGCGCCGACCGCTGGATGGCGCGCAAACCCACTGTTGAGCCTGTGTCTCGTGTCCATGAGCACCTCGACAACATGCGTTCAATAATTGGAATCCGAGAACAAGATGCAGAATTGCGCGATATCTACTTCAAAGCAATCGACGAGTTGGTCAAGTCGTATTTTGCATTTGACGTCGTGGGAAGCGGGACCTATGACCTGACCGACGCTTTTGTGTGGGTGTTTGAAGTCGCCGAGGACTTCCTGCCTCTGCTGAAAAGGCCAACACAGGAGGCCGTCGCGATCACTGCTTTCTTTGCCGTACTGCTGAAGAAGATTGATAAGCATTGGTGGCTACAAGGCTGGGCAGATCATCTGATTGCAAAGTCACACGGTATCCTGGATGAAGAACATCGTCTATGGATCCAATGGCCTATGGAGGAAATAGGATACGTAGCATAGAGAGGGCGGGGAACCCTCCTTTTATATGTACGATGTTGCAACATTGCGTCAAACGTCACATCAGCCAGCACATCATCTCGGAAGGTGTCCTTCGTTCCCAGGATTGATCAACGCCGCTGCCTCGGTACCCCTGTGAGGTATAACTCTTCGTTATGCATGAAATGTAACTAATGAAGCTATGGGCCATATTAAGAGAGGAGGTGCTAGGATGTAACTGACTCCCAGTATCCACTTATACGAACAATCCGAGAGGTGCGAGAAGACCCGAACCAAGCCACCGGGGACCCGCGGGTCACTGTTCGGGCCGGTAGGGCCATACCGTTGACACGACGTCAGATAGTCTACGAAAGGTGGCTGTGCTGATATAATCTTGCTCATAAATTTCGAGAGGACGAAATTGTCGGAATTATCTGAATCGGCATGGGCTGGGCCTATGGAAGCTGAGGGCTCTAATCGACAAAGGGGTCGGCTCCGCTGGTGGACGGGTATCGTCGCATGGCCTAAGGGGCACCCACTAACCCCGGCATCCATGCCGGCCCAGTAGCTAACATAGCAAGACTAACAACCTACGAAGATATCTTGGCATCATGATTTTAGTACCGTGATGGATCGATCAGCCCCGCTGGTGCTGTGCCAGGGTGGCGATGAATAAGTGGTTTGGCTCGTTCTCCGTATACGTAACAAGCTGGATACCATCCCTTACCAAGGCGGTAAGTGGCTGTGGCTTCGTTCTTGATACGTACACATACGAGAGTCGGCCCCTTCATGTAATGGTAGACGATCAAAGACAGTGATGAATAAAAATCGAAAGATCCCAATTAACGAAACAAGACAAAGTTGTCTCAACTCATTCTCTCACTTTGACTCAATTCTTCCATTCATTAAACTTCTTGCACTTCGAGATGACTTGGCTCACTTTGCAGCTCATATTCCTAGCTTTATCGGTGGTCAGCCAATCGAGACCGAATCCAGGTCCTGGTCAGATCATCCCTCGCTCGGCTGCTACTTCATCCGGACTCTTAACAAGTACCAACGAAACAACCGTCCTCTCTGCCAGCGCTAATACACCAAGGGTTGTCACTCTGGACTATGGTCATGCCGTGGAGGGGATCCCGAGCTTCGAAGTTGTGAGCGTCGATGGCGACACCTCTGCCTTTGAGGTCACCTACGCGGAGTCTCTGACTGCGCTTGGTACTTACATGGTAAGGAAAGCCCAGACCCTGCTTTTGCGTCAATGTGACTAATGCGGTGTTCTAGAGTGATGGGCCTCTGCCGCTAGCAGCGGCGATGGATTCGTATCGAGTCAATCGCTACAATATATCCGGGCCAGGGACTATTTCCAACCGTCTTATCCAAGGCGCATTCAGATACCAGAAGCTCAACCTTTCCTCCCCTGGAGTCTTGACCCTTAGGAATGTTGGAGTGACCCCGACACTACACACTACACCGCTGACAGACTTGCCCGGCTCCTTCGAGAGCTCCAACGAGACATTGAACCAGATATGGTCCGTTGGCGCAAGAACTATCCAGTTGACAGAGATTCCGAAGCGCAACATACCAAATTTTCTGGAGGTCTCTACAGACGGTGCCTGGGCCGAAAGTGCTGTACCTCAGGTCCTTGGAAGCGCGGTCGCCGCCCAGCTGTTGCAATACGATCTGGCCTTCGAAGTCAAACCTGTCGTGGGTGGCTTCGGCTTCACTGTTCTTTCCGACACACAGAATTCAGGCATTTATATCTCATGCGATGTGGAAAGTAGGAAGACCACCGCTTATGCGGGCTCAACTCAAGAGAACGAGGAACTGGAATCATTTGATCTACCATCGAATATCACGATTGCTCTGGACTCGTGGCACACCGTCCTCGTCAATGTTGCAATCACAGACATCAAGGTGACTTTGGATGGCTCCGAAGTTTTCAGCATGTCCCAAAACTCACGATTTTTCGGGTCCTTCGGTTTCGGTGCATCGTTTGGCCACCGCGCGGTCTTCCGGAATTTGTCTGCCTCGAACCCAGACGGAAGTGAGATATACTCGCATCCCTTGACTGATGAATCGTTCCTGGCCGACTTTTTCATGGGCACGAACCCAGCAGCGGCATCTGTGGATGGTTCTCGCCGCGACCGTATCGCCTACACGGGAGATCTTGATATCGCAGGTGGAAGCGCTCTAGCTAGCACTCACGGACTGGAATACATCCTCGGAACACTGGAATTGTTTGCTTCCTACCAAGCAACGCCGGGATTCTTCATCCCAACGGCCAAGATACAGCAAGATCCCCTAGCACAGCCGCTAGATGTCAACATTACTGGCTTGATAGGCTACTCTTTCAACATCCTGACCGCTGTGGCTTCGACCTACATGCACACCGGCAATGCTACGTTCGCCCAGGTCTGGGCTCCGAGGGTTCAGGCCATGCTCGACTGGGCAGATAGCCAGACTCTCGAGAATGGACTCTTCAACCTAACGGATGCTTCGTTCGGCGGCGACTGGAACTACTATGATCCCACCCAAAGTGGTGTTGTCACAAAGTTCAACGTTGTCTATGCCTATGCTCTGCAGGAGTGCCTTACAATTCTGGCCGATGGAGGAATCGACAACACAGTGTATCAAGAGAGACTTGCACCCCTGCGTAGGGCCATTGACACACATCTTTGGAGCGACGAACTCGGTGCATACATACTGTCGGAAGCTCTGCCGAACGGCTTCAGCCAGGACTCCAACGCGATCGCAATACTTGCCGGCGTCAACCTTGCCGGCAACCATTCATCCGACGCTATCCTATCCAAGCTATCAGCCGACTTGATGAGGCCAGCTGGCCCGATGGCGTTCTCAACCAGCGTCATCGAGTCTGGTTTCAAGCCATACATCAGCCCTTTCGCATCTGCCTATCACCTTCGCGCGGCTCTGGCATCTAACAACAGCGATGCCGCCGTGGAGCTGCTATACAAGCTGTGGGGACCCATGGCTGATAGCTCGAATGCGAACTACACCGGCACTTTCTGGGAGACCCTTGACGAGGAGGGCCGGCCCGGTCTCGGGATCACGACGAGCTTGTGTCACGGCTGGGCTGCGGGACCGACGGCAGAGCTCACCAAGTACGTCCTAGGTGCTACGCCCACGAAGCCTGGCTGGACTGAGTTCCAAGTCGCACCTTTGACCTTGGGTCTTCGTTCAGCTAAGGGTAGGGTCCCCCTTGTTGACGGCGAGATCAAGGTTGATTGGGCATTTGATAGCGATGGGTTGCTGACCATGACTGTTGATGCACCCGCGGGCACCATCGGAGGCGTTCATATCCCAACCCCTATGCTAGTCCCGGTGGATCAGTCACTTATCACTGTAAATGGTGAGGTAGTGCAAGCTGCGTCGTTTGAGATGGTGGGCGGGACGCCGTTTAGTCTGGTTCAGACTGGCAGTTCTTGAACAATTCCAACTTCAGATGCGACAACCGTGTCTCAGCGGAGTAAAGAAGTTCCATCGTCTGCTGTAGATAGCATCATGTGTGAGAATATAAGCATTTCGGAAATTAGGGTAATGGTTATACTTGTGCTTTCTATTTCTCACGTCCACGGGTATATACTCCCGAGGGTCGGTCTTAAAATTGCATCCTACTGTCAGGGGACCTTTTTTGCGTTCTCAAAATCAAGATTGTTATAATTGTGGAACTATTATCAATCTACCATAAAGTTAATTTCAAATGTTTGCAATAGAATTCTGGTTCTCCTTATGGAAAGGCTGTTGGAGGCCAGGGTTGCCCATGACCATTATTTTCAACATCTTAGAGAAACGTCCTGATGGCTGGGATGTTCAAGTTCGTGACTTTTACGGAGGGGTTTCTGTTTCTTGCGAATCCACAAATGATTCCCTGGTAAAGTGAAAAGTCAAAAGGTACTCCATACCCCAAGTTTGATAGTTTGGCGCTAAGTCGAGCCTTTGGGAGGCGTATCTGCCCTCGACAAACGACCTCGGGAGTCCTACTTTTCTATCGACTTGATCGCCGCGATCTGCGACAAACAACCACTTTCGACCCCACCATCAAGGCGACTTCAATTTGGGCCTTTGGCAGCTGAGACTCACAGACTCTTTCCAACATATCAAGACATCACCCACCCACCATGCCGTTCCACATGCTCTTCTTCCTCCTTCTGGTGATGGCCCTCTTTTCGGCGGCGTCCCAGGCCACCACAAAGACAGAACTTGGCGGCTATAGCGATCTCAATGAAACCAAATGGGCCGCTGCAACAGTGTCTTTACAATCTACCGAACTTATCGCCGACCCTGTGGAAGGCTCGTCGCTCAGCAACATCTGGGACCTCCCACCTGCCCTCCTGTTCTGCAACAGGACCACAGACACGAAGTTCGTGCACAGCGATGTGGATAGCCTCGTGGCTAGGCTCTACGCGGGCAAGTCAAACGCAGCTCTATTGCGAACGAGGACTGGGGAGATATGGAAGATCGTCCACAAGACTGGTGGTGTATGGCGAGGCACCCAGATCTGTGAGTCACACCTCTACGATGGCACAGCCTAAGACCGTCCTTAGACCTACTCCTTATTGGATGGGTTCGCTAATGATCAAAGATATCTGCAATTTTGGCGAGTACGACGTTCCTTTCAGCGTCGCCGAGTACGATGTCGTCAACGACATCCTGAATGATCGTTGCGGCGACTTGGGTGGATGGGTATTTTTCATCAAATGGACAACTATGTATGTACCCACTTCTTCTGACATCCGGAATTTGACACTACGTTGGTCATACATTTCTCTGTGTGAATCATGAAACCCATGTCACAACCAGACACCAAGACCATTACGATTACCTCTTACCTCCTCTGCACACATGATTCATTGATATTCCACTTGACCTCTTCGAAGAAATACTGACCATGGGTTTAGGGTGGGTCGAGATGCGACGAATGACGATGGGACCTTCCGCTGGGCTTGTGGCAACAGGCCACCTCCTGACGGCCTCCCGGGTCTAACCCAACGTTGATCCAATATCAAACGAAGGAGAGACCCATGAGGTAGACGGCTGCAAGATTCATTTGTGCCTGAAGAATGAAAAGCATGCAAGGAATACGGAAGGAATACAGCTTTTGTTTTTGGAGGGGGGAGGCTGCCGAGGATATCGAGGAGTGCTCTGACAAAAGCAGTTTTGCGGAGAACCCAACATTCCAATCCGTCGGATGGTAGTTAATTGACGACGCAATTTGTCCGGTGCTCTGTGCAACGATCCCGCAACAACTATCTCAGCGACCTTTTCTCAAATTTGATGCATACCTAGGGACTCGGGACTAACTCTTTAGTAGATGGAATCTTCGAGTGCGCCTTTCAATGCTGCCATCTTTCCGGATAATTTCAAGGCCGTAGGTCTAGACCGCCGTTGAGGGTTGCACCACCTCATGTGGTAAGGCGAGTAAGCCGCCTAGAGCACCTAGTCACGTCATGATTCTTCGTGTCATATCCTTACGATCAAAACTCATGCAGCATAAGAAGAAGGTGTGGCGGCAGATTGCCGTGGGATGTGGTCATCTTTGCAGGTGAAAGCGAAAACGAAAACCTGAATTGCCGTGCAACAAGTATTAAGCATGCGAGCACTCGGACATATTGCTTGCAGCCGTCAAGACCGAGCAGAGCCCTTTTAGGCAGCGACTAAATGGATTCTCGCGTTAGCACCAGTCAAGAGCTTTACTTGTAGCAGTCTTCTGGCTGTGGCTTACCTGACCGTGCAGGACACCATCGTACAGCATCCATGCGCCTGCAGACGGGCTGAAGTGACAGCAAATAGCCGCCTTGGCCCGCGTCCAACCAGGTCGAAAGCGTTAATAAACGTTTCTTCCTACTTCTCTGGGTAATCCAACAAGCGCCGTATTCAGGTTTAGGACGCCTTGGTTGCTTATTACCAAGGCCAATGGTAGATTTCAGTATTAATTGCCCCAGCTTCACTACTCTCTGTATACAGTACTTGAGAACCTGAAGCGATTGGTCGGTACCGAGGTAAGCGCAGCAACCACGGTCTGCAAAGTTAAAATGCATGCGGTTCGTCAACACGAATGGGCCTTGCATTAGTGCTGTACTCAACCGCCCTGTCAGAGTCGGGAGATCTTGGTGCGACCTGCGGATAGTTCGGCGTGCCGCCCCGGTTGTGGGGCCACCCGCTGTCAGGAAGATTGCTCGGGAACATTAGACGAAGCTTAAGAATTGGAAAGTTATGATATGTGATGGGGCTCAGCCCTTTGGTGGAATTTTGTTCGGACTCACTATACATACCTTCAATGAGTTGGAAGAAATGTTTCAAGTGGCCTAACGACCTCTTGGGGGCAGTGAACACGTGATAAGAGATACATCAAGTTGGGCTATTGAAAATCATGTTTTCCTGGATTCTTGATCGGCTCCGAATCCGTCCGTACAACACCGAGTCAGAAGTACGGCTGAACAAGAACGTGGTCCAATCTCTCGTCTCACAACTTTGCCCAATTCTTCCTAGGCTCTGTCCGCTTAGGACCTGAGGATCATATGGCATTTAACCCGACCTGCAAGAGGCTACGTAATTATGCCGAGGATACCAAGATTTCGCAACCACTAATAAGAGGTCTGATGGATCTCAGCTGGGGGACCTCCGGATTTGTGCAGCCGCAGTGGGCCCAGAGATGCCCTCGTGAAGAGATTGCTCATAGTGCCGGTCGGAGTCACCCGTTCCCGAGAACGATAGACCACTTTTACACCGATTTCCTTGGGCAGAGCCGATCAAAACTGGGGCTCAGGATCAGGCTTTTTGAAGTCTATTTCTCAGCTGCGGTCCCGCCTTCCGGTAAGCGGCATCGTGTTGGCCCCCCTGGCGAGCGGCGATCTGCATGAGTAGCGTTCAATAGTAGCTTTACTCAGCTGGGTCGAAAGTATGAGGATGCCCAAAAAACTGCCGCGTCACCTCTTGAAAGAGTAAAGAGGGTCGAGCCTACTTCGTCCGCATCCCAAGTGACTATGCTTCAAAGAATCTGGTGCCACCAGGTGACGCACAGTAAAATCTGTACTAGTACTCACCGGCAATCCACAACTCCCCGAGCACCCACACAAACCTTTGCGTACCTACATATAATAAACATGAAAACTCATTGTTTCCTAGATATAGTCATGTCTCATAACTAGACACAGTGGTTGACAACTCCTTGGTGACCTTCAACAACAAATTGTACCACACGTCGCGAAATGAAGCTCAGCACTGAGCAGTGTGTAGCTATAGCGGCCCTGGTCGGTCTGGCCAAGGGCTTTGGGTTGAATCAGACCTGCCTCGACATCAAAGGCAATGTTTCCAGCTCCAGCGACGTCATCATTAGCCCGCGTGAGTAGTCTTGACACATTATCGAGCAGAGTTACAATGCTTGAGACCACCACTTCGAACGGTTTTCTGACTCGGGGCTTTGAAGTCGATGCACGATTTGCCATCGGCATTGACCACTGGTTTGCGTCGTCCAGCCAGAAGCCAGCGTGTGTCTTTGAACCTGGGACTCCTGAAGATGTCGCTATTGCGGTACGTATCAGCCTAACCAGATTCTGGTGTCGAATTTGTCTAGCTATCTTTACCAGCATCACATTGTCTTGTTACTCACGTTTTGCAAAACAGATTGGCATTATAGCGCAGTCACAAACACCTTTCGCCCTAAAGAGTGGCGGCCATACCTCTAACCCTGGTCATTCGAGCACAACGGGTGTGCATTTTTCCTTCGCGCGCATGAAGCAGGTCAATCTATCCGAAGACAAGTCGCTTGTGGAGCTGGGAATGGGACTGGTTTGTGCATCCACCCCCGAGTGACTTTATGACAACACTAATTAAATTTGTCATGCGTTTCCAGACTTGGGCTGACGCATACCAAGAGTTGTCCAAAGAAGGAGTCAACGTCGTTGGAGGCAGGGTGTCTGGGCCCGGTGTTGGGGGGTTGACCTTGGGCGGGGGATATTCATGGTAGGTCTAGATCTGCACGGCCGACTTAATGTACGATGCTGACACCAGATTTCTAGGAAGACAAACCAATTTGGATTGACCTGTGACACGGTCAAGATCTACAATGTCGTGCTACCGGTATGTTCATAGGCACTCGAGCCTGTTTGGCGAAACCAAGATAAGTATCTAAAGTCATGCAGAATGGAACAATTACTACAGCTTCAGCGAGCACCAACACGGATCTCTTCTTCGCCCTCAAGGGCGGTCTGAATCGGTTCGGCATCGTCACCTCCATAGTCTACGAGACCCATCCGCAGCCTCCCCAGATCTACGTAAGCACCGTCTGCCTACTTGCCAGCACCTGGGCATTGTGAGACTGCAGGTGGAGCCAAAGCTAATGCCAACAGGGCGGCCAACGACTCTACACCGCCGACAAAACAGATGCACTCATAAACGCCACCGCGGTGTTCACCCGCACAGTCACCGACCCAAAGGCCCAGGTCATCATGACCCTGGAGGGACTGGCCTCGGTAGGCCTGGTGCCATACATGCTCTTCTTCTACGACGGCCCGGACCCGGGCGACAGCTTCGCCATGTTCGACGGTATCATACCTGTCACGAGCGGCACGCTCAAGCAGCCGTTCTCGAGCTTCGTGGCCGCGCAGGCGACGCAGCTCCTGCAGAGCAGCCGGGGCACCTCGCACACGGTCTCGGTGTCCGCCATTACGGTCGAGGTACTGGAGGCTGTTAACAAAGAGGTTCAGGTAGGATCTTCCTGTTTCATAAGTATCGGTACCACTACTCGCATTGCTGACCTTGGAGCAGAGCCTCACGGCCCAGCAATTGCTGCACAGCGGCTCATTCGTAAGCGGGGGAGTTGACCCATTCCTCGATTACGGCCAGTATGCTACAGATAGTGCATTTCCTCATGCGGATTCGCCGCTCCTGGTAGGAATAATTCTTTACAAGCCGTCGAAAATCATGCCTCAGACGACTAACCATGATTGCTTCTACCACAGATCAGCATATACTGCGCCTGGGGCTTAAGCACTGAAGACGAGTTCTGGATTAATGCCGTCAAGCAATCCGTTGCGAACATCAAACAAGCCGCAGTCGAAGTGGGGACATTCAAAGAGAGCTTCACCGCGTACACCAATTACGCGATGGGGGATACGACTGCTGAGGAGCTCTATGGCGCGACGAATCTGGCGCGGCTCAGGTCTATCAAGGCTTCTATCGATCCGGATGATGTGATGGGGTTAGCTGGAGGGTTCTCTCTAAATTGAGATGGCCGAAGAAGGAGATCGTCATACTATGGCATAAATCTTCTTTCAATCGGTCATGCAGTTTGCCAATCTGGATGACTCTAAATCATTATTGTTTTACCGCTTTACCCTTTTTCAACCGAGATCAGAGATTCGCACCTATATAAACGGATGATACAACTAATCCCCATCGTATAACCTCCCATAGGAAACCCGACTATAGGGCAACCTTGTGTGGGGTGTTTGGTTTGTAATCCCCCATACATGTAAAATGTATGTGGTGCCTTCCATACAGTGTAGGGCAACCTCCTGTAGGATGATTCCTTACAAGACAACTTTATAGCTCCTATAGGATAACCTCCTACAGTATGAATAGTTGACTATTAATCTAACCTAAGTTATCCCTAAGCGATATATAGTTTCTAGCTTTGTCGGTTTTATCTACTTACCTAGGTTCTTAGCCCTATATAGGTGAGCCCTCTTTTCTTGTGGGTGTGAATCTCTGATCTCTTTCCGACCTTCCTGTGCTTCTGCAATGTGGGTCCTTAGACGCATCCATGCCCCGGCATCTCTCGCAAGTGGAATCTCGGGTGCCCACTCCTCATCATGGATTTCCGTGGACCGGGTCCACCACAGCAACAAGGGTTGTATAGTGTAGTTGGTTATCACATCGGATTCTGATTTCATTAGGATCCTTCCGGTGACCCCGGTTCGAGTCCGGGTACGACCTTTTGCTTTTTGTAGCTTTTTTAGGGGTGAGAAAAGCTGTGAGAGAAGTTCTTTAACCTCTGGTGTAGGGCTTTTATGCTTTGAAAGCCTTTGGAACCTTATCTTTTTTTCTACTGCCCTAAGGCTAATCCTCTAGCTAACAAGAGGCTACTTGAGACATCACTTAGGCATGACAGCACTGCAGCTTGAAGTTTGTACTAATATATGTGGATTTAACAACTAGGTCTGCCTAAGAAAGAAAAGAAGGAAGAAAGGTTGCCCCTTAGGCTCTAGGATAGAAGATATAGGTGTGGCTACTTTATCGATAAGGGACCCTGTACAGACCCCTGCAGGGATCCCTGCCACCCCTCAGCCCCTGCCCTTCACTCTACTTTTGCAGATAGTCCATGCTGCTCTGATTCTAGGGACTGCAAACGCCAGCTGCTTCACACAGGCATACCAAGATAACACAGTGCCGACGTCTGAGCCCTCGGAGGACCATAGGCTTGGGACCCTGTTCTATTACAATGAAAAGACACAAGTAGACCCCTTTGGCGGCAGCGCTAAACAAAACCAAGACTCTCTAATAAAATAGCCTCCTCTGGTAGACCCTTAGAGCCCGCAAGCGGGCAGCCCCTTTAGGGCAGGAGTCAAGTTAGTCTATATATACTTCTTCTTAAAAAAATCAGGGGGGAGACCCCCCTTAACCCCCCCTTTTAAGTCTTAATAGAAGTATATAAAGTAGTAATAGTATATATATAGAAAATTAGCGTGCACCTGTAATAGCTGTTAAGGAGTGGGTTAGAATAAGTAGGAGCTATGGGTAAAAAAGCACTAACATACTACCCGCAACTTTTAAAAACTGAGCTTTGGTTATGGTATATGGATGCTGGACAAAGCCTTTGTGGGACCGTAGGGGCTGCCTATTCGACCTATCTATGGATGGAAGACTGCTTTTAGAAGTCATGCTGTATAGAAACGCCGAAATAAAGACCCCATGCACACCGATGCTATCACATCTACCCGAAGTGCTCAGCCTATCACAATACTCCAGGTGAATCTTGTCCCGTCACAGCAGCTCAACAGTCAGGCACACTGACCGGGATGTTGAACGGCACGCTCGTGGCAAGCCCACTCAGACTAGTCTCCTTGAACTCATTCCGCATTCCCTGAGCAGTCAGCCTCATGGCACGAATGGCATCATCAAGCCGCACCTTGGCCGTCCCAGAGCTACTGAGGGCAAGGTTCGCACTCGAGATGGCCTTGATGGCACCCAGGGCGTTCCGCTCGATGCAGGGCGCCTGCACCAGCCCGCCGATGGGGTCACACGTCAGCCCGAGGTTATGCTCGATTCCGATCTCAGCCGCCTGCTCGATCGTCTCGGGGCTGGCGCCCATGCAGGCCGCAAACGCGCCAGCCGCCATGGAGCACGCGACGCCCACCTCGGCCATGCACCCGCCCTCTGCGGCGGAGATGGTGGCACCCCGCTTGTAGAGCATTCCGATGGCGGCCGAGGTCAGCAGGAAGGTCATGATGTCGCGCTCCGGGTCGTCGCTGATGAACTCGACCGTGTACTTGAGCACGGCGGGGATGATCCCCGCGGCGCCGTTGGTCGGGGCCGTCACGATGCGGCCGCCGGCGGCGTTGGTCTCGTTCACGGCTATCGCGTACACGGCCAGGTAGTCCATCGCTGGGAACTCGGTGCGCCGCAAGGGCGAGGGCATCACTGGGTGGCTGAAGGAGCCGTGGATGCGGGGTGGGCCGCGCTTGGTGATCTTGGCTACCTTTGACTGTGTTGAGGAGCCAGTCGGCGAGAGGCTCGCGGACCCGGGGCCGGTCAGTTGGCTCGGCTCGGGTGTCTCGGTCGCTGTGACGGTCTTGTGCGCGCTTGCTGGGTAGAGACCACGGGTGAGTCGCTTGTACAAGGACGGTGCCCGTCGATGTAGCTTCAGCGAGCCTGGGAGCGTCGTCTCGTGGGATTGCTGCACGCCTTCGAGGATGCTGTGGTCCATGACTTCCCAGATGCGCATGACCTTGGTGTATATTTCCTCGTCGGTATAGCCCTGGCTCTTTTCGTTTTCGTAGACGAGTTGCGCAATTGTGAGGTTGTGCTTGTGGCAGAGAGCGAGAAGACTGGTTGCATCTCGGAAGGGATATCGCGGTTGTGCGGTACTTCTCGTGTCGTCTTCTGCCTCAGCAACGGGCTGTGCGTCGCCCACAGAAGAGACCACGACCGCTCCACTCTCACCCTGGCCCGCCTCCAAGAGCATCGCGTCTTCGTCTTTTGGTCTTACCTCGATACCACTCCTCCGGTCGCCAGCGGCATCGGAGCGCCTGATCTCTTTGTAGAACAAATTTTCCCCCAAGTCCTTGGGGTGTCCTGTCAACGGAGGGTCGGGCTCCTGATCCATGGCAATCGATGCCGCTCTCTGAGATGCTGAGGTCGATAGAGCACCATTGACGACGAAGCCACCACCAACACTGAAGAGATCGTTGGTAGCCAGCATGTCGCCCTCTTCATCAAAGACCATGAAACGCATGCCATTGCTGTGCATTGGCAGCTTCTTGCCCCATTCCCAGACAAATTCCCTGTCATAGTCGAAGTCGATCTCCTTTCCCTTTCCTGAGGGAAGACCTTGGCCCAGGAACAGCTTCTTGGTGGCTTTGATCTCGGCAAATCGAGCAGGCACGTAGGCCGTGTCGACGGATTCCACATCGGCACTCTCGAGGCCCAAGATCAAGGCTGTATCGGTGTTAGTAAGCTGTGTCGGGCTCATATAATCGCAATTCCAACCATACCCGACGGAGTCATGTGTCCCTCGCCGGTGAGGGCTAGACTGCCATAGATAGAAATCCGAATCTTGTGGACTTTGTCCAAGAGGCCTGCCTCGAGAAGGTCCGTCACGAAAATGTTGCCAGCCCGCATTGGGCCGACGGTATGCGACGAGGACGGCCCAATGCCGATGGAAAACAAGTCAAACGTCGATATGACAGCATGTTCGTGGTCCGCCTCGCTGTAAGTGCCAGTCTCTTCATCGCGACCAGCTTTCTCCCTCCGAATTGAAGTCGTACTCAGTTGCTGGCGTCGTACGGGGTGCGTGGTGACCCTTGCGAGTCCGACATCGCCTGCTCGGCCCGGCCTGCATGGCCACATGCAGGTCCTCACCGCGCCCGCGGCACTCAACGAGGATGGGCGAGAAGACAGCAAAGTGCCCAATTGCCTCGAAAACGGCACACCGACACGGCCATGCAGCAGCCTGAGCTGCCGCAGCGATGCACTTCGCATCTTGAGGCCTGGCGTTGAGAAACGAATGTGCGGTGTCTTGAAGTCAACAACAAAAAAAAAAGGCCAATGAGTCGGAAGTTTAAGGTCAGCAACAAAGGGATGGCGTTCGGGTATCACAGCGGCTCCACAAAATCTTACAGGGGTCAGATAACACGCATGCGCTATTATGTCATTGGCTGGATGCTGATACGTCGTGACATGGAGGACACTCCTAACCCTCCTCCTACATACGGGCCAATTCGTTGTCAACTTGCGGTTGCCAATCCCGAATTTCGTCCACGTTGGTGGTGTTCGGGGTTCACGATACCGATCAACGGACACCAAGCCATGATGATGACCATTATTGTTGGCCATACTTCCGATTTGAAGACGCCTGCTTGCGTTATCGGAACGCCATTCCTCTTGAAGCCTTCAAATGTTAACGTTACAGCCCTCAATATGACTGGCTCGAACTCAACAGCAACGGCGACAATCCAGGATGTCCTTCCAAATACGCGTGCTTATATACTGAAGGAAATGTTAGATGTGGTGTAATCAAGATAATTTACAACTATTCGCCGGCCAGAAATTTTGGTTTTCCGACAGTCGAGAAAGCTGGAGAAGAGGTACCACGGGGAGTGAGAAAGTCTCATACTGTCATACATTCGATGGATTCTTGGTTTCCAATCGATCCCGAATGAGCAGTTTGTGCGATTAGAGAACCTCGCATGGCCTTTTCTATTCTTTGAGTTCCTCTATTAAGGTGGAACAACAGTAAGTTCCTTACTAGTAGTAGGGCAAGGCAATGTATCTTCAAGATAAAACAGGAGGTTTCCCCATGCAGGGAATTTGACAGTGACTTTCCAATTTGCTTCTACAAACTAGTATTCTAGCCATAGCATTAGGCTATGCCTATTCGTGCCGGTGCCATCGAGGTTGAAGCCATCACGGAGAGAACCTCGCATCATGATATACAATGGTCGTTTGTGGGGCGAGAGACACCCTATTTCACATCGTAGTTGACGATTGATTACGTCGTGGTGATGAACCTGACGGCGAGTGCCATTCTTTGTGAAAACAATCTTGAATCTTCCCATCACCAGAAGGTTCTTGAATGTTTGATACATCGGGCATGGCTTTCGGTACAATATGCGTGATCGCGGAAGAACCCAAATCGTTAGCTCATGCATTGATGACTTTTTGCCATTTTGAGTAGGGCTGCAACGCTGCCACAATGGAGCTGCTGCTGCTTGAACAGAATGGAGGCGGTCTATTTGGACGTACATCAGCTCTTGGATTACACCTTGTTATGTCCTAGTCAGTGGGGCTCTAGACATCCATCAGTGTCCGTGTGGCAGCTTCGAGAGGCGATATGAACAGTCTGTGCAAAGGGCCGGAGCTAGTACTGAGGGCAATTGATCGAGCCATGTCGGATGCAGCGTCGATAGCCATGATGAAAATACAAGTGACGCCAATATGGAATTCTATGTCGCGCAAGGGCGAAATGATTATTCTTGAACAAAGTGAAGTCCGGGTCGGGCCGACACAATCAATAAACCAAACAATGCCATTCGGCACTAGGGAATGCATCACTTGGTCCCTCTCCGTAAGAGAGTGACGATCACATGTTTATCGGTGGCCCATCGAGACTCGTCCCTTGCAACACCACCATGACGTTGTTGTCGCGACGGCGGCTCCTAGGGAAGAGACTTCGGACCATTCGATCCGCTCTCACAACTACACTCAGGCCGTGCACTCAGTCTGCTCATATTTAGTTCGACCTATCCCAAACGATCCCTGGATATCTCCTGAGGTCAGGCACTGGCTTTGGCCTGGTAAATAGGAGTTGCCCCATAGCAGGAGTTTCCCCAAGCTTTTTATCCATACCTCGATGCATTTCTAAAGACAGTCATCTTATTTCATCAATCACAATATTGGCGCTCAACGTCACGCACGATGACTGCAACAGCTCCTGAGGTGTCATTCCCTGCAATGGAGGACAATTTTGCTGGATGTTTTGGAGAGCAAGTGAATGAGACCCAAGAAGACTACAGTGAGTTCATTGCATTCCCATCTAACAGCACAGGAACGTTTGGTCATCGCTGAATGAGCCTCGGCAGCAGGAAGAGGGGCCACAGAGGCAGAGCCAGCGGCCAAGCCAAAGGCTGAGGCGTTGAAAATCGCCAGAAAGCTCGTAGATGCTCATCTGCAGAAGTTTTCCTCCCAATCTGCCCATACGACCTCCTCCGATGTCCATGCCGTCGACTCTTTGCCATCCCAGCACAATGCTTCGCTAGCTGGCCTTCAGAATCACAATGATACCATGGCACAGGAGGGTCTCCTGGGAATCATCATGGATGTCTGCAAGTTGCATGTTAACGATGCCATCCACGATTTCCAGAGACCAGCCGGTCCCTTCAGGACCTCGACCTTCGGGAAGAGATCCGTGAGGGAGCGAGAACCATCTTACTTGGAGCTTGATTCGGAGGATGAGGCAGAGTTCGAGGATCCAGACCCATCGTCTTCACATAGTCCTATTACTGGAGCAGGTGGTGAGGAGGCTATGAGACCGCTCCCGCTTCACGTAGGCTCGCGCAGCAAATCGAAGGACCTCAGTGACCAGTGGGCAAACGAGAAAGAGCAGACTAGGACACACCTCACGGAGATCATCAGGAGCCACATCAGCCGACATATATATCTGATCCGGCTATGTCGAGCTTTGATGCTCTACGGTGCACCCACGCATCGGCTAGAAGAGTGAGTGAGCGCCGCAGCCAGATCTACGGGTCATTGTGAACAGAAGCGAATGGATTCCACATCAACCCTAAGTCGGACAATCCTTGAAACATCGCGTCCGCAATTGCACTAATGCTTTGTTTTCATAGGTATATGTCGACCTCAGCCGAAGCCATAGGAATCAACGCACAGTTCCTATATGCGCCGGACTGCATGCTAATATCCTTTCTCGTAAGTGCCACATTTCAAATCGACATCTCCGAAAGCAAATTCTTCCTTTCACAAAATGATCTTGGGCTGTATACCATCTACCTTTGACTAATTTCCCACCCATTTCAGGACAAGGGCACCCAAACCACCAAAATGACAATGGTTACTGTCCCCCAAGGGACGGACCTTGGCCGCATGAGTTGCGCGCACGACATCTACGTGGACGTCTTACATGGCGTCATCCCATTTGAGGAGGGAACGGGTCGCCTGCAGGAGCTTATGGGCCAGGAAAACCGATACGGCGACTCGATGTGCGTTTTCATGTGTAAGCCGAACATCAATCAATCCAAAATGTTGAATCGGGATTCTGAGCTATCACCTTTGTAGATGGTTGTGCGTGCGCATGCGTTGCCCCTTTCGGTTTCCTAGGCCGCTGGATCGACCTCCCAGTGGCCTTCATCCTCGGCTGTCTACTCGGCGTGATGCGTCTCTACTTTGCGCGCAACCGACTCTTCTCGAATGTCTTTGAGATCGTCGCTTCCATCATCATATCCTTCCTGGCCAGGGCCTTTGGCTCGATACAGGGAGGACAGCTCTTCTGCTTCTCAGCCCTGGCACAGGCTGGTATTGCTTTGATCCTCCCCGGATGTATGTCAACTCCACCAGTGGGAGAAATTGTCGGTTGCTGATGGACTTACTGTCTAGACATGTTTCTCTGTGCGAGCCTTGAACTTCAGACGCGCCACCTTATTGCCGGCGCTACGCGGATGATGTACGCTATCATTTACACGCTCTTCCTCGGCTATGGAATCACGATCGGTGCCGTTCTGTGAGTGATTATTGACTCTGCAAAATAAAATTTCAAGTTGTCGCATGGGATTTGCATGAATTCTGAACACGTTGCTAATGGGACTTGCAACTAGATACGGCGCGATGGACAAGGACGCAACGAGCGACACCACATGCCCAGCCCCCTTACAAAAAGAATGGAACCTACTATTCGTGTCCCTCTTCACCGTCTGTGTTGCCATAATCAACCAAGCCGAATGGAAGCAGATGCCTGCCATGCTCTTGATCTCCATCTCAGGCTACGCTGTGAACTGGCACGCTGGCAATTTCTTCAAGGGGGCGTCAACGGTATCCAACACACTCGGAGCCGTGGCAATCGGTGAGTACCCCAGTTGCGCATCCTTTAATATTCTGACTGCTAGAAAGACGACCCATCGCGTTGATGTTGCAACTTGTTAATGTGATGCTTTGGCTAGGCCTTATTGCAAACCTCTATTCCCGCTTTGGCGTTGACCCGTCCCTTACACTCTACGCCTGGAATCACTACATCAAGTCGTGGTTTCGTCGTGTGCAAAAGCGGTGCTCCAAGGCAGGCGATGTGGAGGGCGGAGGGCACACAGGTCCTGAAGAAGTACCACAGCAGAGTCAACCCAGGGCTGGCTACGGCGTTGTGGGAGGGGTGATGGTGCCTGCAATATTGTGAGTTTGAACATTGTGTCCATTTTCTGATGACCCCTCTGTATAGCCTTTGCCGGTTATTACATATATAATATCAGTCTTGTCAAGAGTGGGATGAACGGAACAGCTAACAATCATCCAGCGTGCAGGTTCCCAGTGGACGTAAGTGGAGTGCCCTGACAGCGATCAACTGATCGAATCCTATCCCGTCGTGCGATCACCATTTCAAAATCAGATCTTACAGCATAAACAAGCTGACGTATTTCAGTGGCTATCGGCGGCAGCCTCCTCGCAGGTATCAAGAGCGCGGACTGGATCACATCGGAGGAGGTTGGCGAATCAGCCGTTGAGGATCTGACCGCCTCCACGGGCATCGCGATGAACGTCACCACCCAGGTCATTCAAGTGGCTATCAGCATTTCGGTTGGTCTCTCTATCAGCGCGCTGCTGGTTCATTTGCCGCTCGACCTCTTGAGCAAGAAAAGGGGTGGTGTCTTTGTGTTTTAGCCACCTGGGCATTCTCGAGGAGGCTTCATTTGAACATTGAACCCGGTCATCCATCCACCGCATAGCAAAGCTAGCTTACAATAAGCGGCCAGTCCTTTTGGTCATCCTAAGAGGATCAGTGCATGCTGAGATCTCTAGAACGCGGCACATACGTGAGTTTTCTGTTTCTCGCGGTATTTCCTCTCAAATGCTGGGTCTCCCAGCGTTCACTGCTACATCAGGGTACTTTGGATGTACCCTGATCAGGAACGAAGCCAGTTCACCTCTCAAGATTCGTGTAATCATCGGTCTCCTTGTCACCACTATTCGCATCAACTGCAACCACCCCACACCCACAGACCTGAACGGGTACCCACTTCATGCCCACCGGCATATAGTCAAAGGAGGCTAATTCAACGGTTGCCGGCGGGAGGGCGCTGCCTATCACCACTTACAAGGATAGCCTGTCCACTGTCCAGTGCATCCCAGCACGCATCCCAATACTACACAATTGTGATTTGTATGAAAGTTGGTGTAAACACCAGCACCAAGTATAGAGCGGGAGACACAACAGAGCATTCCATCATTTGTGCGGCCGCCTCCAGACTCAAAGTCATGACTAAATTCTGCTTGGCCATGAGCCGACACCCGCGCATTGGCGGCTGCCTTGTCGTACAACCTGCGCAGCATAGGTCCTTTTGAAGCGGCCATCGGCCCGGACGACGAGGTCCATGCGGGTTTTCGTAAGGCGGTATGGAGCATAGGGCGCCTGGGCGCCTGCATGCTGCGGCTTGATTTGGACATGTCGGTCTTCAAAAGGTGACATATCGGTTTGTTTCATACCCAGACTGCTGGCACAGATATAATTCGTCCGAGGCGCCATCCTTCTGCATGCAATAGGTGTAGCGGTAGATTATCTTATCACGTCTCGTCTTGGCAGAACCAATACTCATAACCGTGCCTGACCAGAACCGGAAGGTCGTGAAGGGCTCCACGTGAGCACCCCAGCAGCCCAGCTCCCCCAGCTCTCGTCCGGCCTAGCAATGCAACCCTGCCGGTTCGCTGTCAGGGGCCGCCTCTTAAGATTGGCAGCACGGATGCAGCCTATCCACTCGCTGTACGACGTCGCCGGCAGCACCTCATAGTCTCATATCAGCACGCGCACGACAGCAAGACGGGCGGGATGTCGGGGGTGCGCCACGACGCGTAACGAGTGTTGTACTGCGCCTATACTAATGCGACCTACACCAGGCCTCACGGTTGCTATCTGCGGCTTTGGCCCTCCCAGATGGCACCTTGCATCGACCTGTCTTACCCAGATTAAGCAGCCAAGACCGCCTATCGTGCATCTGATGTCGCCCCTCGCACTTCTGGTCGGGTGCCCAGGTGAGCTCTGCATCTTCCCCTCCACATGCCGAAGACGAGGTGAAGCGAGATCAATGGCGCTGCGAAGTTAAGGAGTGCATGCGCTTTGTGCCTGGTCGTGTGTATAAAAGAGGCAGCGGCCGTGATATCGCAGGAATGTGTGCTCCAGCTCTTGGTAGGTTGCCAGAGAGGCACGTCTCCTGTACTGGTCTTCTTCTTCAACTCTTATTGTCCCTGTGACACGCACGGTTCCACCATGCTTCCATTCTTTTCCATACTGCCCTTCTTGGGCGGAGCGCTTATCTCGACCGTGTCTGCGGCCAGCGAAAGGGCTCCCAAGAATAATGCCACTATTCCTGGTGCCTACATGGTCGAGTTTGAAGGGTCTCCTGTGAGAGATAAAGCCTGCTTGCACCTGTAATACTTGCATACCTAACACAACTCATTAGGACGTTCGCTCTTTCTATAATTCTCTTAGCGCTAAGAACATCAAGTTCTCCGAGCGGTTGAACTTGAGCTACTCCCTCTTCAAGGGCGCGTCGTTCAAGCTCGAGGATCTTGTTGATGAAGAAGAGACGGTGAACGAGATCGTCTCCCTGGCGACGGTCAAGTCGATATGGCCAGTCCGCCGCGTCAGCGTGCCTGTTGAGAAGAAGATCACTACTGGTACCAGCATCACGCCGGAGCAAGCCGCCAACGCTCTCCGGAAGCGCCAAGACTACGGCACCGAGGTGGACACTTTCTCAACCCATGTGCAGACCCAGGTTGACCAGCTCCGCGCTGCTGGCTACACTGGCGAGGGCGTCAAGGTCGCCGTTATCGACACTGGAATTGACTACCTCCACCCTGCTCTCGGCGGTGGCTTCGGCGAGGGATACCTGGTTTCTTACGGTTACGATCTTGCTGGCGACAACTACACGGGTTTCAACACGCCAGTGCCGGATGATGATCCAATGGACTGTAATGGTCACGGCACCCATGTTGCTGGTAAGTCAACCCACGACTGCATGGTGCAATCCCCTTTAAGCAAGCCACTCACCCAATTGTGACAGGTATCGTTGCGGCTCAGCCAAACGAGTACAACTTCACTGGTGCGGCCCCTGGAGTCACCCTGGGCGCATACAGGGTCTTCGGATGTGACGGCAGCAGTGCGGACGACGTCCTGATCGCTGCGTTCAACCTCGCGTATGAGGCTGGCAGTGACATCATCACCGCCTCGATCGGGGGCGACTCGGGCTGGAGCGAGGCGCCCTGGTCTGTAGCTACCGAGCGCATCGTCGAGGCCGGGGTGCCATGCACACTGGCTGCTGGCAACTCTGGCCAATACGGCCAGTTCTTTGCAAGCTCCGCTGCAGACGGAAAGGGTGTCACCTCTGTTGCGTCCTTCGACAACTCCGAATATCCTGAGCTGCTCACTGAAGGAACATACACCACGAGCGAGGCCAACGCTTCTACTCCCTTCGGATGGGTTGCCAGCTCAATCCCGTTTGGCAATGTAACACTGCCTCTGTGGGCTGTCAGCAACACCACGACAGTCGTCGACGACGCCTGCGCAGCCCTTCCCGCTGATACGCCTGACCTGTCCGGCTACATTGTTCTGATCCGCCGTGGCACATGCACATTCGCTTCCAAGGCGAACAACGTGGCTGCTTTCGGAGCGCAATATGTCCTCTTCTACGCCAACTCAGATGAGTAAGTGATCAACAATGGTTCAGTAGTTGACAGCAAGACACTCCAGCTAACAATTGTCAAACAGAGTCATCTCAGCAGATCTTACCGGCGCCAGCGGAATACTTGGTGCCGGTATGGTCTCTGCGGAGCAAGGAGCTGAGTTTGTTGAGGAACTCAATGCTGGCTTGGACGTCGTCTTGACCTTTGTTGATCCCAACTTCGCCGGCGTCTTCTATACTTCCGTCCAGAACACTCTCACCGGTGGCTATGCCAGCACATACACAAGCTGGGGCCCGACCTACGAAGTTGATGTCTACCCTGATGTGGCTGGAATTGGTGGCAATGTCTTGTCCACATACCCTCTTGCCCTTGGCGGATATGCAGTTCTCTCAGGAACTTCAATGGCTACACCCCAGGTCGCCGCCATCTACGCCCTCGTTGGTCAGGTGCGCGGTACATTTGACCCAACCATCCTCGGCAATGTTATCACTAGCACTGCCAAGACCAACTCCTGGAACGACGGAGAAGCTACCTACGCTGGACTTGCTCCAGTTGCCCAGCAGGGACCCGGCTTGATCCAGGCCTACGACGCAGCTTTCACCACCACACTGCTCAGCGTTGGCAGCATCTCCTTCAACGACACCGAGCACTTCGTCGAGAGCTACGCGTTCGCCATCGAGAACACAGGCTCCTCCAGCGTGACCTACACACTGAGCCACGTCCCAGCCCTGACGGCATACACCCTGATAGAACCCGCCTCGTGGCCAGCATACTTCCCCAACCCAACCACAGACGCAGCCGCCTCCCTCACCTTCTCCGACAGCACTATCGAGATCCCCGCCGGCTCGTCAGCCAACATCACAGTGTCCCCCACCCTTCCCGCGGGGCTCGAAGCCGACCTCCTACCCGTGTACAGCGGCTACATCGCCATCAACGGCACCAACGGCGAGAACCTGACTATCCCGTACCTGGGCGTCGCCGGCAGCCTGTACAACGCGACCAACCTCGACCCGATGTACACCTACCTCACCAGCTACAACGACCCGCTGCTCGACATCGTCAGCGCCAACACCACCTTCACCGTGCCGTACCCTACCCTCGCCGCGGCGGAGAACCCCGATGCGAATACCGCATACCCGGCTGCCACGTACCAGCTTGACCTGGGCGCGCGTATTGTCCGTGTCGATGTCGTACCGCTTAGCTCTAACTACAACGGGACTACGACTGAGGTCTTGGGCACCACAATTGCGGGCAGTGTGTATGGGTACCCTGTCACGTACCTCCCACGGTACTACTATGTTGCGCCGTTCACTGGTCTGTTGGCTGATGGGACTGTTGTTTCGCCGGGGCAGTATCAGTTGGTTGTGAAGACGCTGCGGATCTTTGGGGACCCGGATGTTGCAGAGGATTATATCACTATTGAGACTGTGCCTTTTACTTTGGCTTACCAGTAGAGTCATGACCATGTTCACATGATGAGGCATCTGCATGTCCTTTTGGCTGCCTCGTGTTGCTCTAGGGATACTTGGGACCTTTAACAAGGATTTGTTTTCAAGGCAACAAGTGGCCGAAATGCTCAAAAACAATTTTCACGTACTTTCAAATGGAATCTGTTTGGCAATGTGAACATTCTACATCTCGGCCTTGCTTCGCAATATAAAACTCAGTCTACCTGGGCTGAAATCAAATACTAATGTACTTCAATACAATCTCACCCATCCCTTGAGCTCAACCAGGTCTCGACCTTCCGATGCCCATTCTATCTTGTCCACACGTAGCCGTTGGCCTTTTGTGCCATGACTGAAGAAGGTATGGGCGTCGTGCGGCCATTCTTTGAATCTGCGTTTCGTCTGTACTTCTTCCTCCAAGGCTCGGCCAAGTCTCTCAACACTCATCTTCTCGAGCAAGCGACCACCGAAAACTTCCAGGTTGACTATACCATCCTCAGGAAGTTTAATGTTTTCCAGAAGCTCGATAGCATCTGTAGCATCGATCTGAACTGGGAGCTCTTTAGGTTCATCAAAGATGAAGCCATCGCCGCCCTGCATCTTAACACCGACTACAGTGATCCGCAGCGATAATTCCACGTTGGTGCAGAATTTCAGAATCTGTACGGCGAGTACCAACTCCTCATGTAAAGACCAAATCGCTGACATGCCAACTCGATCCGTGCCGATTCCAGCTCCAATAATTCGCTCGAAGACTATGGCAAATGCGAGTACGCAGGCAGGGACTAGTGAATGTGAGTCGCTGCGGTTGTCCCACACGTCGCATAACTGTTTCCTCCCTTTGCTCAACCTCAGCAATTCTGAAGCCAGGCCGCATTGTTTGTTCTTCACCGCTGCCAGAAGAACACTGCCGCATGAAGATGTGCCGCTTAACTTTGTTGCGTCTGTGGTGACTTCGCGCAGCACATAACGACTCAGGCCGCAGGACGCCGCATATTCAGTAAATGAGACTCGATCGATTGAATACCGCCAAATCCTGCCATCAGGCAGGGAGCTTGAAGGCAGAAACTTCGAGACTGGGCTGAGCAAACATCCAACGGGGAGCTCGAACCTGCGAGCCACATCTGGGTCTATGTCCTTGCGAAACGACCGTCCGAAGTGAGAAAAGACGTTCAAGTGATGTGCAACCTTCGGTTCATCATCGTAGCCGTGAATGATCTCGGCGAGGCGAATTCTGATGTACACACTTGACTGTTCAAAGTTTGGAAATGACTTCAGCAATTCAAAATGCCGATCCTCATTGTTTATGAGATAGTCTCGCGCAGTCCGGTGGCAGAATTGGACGATGGACGTGAAGAAAGATTTCGTTCCTCTTGTATCCGGCCAGTGATCGCGTGTATTGACTTCGAGGAATCCTCTGGCCAGCCCATCGATCTGCTTCGTGACACGGTCGATTCGCTTGGATATCTCATCCTCGGCATAAGGCTTCACCTTACTGGGTGGCGGGAAGTCGGGATTCATCAAGCCTCCCTGATTGTAGCTCTGATCCTCCAACCAGGAGAATGCCATAGCCGTAAGATCATAGCGACTAGGATTGTGTGCTGCAAGTAAGAGCATTCGATTAGACCTATCTCTCTGGATACTGTCGGCATCAATTGGCTCTCTCAGTTTAGTGTATAGCAGGTCCAAATCCGTTGGTAGCGCTTGAAGTCGGGCAAGGAGGATGCTGTCAGGATCTGCCTGGCGGAATCCAATGAGCATCACATCGATAACTAGATGGACCCACAGAAAGACACCTTGCGCTCTTTTAACGACGGTGAGAGACAGATCCTCACAGAAATGGCGCCTTTCCCGAGCATGCATATCATTTTGAAACCGGTTGATACAATAAGTCCTGATATCAGACTCATTCAACTTATGAAGGTGGATCAATTGAGTCTCTGGAAGGCTTAGCGGTTCAATGAATTCAGAGTACGGTCGAGAACTGACACATAGCTTCACCATGCCTGAAACAGTCCATTCTTGCAACTTCAAGACCAACTCCTCGTGCTTGAGTCGATTGCCCTGGGACTCGTCAAGACCGTCAATGAAGAAGCATAGTCGGTATCCGGTCTGGGAGGCCCGATTCAAAAGCAAATCAAATGCTTCTTCAATTTGCTCTTCCTCGAAGCCCTGGATCTCTTCCACAGTTGTATCTCCGGTGACGACTTTCATTCTCCTAAATTGTAAAGGGAAGACTTCTCCTATGAGTTGTGGATGCTGGCTCAGTGATTGAAAGAGTAGTGAGCGATAGAGACCCGAAAGGGTCCGTTGCGACTCGGATCCTGAGTTCCAGAAGTAGAACACACAACAGATCAGCTTGTTAGACCCTGCCCAGACTGCTAGCTCTTCCTTTGTTCGTTCATGCTGAATGAGGTATTTCATCAAGGTCGACTTTCCTGATCCCGGGTTTCCCGAGACGAAAAGAATTTTGTCCCCAGTCCTCAGCCATTTGACAAATGTATTCCACGCGCGTGAACGCTCATCTCGCCTCTTGACAGGACCGTCCTCAAGCATCCAAGTAAATGTATCCTGCGCAGCCTTAGGTATTTGATTGGCTCGCGAGTTCATGTCCTTGAAGACAAGTTGGCGAAGAATTCGATGGTGAAGTTGGGTCTCATCAACCTTGGTTTGGATCGTCAAAAGCATCTTCGAGATGTCCGCCAGCGACGTATCACTCATGGTCTCCCCTCCTTCTGGCCGGTTCAGAGCACTAATGGCCTCCAAGATCGAATTCCGTGTGTTGCTGATGTCCGTTCGGAAACCAATCTTCAGCTGGGAGCACTCATCTCGGATATTGGCAATCCCAAGGCTTAACCCTGATTGCTCTTCCCTGGACAGTTGTCATTTTGATGCACATCCAATAAGCAGCCCTTGGTAGACGCACCTTAAGAGCAAGGTTACCTGGAGAAGGGTTTCTGAGCGGTACTCTTGCAGCCGACTCTTCAACTCGGTCACATCTTTCCGACTCCTTATACTCAACCAGCTAGCTTTCAGACTTCGCCAGAAAGCTCGTTTGTTTTTTGGGTTCGCGATATGCTCGATAATATCTTCGAGCTTCTTGGAATCCGCGCGACAGTCTTTCGCAATCCTAGCGATCCTGCTTTCCGCCTCGGTCTTGCAAACGGGCCGTTGATCGAGAAAGCTAGAGAGGTAATCGAGGTCATTGATGGCCTTGTCGAGCTCCTTGTTCTCATCTAGAGCTCCGTCCACTGAGCGATATATTGTCACGGAACCAGCGACCAAGGTGATCGCAAACTCCACGAAGGTGAGGATTGAGGATGCGAGGCCGACAGCAGAGACTGGATCCATATTTAAAAGCAAGAAATTTAAAATAGTCTACTTAGGTACTTTCCTGTCGCGAATGTCCACATTGAACTGTCACGCCAGCCGTGCCCAAGTAGAGGCAGGGTTTCGTACAGTTATGATCGAGGAACGGCGAGCTTGCGGGCCGTCGGGAGGGGTTTGTTTGGATGTCAGATTTTAGCGGGATTTGTGTAACCCGAATCAGGCCGCAGCTGTGGGACTCGCTGTTCATGGACCAGTTACGCCTGGTGATTGGCCAGCCTTTGCTTTCTTCCAACAAGAACTAGTTTCACTTCTATTCCATATATCACTGAAGCTATATATAATATCTTCATAATAGTAAAACTAGATCTCTTGTTATGTTAGATAATACCAGTATATTTATACGTTACTTTGTCCTCTTATTACACTTACTATTCTTCCAACACTAATTGTGATAGTCTGAATTTCTAGTAGGTCTGAGAGAGTTCTTGTCTAATTGGATTCTAATCTTCTTAGCAATTGTCAATTATATATCGTCTGTTTAGTCTATCTACCGTCCTCTATTGTCACGTAGGTAGAACTACAACAGTGACTAAGCTTCCGACAAAGCCAGCCATGCCCCAGACGATAAGTATTTCGCCATAGCTGTAAGCAAATTCTGATTTCTGCTTGATACTAGCTTGGACCAACCCGGGCAAAAGACTGAAGCCAGTGCCATGTGCGAATAGGAATATCAACAGTGTAGCGACCGTGACTGGCGCAACTGGTTGCATTGAAAGAACTATTAACAAGATACCACGTGCCACAAACAGCACGACGAAGGTGGAGTTGTAGCCAAGATGCGTGCTGAGACGAGGTGCGAGCACTCCTCCCAGCGCTAGTGCCGTCATGCAGAAAGGGACAGTACCTCCCTTCTCCTGGCCATAGAAAAGCGACAAAGGCAGTAGCGAGTTGAAAACCATCATGCCAGGCAAGGCATTGGAAAAGAGTAACATCGAGTGCTTCGTTCGGGTTTGCTTATAAGACGTGTTATAAACTGGTGCTGAGAACTGCCCAGGTCCACGGGAGCTACTGCCAAGTGCGACAAAACAGAGTAAAGCCGTCGCGATAGCCATGAGACCTCCCATCTGCAACGTTTGCCCGAGTTGGACTGCGCTGAGTTGATCGAATTGAAGATGTGTACGGGCCAGGAGGCATGCCGTGGTGCCTGACGAGAAACCGAGGGGCCCGATTGCGCTTCGCGCCAATGGCTGTGTAGGAAAAGCGCCTCCGATGAGGATGACGACACCTAGATACGCAAGACCGATGCCGATGCCCCCAATAAAGCAGGCAGCCAACGTAGCTGGAAAGCTGAGGTGCGCTAGGGAAAGTCCCACAACTGACACAGCAGCACCCCAGACTGCAGCGCCCACGACCGCAGTCACCTCTGGGCCTGAGTAGGCCATGCATGGAGTACAAATGTATACGCCAAGTGAAAGTCCCAGCGAAGTAACTCCGAAAGGCGCGTAAGACCATGCATGTGGTATGCCGAGTATGGGGGCGAGTTCGATTTGAACAGAGCTGAGAGCATAGAAGGTTCCGACAATGAACATAGTAACGTAGCCGAGTAGCGCCGTTTGCCACTGCGATGGAGCAGCTAATGGGGCGGGCCTGCTAGGCCTCGCTTTCTTCGCCATCTCATCCACGCAGGAGCAAGCAGAATTTTGGTTGGTGAGGGTATGTGGGTTGCGCAGACTTTTGTCGATCATGCGAGCTCTGCGAAGAACTCGTCAGTATTAAGCCTCAGTATTGAATTGGAGTCGATGAAGGATAACAACACCTTTTGCAGCACTTGCATGTACACTTGTGGAGAGAGACTTTGGAAATCTCCCTGCTAATGAAGGCCCTTTGCGAATTGAATGACGACGAGGGCTGCGTGATCTAATGTTTATCTTCATCAAGACCCCAATAGCCGAGGGTGTGTGGTCTACAACATTACTGATGTTGGGACTGGTGGTGGCGTGATTGACTAGGGCTGGAAGTGGTCACAATAAGGATCAGATGCAATTATGGCTGTCAAAGCGGGAAAAGCGGATATTGCGCTTATCACGGCCGCGATGGCGGATGTTGACAGCGAGCTTAAGTAGTCTCTAGTGCTAGGTGCGAGACTCGGACGTCAGAAGTCGGTGGTACGGGCATTGCGGCTAGGACGGACCGCGGTGAAAGTTCTGCAGCGGGCGTGACACGCCCTCTGAACTATGACCAGTTCTTAGCATACAAGTTTCTTATGCTTTTATTGACGAAGACAGTGTGGACTGAGTCCTTCATTCTCGGTGCCTGCTGAAAACAATCGCTTGCGGCAGTTGACGATGAGTCTCGCGAACCGTGCAGCCACAGTGGCCGCCTCCAGCGATGGACAGCTTCTCTGGCAAGTTGCGGCCAATTCATGGCATCCGGAGAGGAATCCAGGAGGGGTTATCAATCTCGGCATGGCAGAGAATGTGCTTATGCAGGAAGCCACAAGCAAACACATCCAGGATCATTTTTCATTCCCAGAGCAAGGCCTGACTTACGGCGATGGTACGACTGGTTCAAATCGTTTGAAGAGGTCCATGGCGCGATTTGTAACCAAATACTTTCGCGCACATCAACAAGTGGAAGCCTCGGACATCACTATCACAAACGGCTGTAGCGCTGCGATTGAGCATCTTGCTTGGGCAACCGCTGACCCGGGCTCGGGCTTTCTGGTCGGCCAGCCCTATTTTCGGGCCTTCATACCTACCACGGGCCTACGTGTTGCATCCAAGGTCATCGAAGTATCACATTACGGAATCGACCCATTTTCCTACGACATCATCCAATGCTATGAGAACAAACTGCATGAATGCATGGCGCAGGGTCAAAAAACAGCCGGTATCATACTTTGCAATCCACATAATCCACTCGGCCGATGTTACTCCCGTACCGTTTTGGTCGGTATTATGAGACTCTGCCAGAAATATCAACTACATCTCATTAGCGATGAGGTGTATGCACTCTCAACATGGACGAACACTATCGATTCCACCACGTCAAACACCCCATTTGTTTCCTGCCTATCTATCGACATAGGCGGTCTCATCGATAGATCATTGTTACATGTCGTGTGGGGCGTCTCGAAAGACTTTGGCGCGAACGGCGTTCGTCTAGGCGCAATTATTTCCCAAAGCAACCCTGAACTTCACAAAGCACTAGTTCCTGGAGCTTTATACAGCATGAGTTCCTCTTTGGCAGACCATGTTGTGAGCAATATACTCGAGGATGAAGAATGGGTCGATCAGTACTTGGCTGAGAACAGGCAACGGATGTCCTCTCATTATAATCTCATGGCTCGGTGGGCTCTAAGCAATGATATTGCATATGCGAAGGGTGCCAACGCAGGTTTCTTCATGTGGCTTAATCTTGGTTCAGCGTATATGCGAAACCATCCGGGGATCAGTGGTCAAGATCTTGAGACGCGGATCATGAGCGCGCTCATGGCAAAGAAGATTTTTGCTGCCCCTGGAAAAAGCTTCGGGGCAGAATATCCTGGATGGTTTAGGCTCGTTTTCACGGTAGATACTCACACTCTCCGAGAGGGTCTCGACAGAATTACCAGCGTATTGCGTAATTCTGATTGACTTTGAAAATACTTTAGAAGATTACTAGTAACATATCTGTTACGATGTTTGAGGCTCGCCGGCTCATAGTCTTTGTCGCCAAATGTAACAAATCTAAGTTTTAACCCTTTACATCTTGCAAATTGATGTTCTGAAGAAATACGGGAAATTTAGCCGCCACTGCATATCTAGTTGAATAGCTCACTGGTCAAATGGGCCTGACCCTGTAGATCACGAAGATACGCAGTCGCCATTCAACGAAAACACAGTTTCTAACTCAGAGTGTACTTCGTCCTGCGCTTGGTCCAGTCCTAGAGGCATAGGCTGCGCGATTCGCTTCTGGAATTTTCGACCGACATCTCATCCAATAGGATCACGTTCAAGTCGCCGTTGACATTGGCAATGTTGGTGTCTATGAGTTCGGCGCCGCCTCGCTTGTCGACATCCGCCACGACAAACATGTTCAAGGAAAATTGTAAAGCACTGCGCTACTTGATCGGGGTTTCCAATGCCAGGAATCTCCGACCAGCCCGGATTTACTAAAACCAGTGTTGCCGACTGTTTGGGAACTGATGAGAAAGTGGTCTGAATTCCCGTAGCCTGAAATTTGTGCCTCTTGATGGGAATTTGCTGTCTTGGATGGCCTCAAGCTCAAGGGAAGCTCCAGGGGACGCTGAGAGGTTAAGTAAGACCCTGATACCGATACCTACGCTCAGCTATAACACATCTAGCCAGTCTCAATGCTCGCGGCTTCAAGGCAGAATCCCTTCGCAGATTATTGATGTTGATATCGCCGGTTGCGTCCCTAGTAGTCCGTATACATGCCGAAGGCGTACGCCCATCACACAGTGGTAAACGCTCAAAGGCCAGCGTTGAAAAAAAAAAATACAATGCTGTTGTTGCTATCAAAAACGTCCAGTGTCTGATACCCATCAACCACATCATGAATTGCTTTCATACGATTCGATCCTCACGCTTCACATCAGCATACTGGATTGCCTCATTAATTGAAGATAATTAAGACATGTCTCCTCCGATACCAGTGCTGCCCATCCTTGACTAGATCCGGCTCCCCGGCGCAGGCGAGGTCCATTGGCTCTCCGACGTTCACTACCTCTCGACCTGGAGCGTGGCTCACATGCAGCCTGGCCGGCCTCGTGCGGCAGGCGAGAACAGATCTTTGCCGCCGATCAGGAGCTCACTTCTTCAAGACACAATGGTTGGCCGAATGTCTACTCTTTCAGGAGGCGGCGTGGGGATTTACCGTGCCGGCGATGCGCCATTGCCAATTGTTGGATCTAGACGACAACTTCGACAACTTGGCTATGGGCATGATTCGAGCCGTAGTCGACACGAGCGTTTTCCCGACATGTTCAAATAGTTTCCATACGTCAACGATGTATTGTTAGGTCGTAGCTAGACTTTTGCAAAACAAAATGCAGTGATTTGGCACGCGAGGCTGTACCGTTCTGCTCTCCTCTGCCTATTGCGTCTACAATCGGCGAAATTATCCTTTTACAAAATTTTAGTCTAAAAATCCCCCACGATGCATCTATTCCCCGTGGGGCGACAGCCCCACCGCGGCTGATCAGGTAAGTAAGTTCTTGCATCATCGGACAGCGTCCGATGTCGGTCCTGGTCCGATCAGTCATGGACCGGGGTACCACGATGTCTTGGCTCCAGGGACCGTTATTATTAGAGCACTCATGATATCCTTCAAAGAAAGCTTTGTAGCACTCTGCAACATAAGCCCTACTGGACTTTAGCGAACAGATGAATTGTGCAATATGACGAGTGGCAAGGAACTGGATCCGATTACCATCAGCGATGTGCGGGAGATCGCGAAGAAGCATCTCCCACACCAGGTATGGGATTATTACAGAACCGGTGCCGATGACGAGCACACTCTTCGAAGAAACGAGGAAGCATTTCAACAGTACGAAGCAGAAATTTCTCTGGTATTTTCCCAATCCTCTGCTGACAGTTTCAGGTTGATTCTCCGGCCTCGAGTCCTACGCGATGTGAGCAGCATCGATACAAAAACCACAATCCTCGGCAAGCGCTATGACATCCCAATAGCCGTCGCTCCCAGCGCGTACCAGAAGCTCGCAGGCGGGAACGGCGAGGTCGATGTCGCACGCGCGAGCTTCGCACTGGGGACCAACGTCATTCTGTCGACCAATGCCACAACAACGCTTGAGGACGTTGCGGATGCCGTGCCGCGGCGCGCGCCCGAATACCCTGCTCCGTGGTTCCAACTGTACTTTATCCAGTCCAGGGACCTCACGGCCAGCCTGGTGCAGAGGGCAGAGAAAGCAGGTTATGAGGCTCTCGTCCTGACGGTCGACACGCCCATCCTCGGTAACCGAATCCACGAGCGGAGGGAGCCGTTGGAGCTGCCTCCGGGGATGTCTATGGCGAACGCACAGTCCAGGAGGGCCGGTGCCATCTCAAAAGCCGGTCTCATCCTTAGGGCCAAGACAGCAGCTGAGTATAAGAGGTTGGTGGACGAGAATGCCGGCACTCTGGTCGACACCAGCCTTGGTTGGACGGAAGTAATTCCTTGGCTGCGATCTCAGACAAAGATGAAAATAATTCTGAAGGGCATCATGACCTCGGAGGACGCAGAGCTGGCACTGGAGTCGGGCGTGGACGGTATTATAGTGTCTAATCACGGCGGGCGGCAGCTGGATGGTGTTTCCTCAACTATTGAAGCGCTGCCCGAGATTGTCGACGTTATCAGGGGCAGAATCCCGGTCATCTTGGATGGGGGGATCACCCATGGCAGTGATGTTTTCAAGGCGCTTGCGTTGGGGGCAGATTTGTGCCTCATTGGCAGGACGGCACTTTGGGGACTGGCGTGGAACGGTCAAAAGGGGGTTGAAGATGTGCTGCATATACTGGAAAGAGAAATGGCCAGGACCATGGCGCTGGCTGGTGCAGCGAGCCTCAAAGACATCTCAAAGAGCATGCTTGGCCGCGCAAAGAAGGATGGTTTTGGCATCGCCAAGCTATAGATTTTCGTCTGCCTTTTCTCTGCATTACTAGTAGCTTGACTTCCACCTGTTCTTGTAAAAGGTATATTAGGTGTCTATCCAGATCGAACTATGGACAGGGTGAGGAGCTGAATCCTTCCTGTGCCATTGTATCTACATCTGCACAGATTATTTACTAGTTTTGTCGACGCAGGATCAGACAGAAAATCATTCTACTTCCAAAGGTGCAGAATTTTAAGTACCAGAATTCAATAAGCCAGGTATGCACGCAAAGTCTAAATAACAGTGCATCATATCTGCAGAGGGTAGCTGGTCCAGTCATCTTTCCAAGACCTGCCAACCTCCTTTTCGGGCCATATGCGTCGGAAGACCTGTACGCCTACGTGAGGTTTGTCGTTTTCCCCCGCGCCGCCTTCAAAATTGGACTCATCCTGAAGTTCTTCATCACGGACCTTCCTGGCCTCTATACCTAGTTCTCTAACATGAAGATCATCTGGCTCGTCGTCCCGCACACTCCGTTCAATCAACCACGAGCGGCTTAAATGCTGCACGATTTCTTTCATCGGATATATTTCCCCAGACATGCCAGGGCGCGTGGCTCCAGCGGTATATAATTTGAGAGAAAGTAATCGTCTGCCATTCTTGTTCGTCGCGATAATGTCCCAAATGGATCTCGCCAAAGCCTCGTCCACAGCACAATTGATGAAGCTTTGTCGGACATGGCCTCGCTTTAATGCCCTTACCGGGCCGTCGAATCCTCGCTTGTCGTCTTCATCGAACCATTTTTCGTCTTGCAGATCGGGGTCGCGGCGCACTCGCCAATTGCTACAGTCGAGAGTGAGAAAGAGATTTTGAAGCGGTCTGATGCGGGCGAGGCTTTTGTAGAGCTCAACCTCTGATATGTCAGACATCGTCCGCTTGATGTATATAGACAGGCTCTCCAATGCAGGACAATGGTCGTTGATCTGCAGAATGTGGGATTTGGTGATCGTCATGGGTACATAAGGGATTAATACTGTCATGCATGCATATACATCCTCGAATGGGCACAGTTTGAGATCGACAACGGTACGTCCATGGCGACTGAGTATTGCATCGACAATCTCCGGCACTATAGAGCCTGAAACGGAAAGCTTTCTCAAAGGACGGAAGTTGTTAAAGAATGCGATCGCTGCGTTTATATACTTGGCAGTAGCGTCCGGATCAACGTCCTCACGCACGTGGTGGCGACGCATCAGGAGAACGTGAAGGCATTCTACCCGTGGAAAAGAGCTGGCCTGGGCTAGAAATTCGAGCGCGGCCGTAGGGAGTCCACAGCGGGATTCACGGCTGCCTTGATAATAAGCCCCTCCCAAGCTCAACTGACGAAGTGAACTGAAGTCTGCATGGTTTTCCCATTGTTGCAAGGAGTTCGGCAACCAAACCGACGGTCGTACTATTCCAGTGACGGAAAGGAAATTCAATGATCCGGTCTGGCCGTGAGAGAAGCCCGGAAGACCCTTCCAGGGCTGATTTCTCGATGGGTTTTGAAATTTTATGATAGGAAGGTAGATCACAGAAACCTCCTTTAGATTTGGTGCGAGGCCCGCGACAAGGTCCCAAATGGCTCGTGGGTTCTGGTCTGGCCTGCCGTCTTCGTTGTAGGGACTGCATCTGAGTTTGATGCTGTAAAGGCACGGCGATGTTGCTATCGCCAATTCATGAGGATCAACACGATTAAGCCTAGATCTGAGACTTCGAAGCCGGAAAGTATGATGATGCAGCCGACAATTTGGGCGAAGACTGTGCAGAACGTTGAGTAAAATGGGCGGGAACTGGTTGAGGCAGTTGTATACCAGTTCCGTCAGACTCGGGAGGGCTTTGATCAAGTTGGCGACTGGTGTCCACGCCACATTCTGTTCAGGTCTGACCCAGTGGTTCCCCTGGCCCAGGGAGGTGTAGAGAAGCGGCTCATTCTCATCCAGGAGTTTGTCGAGACCCTCTGATTGGTATCGTCTTAGCAGCTCCTCGTGAGTCGCGTTTCCACGGAAGTCGTCCGTCACTGTCACTTGCACATCACTGCGTTTCATCAGAGACAAGAAGCCTCGGAGGCATAAACGGCGGGCATAATGAGTAACGTCTCCGCCACAAACGGTGCTCGACAATGATTTGAGAAGAAGATCGACATCGCTTCGCAATACCCTGTAATCATAGACGGAAACATGGAGCTCGCGAAAGATCAAAGACTCAAATACCAGGCGGTAGCGCTTGCTGGTGGCACAGAAAGCGTAAAAGCTTGGCCTGTGAGTGTCACGAACAAGACGCCCAATGTGATGGAGGATTTCGACGGGCAGATCCGCCAGTTTGCGCTGAGCCATGGTCGTTGAATAACCAACCCCGCTTAGGCTTGGCGTAGGATAATCTCCTGCTTGTCGTCGTGACATAGGTGGACAGGAAACCGAGATGCCTGGGTCAGAACGCGGAAACACACAGGACACAGAATCTAGTATTAACTGATAGTGGGGGATTCTGGCATCGAGGACTGAAGTCAACTTCAAGTTGCCGAGATGATTTTTGTAGTCGCTAAGTTGCTGCCTAGGACCTGGAACACGAATGAGATGTAAATACACACGAACCTGCCCAATTGTGCCCCAAGAATTAAGCGAGCTGACGCCCACGGGCATCATACAATCTCAGGAAGCTGATTACCTAATTCGGAATGTAAATATCCACAACGTCGGTCCTGGACGATGGTACCTGGCCCATCATGGCTTCCTCGGAGTTGTAAAGTTACAAATCTAGAGATTCTAGCTTTCTTCCACGGAAGGATTGACGAAATATTTTCCTTGCCTTTTTCCTGCATCGCAGCAATTACCTAGCCGCGCAGGTGCATATCTTAAGCTTACAGTTGCTTAGTTCCTCATCAAACTTGTCGCCGGTTTCACCAACGAGAATATACATCAATACGTGGCAAATAGACTCATTTAGGGCACAATTGAGGCAAGCCAACTATTCACGGAAACACTGTATATCGTCAACTCTTGCCTATCCATTCTACTTTGACGATGATAAAGGTATTTCATCATTGTTGAGCCTGTTCAACTGGCTCCGCACAGCAGCATCAACCAAACCCAAAAAGTCCTCATCCAACAAATACGCCCACTCCCTATCCTTCCAACCCTCATGCTCCCGAGGCGGGCTCCACCCCTCAGGCAAAGGCTCGCCCCGCGTGACGTTGTTATACTCCTCCTCCCACATGCCATGCCCGGTGAAATACTGCAGCCCGCGCATGCGCCCGAGAGAGCGGAAGCCCCGCTGCAGGAAATACGGCGGCAGGACCTCGACGACCGCGGACTCGGGCGGCATGAAGAGGGTGTGCGTCATGGCTGCGCCGTGGTAGCCCACGAGCACGTCTGTGTTCTGGATCAGGCGGAGCTGGTCTGCGAAGGGGATTGTTGCGAAGTCGACCATGCTGATGGTGAAGGTCGGGTAGCGTGTCCTCAGGGCTGTGACCCAGCTGTCCAGGTTGATGAATTTTCGGTTCTCGGCGCGGTTGATGATGGTGATGGTTAGGTCCTCTCGAATATCGCTGGAAGACCGTGGTTCGACTCCGTAATGGGCAAGGACACGCTTCACAAGCGTGTCTAACAGTGTCTGCCTGTAACAAGCGTGCTTCATGTTGCCGATCAGCGCGGACCAGAAGGGACTGCTTGATCCCGGCATAGGCACGATCACGTTGCCGTAGCATGTGCCTGGGACCAGCTCGCTCGTCCGAATTGGGCCGTTGCCCACGATGCTCCATAGATCCTCCAGGGCATGATGGCGGTCGTCGTCGAGGACCACCTGCACGCGATCCGCGTCCTCGCTTGATAGCCACGGCTGACCGGTCTCCCCGTTCACGGCAGTCTGGAGCGCGTCGATGGTGTGCCGCGCTTGTGAGACCTGCATGAGCTGGTGCCAGATGTTCTGCTGGTCGCTGACCTCGCGGCGCACGAGAATGATCCAGTCGTCGGTGCTGTTCTGCTTGCTGCACCCGTTTGTGTCTGGTTGACTTTGGAACTGCCAAGTTTTGAAGGTGTTCCCGACGCCCGTGTCCCCCCAGTAGTCGCTCGTCAGGTCTTGGTCAAAGTTCTGCTGCTGGCATTGCATCTCGAATTCGGCACCCCGGTACTCGGTTGAGAATACTGGCCTGTTGGGTGCGAATCTGACGCCTTGCGCGAGACAAAGCGGATCTCTCTTCCATGGAACCCATCTGTTCCACATCCGCTGTCCGTAGAAGCAGTGAAGTGCCGACAGTGACGCGCCACCACAATTCTCCTGTGTGGTGCTCGCGATGTTCCTGATATAGGAGTTTCCGTATATGTCTTCGCACTGTTGCTGGCCTTCCGAAAGGGCCAGGTATTCCGGCGGCAAATCACCAGTTGCAGGCACTAACGATGATTCCTTGGTCGTGTCTTCGGCTTGGGAGTCTTGCCCTTCTTGAGGCCTGTCCGGATAGTCCGGACTTAGCAAAGGTAGTCCCGGACGATCTGGGGCATCGCGCAAGTCCGAGGAAATGTCTTTGTTCCAGAACCAGACGCCCCCTGCGATAATTAACAGCGCAACGACGCCTCTGTGTAAGTAGCGCTGGCTGCGCTGTGGACCCTTTGGCGACATATCCCCGAATGAACAGGTCTTCCAAACGTCGTTCGCGGGAATTCTGAACCGTGGCTGGCTGGGTCAGGCCTCTGTCTTTATGAACTTACTCTTCGTGAGGCATACACATATTGAATAGACACCGCGGGGAACAAGAATGCGAATGAAATTTCATGGGACTTGACCTGAAGAGCTTTGATTGAGTTACGCCTTGGTGATCGACGGTGGGGACGGAGTAATGGTTGTTGACGTGGCAGGGTTCTGAGACGAAACCGAAAAGTAAGGAGGGCGAGAGTTTCGAACTCTATGTCGTTCAGGAACGCTCTTAGCATAATTAAGTTCGGTTTTGCTTAGAATTCAGGGGTAGCTACCTCACCTTCTGCAGCCACAGGTCCCTTGGAATATTAAGCTTTCATGGCGTGGGGAACAACCTCTAACCACCTCCTCTATTTTTTTATCACATAAGATAAAGTCGTATTGGTCACTGCTGAGCATGGTTTGATGGTGTCTCAATTAATCTGTGCAACTCACGCCTAGCAACTTGCAGCACTAAACGCCTCAAAATAAAAAACAATGAACAAGTACAAATAACGGGCCCCTGGTCACTCACCCCTGTCACTAGGAGCTGCGCTTGAAGACATCAGGCTTATAGTAAAGCCGATACTCCTCGAGCGAAAACCCCCCGTCCTGGAGCTCCCTGCTCTCCGCATCGCCAGCCCACACAAACGTCAGCCCATCCCCGATGACGCCCCCGTCCTTCTCAACGCGTATGGCACAAGTGACCGGCTTGTACCGGTCGGTCTCGTAGTGCTGCAGCAAGGCCAGCTGCCCTTCGTTCTCCGCCTGCCAGGACACCCCCTGGACGGTGTCGTCCGCGCCCCCCGGTACGAGGGTCGGGTAGCAGCCCCACTTTTTGAGCCTGTAGCCCTGGATCCGAGTCGTGGCCTTGTGCAGCTCTGGGTCGGGCGCTGATGTCCGCGCGACGGCGTGCAGGACGTCCGGGTCCATCAGGGAGCCGTAGAAGAAGAGGTTCTTGGGCTTGGTGGTTTTTTCGACGTCGGGCGGGGAGGTTGAGGTGAGGTCAGTGGTGGTGGCCTCTGTGGGCGTGGGGTCTGGCTTGGGCGGTTCTGTCATCGTTAGAGCTCTGGTCAGCGCTTCCGTCAAGGCTTGCACCTCGTCGAAGGATCGGATTTTCAGCTTACGGTTCGATGCCGCGGCTTCCTGGTTGGACTTTTCGGTCGCCATGGCTTCAGGTGTTCGAGATGAGTTGTTTTTGTAGAGTTTGTGAGGTCACAATATCGGTGCTCGGGGGGTTGTGGTTGCAAGTTTGATAGACCCCCTTTTGACTGTTTGGTTGTGTGTTCGGCAGATCAAGTTGGGAAGTCTGAATTGGACGATGAGCTGTGGAGTGGATTGAAAAGTGAATCATTTCTCGACGACAATTTATGGTGTTAGTGGTCGCAAGTCTGCCCTAGAGCGGATGGTCCGCCAACAAGCGCCTTACTAGATTGACAAAGGGTCCTTTTGGTTAAGCGGATAGGCGTGGACAATGGGGAAGGAACGCGGTGGTACAATGGATTGAGTCCCCAAGGCGCAACTGCACATTGTGGCTGTCGGAACAATGTGTTGTGAGTGAGTTATGACGGAAAGTCAAGCCAACAATGTGGCGTAGGACTCGCACATGAACTGCTCCCTTCTACTCCAGGGTGATTTTGGCCATTGTGAAGTTTGTTGCCGTAGCAGCACGTTGCATTCAATCTTGAGCACAACTCAGCCACATATATCTTCATGTCCTCTCCTTAGCTCAGCTGGCAGAGCGGTAGACTGTAACTGTGTGCATGAATATCTATAGGTCCTCGGTTCAAATCCGAGAGGGGAGACGTTTCTTTTTTCCCTTTTTTTCTTGAGCAGCCCAAGTCTTTACACGACGATATAGTTAGACAGGGCTTTGGGTGCTGGTTGAAAACCACCACCGCTGGTATCGATTTGTTTTAACTTGTTCGGTGGAGTGGGGCTGGACTTGATCGTAACCGAGTCGTGCGAAACGAGTTCGTTTCCTCTGTGGATACACGTATGTTCCCACGGGGGCCAGATGACGCCTGAGAATGCGATTGAGCACTCGAGTCAAAATACCCGAGCACCCGATAGTAGGATGCAGTCGATAACAAGTCACGATTTCAACGTGCTTCCGCGCTCCAGTCTCTGTTGAACGAAGGCAAACTGGTGTGTTGTACATCGACCAAGGGTATTATGTGACAGTCTGTCAACATCTCCATTTCAGCACGCTCAGTTTGGTTTCTCAATAATTCTGAGTAATATAAACGCTTGGCTCAGACCATGTCCCGTGTTATGGGCTGGATTCACGCAGACTTAGAGACAAGCCTACGACGCGTCAACGGGATCAGTCAGACCAGGGAAGAAGGGGATGCTTACCTAGATATATGAAGACTTGTCAACTACCTAGGTAATAAAGAAAAACAACTCATGGAGCATGTTATCAGATGCAGATTTAAGACTTAAAGACGGCGTCGTTCGAGTGGCGGCGAGAAAAGTGTGCAGGGATACCCCTGTCATCTTCCAATCCCAGCAAGATCCGAGGTCGGGTTATGCTTTAGGCAGGCGGTCAAGTTTTAGAGCGGGAGCTGTGCTGGCAGTTCGAAATGCCAGATCGTCCGTCGTCAACCTGGCCACCGCAAGGCAGCGCAATTCCCACCCAACATCAAGCCGATGCTGCTGTTGTCATCGTCCCACCCTCCTTTCTCCCAAATGATCGCATAGCACCAAAAGCGACAGGATGGCAAGTTCTATCATTCCATAGTCCCTTCTTGCTCCAAGAAATCACAGCTAACAGCAAACAACCCATAGAACACAACCTTCAATGGCGCTCTCAAGCAGAGCACCTCGATCCGCAAAGACCTAGCCAGCCTCTCTAACCCATCCTCAAATCCAAATGGCGGCCCCACACCAGCCGCAGCAGCCATCAGCCCCGCCGCCCTGGGCTCCCTCAGCGCCTCCCTGACCGCCTTCCAGCGCACCATCGACGAGTACAACTCGCTCGCGAAGCAGGAGCTCAACCCGGCCAAGCAGGAGAAGGCCGCGGAGCGCGTCCGCAACTTCCGCGCCGAGCTGGCCGGCTACCGGCGCGAGTTTGAGGGTCTCAAGTCGGCGCGCGACGACGCGCTGCACGCCCAGGACCGCGGCGAGCTGCTGGGCCGCCGGCCCTACGCCGCCGCCACGCCCGAGAACCCGTACGCCGGCGGCGGCGGGGCGACGTCCAGCTCGTACGGCGGGTATAGCAGTGGTGGTGGGGGGTCACACGTGCGGAACACGAGCGGCGGGGCGGGGGTCGGTGCAGGCGGGGCGGGAGGGTACGGCATGATGGGCAGCAACGACGTGTCGCGCGAGGACCACGCGCTGCGGGAGCAGAATTTTTTCGCGAGCACCAACAGCGCGCTGGACGAGTATATCGCGCGGGGGCAGGCGGTGCTGGGGGACCTGGGCACGCAGCGCGAGATGCTCAAGGGCACGCAGAAGAAGCTGTACTCGGTTGCCAACACGCTTGGGGTCTCGGGGGACACGATCCGGATGATTGAGAGGCGGGCGCGGGAGGACAAGTGGATATTCTGGGCGGGGGTTGTTGTCTTCTTCTTGTTCTGCTGGTTGTGTCTGCACTTCCTGCGGTGATTTGGGGGGTGGACAATGGAGCTCTGCCCCCCTTGGAGGGTGGTTCTTCTTTTTTCTTTCTGGGGTTATTTGGTGTATTTGAGACCTGCATGAGCATGGCGTTTTTGGTTAGGCGTGAAAACAGTTGGCGTCATCTGTGGGAAATGGAAGGGCTCTGGTTTCTGGGACTGTCCCGCCTCGACTTGGTGAACATTGAGCTCGTAGTCCGTCACTTCTGTCCTATACCCATGCCACTTCCACCTTGGAGGGCTACCTCTTCAGCGCAATAGTAAACAACACATCCTTGGTCGTCTCGACCTCCACAACCTCCGTCTCAGGCAGCACATGGTTGCTCGTGCTCATCTGGCCCCCAAACTCAGTCTCCCAGCCCGTGACGTCCCACTCAAACCCCCTCAGCGTGATGACACTCGGCTCCTTGACCGGCACGATGCCAGCATACTTGTCAAACACATCCCTTCCCTGCCCATTCTTGTCTTCTCGCACGTGGATCCGGTGCCTGCGGCGCCCGCCCTTGAGCAGGAACGTCACCGACTCCCCGCTGACGAGGAACAGCCGCCCCTCGGCGTAGCCCGGCGACGTCTGGAACAGGTACAGGTGGTGCAGCTGGCTCAGCCCCTGGTCCACGCGCCCGCCCAGCCCGCCCATGGCGACGATGTCCGCCGGTGCAGCAGCTGGGGGGTTGGCCCCCGGCGGCGGGGGCGCCGTCGACGCGCGGATCCACCTGACCGCCTTGCCGAAGTCTGTCGAGTACTGCTCTGGGTCGTGGATCACCTTTGCCGGCTGGGCCACCCGCGTGGTGAAGTGCTGCCTGGCCTGCGGCGTCAGGGAGTCTAGGTCGCCTATTATGGCGTCTAGGTTGTCCTAGGTGTGTGTTAGTACGGGGCGAGATGTATTTCATTTTCATTGTGAGTGATGTGAAGTGAAGGGCGTGGGGTGGAGGCTTACGAAAAGCCCGCCGTCTTGGTCCGTCTCAACAACGTCCAGGAGGCGGTTTGCGCCGCCGTCTGCTGCGACTCGCAGGGATGCTGGTGGTGCATCAGCCGGGGGTTTGGTTGGTTAGTCGCAATGTAAGGGGGATTTTTCGTCTTATTTACAGTTCTTCCACAACTTTTTCAGCGTCGGCACGTCCCGGAGTGGCTGGTTGAGGATGATGAGGGCGAACGAGTTGGGAGGGCTGTCGCCCTGCCCTTCGGCCCGGGCCTGCAGGATGCGGGCCGGGTACCACTCTATCGGGTCGGCGGCCATGGGCGCGGGTCTCATGCAGCATGCACGGATCTGCGTGTGATCGTTGGACTGGTTCGGTTCCTGGCGGGATGGCGAGACTGGGGGAGAGGCTGAGATGGGGAATCTGGGCCGGGGTAGCTAAAGAGACGAGGGGTCATAGTGGGGATTGAATGGGCGTCAGAATCGTTGGGCTCATGACTAAGGTGGCAGCTCAGGTGGCAGCTCAGGTGGCAGCTCAGGCCAGGGGTAGTTTATGATGACGCTATTCCCGCGCCAGGTACACTTAACACATGCAGTGGACTGCCTAGGGTGTTCAAGATGCTGCCAATTCCAGACGTAATCTGTGTGTTTTTACAATTCACACAGTTTCTACAGCGCACAAGGATTCCAAGGTTCAAGTACACATGCTTTGTCAGCAGTATCTTTCCTTCTGATTTGGCTGTTGTCTACAGATCCTCAATAACTATGGAGAAATTCCATTTTGTATTCATTATTATTCCGTGCTCTTAGCAAGAAACCTCGACGGCGAGTGCCTCATGGCTAATGTGGCCAACCATAATCCCGCAGATAAGCACAACTTCGACATCCTTGTCTGCTGTATGCAAACGCTACGCTGCACTTGGACACAAATTCACTTCGCCGATGCCAAAATTCCAAGCTCTGTTCAGCAAATTGGAAAGTCACTGTCAAAATCTCTGCATGGGGAAACCTACTGTTTTAGTATGAAAGATACATTGCCTTGCCCTTCTAGGGAACTTACTGTTGTTCCGGCTTAATAGAGGAACTCAAAAAATACCAATAGTCCATAGTCCATGCCAAAATTCCAAGCTCTGCTCAGAGAAATTCTAACGTTGACAAATCTCCTTCTGGATATTGCACCACCCCACGATGATCCTTTCTGATCCCAGTCGTGCTTGTATGAACGGAGGCATCCCAAGAAAGAAACGATTGACTGAGGTACTGTGCCCAGGCGTCTGCCCCTCTTCGCCGTATCCCATCACAGTATTTATATCCCTACGTCCGAAGGGCTATTATTTTAAAAGAGATCGGAGATTCGCACCAGCTAAAACAAAGGATCTACCGGTTATTAAAAGAAGTAATTAATTAAATTACTAACTTAATTCGTATAAATATTATATTAATTTATATGTATTAATATTCTTTAGATTTCTTTTATTATTATATAAAGATTAACTTTATAATAATAATTATAATTATAGCTTTATTAAAACCTAAGTTACATTCTTATAAAGTATATATTAGTTAATATATTACTAAGGCTTTATAGTATAAAGACTCGAAGTTTATACTAAATTATATGGATTTTAGAAGTAGGTCTACCTAAGGAAGAAAAGAAGGAAGAAAGGCTGCTTCTCGGGCCCTAGGGCAGAAGGTGTAGGTGTGGTCGCCTTATCGATAAGGGACCCTACAGGGACCCCTGCAGGGACCCCAGCCACCCCTTAGCCCCTTATCCCCCGTTTTAGCCGGTGTGAATCTCCGATCTCTTTCAAAATACACATTGGTTATTTGCTCCTTGCCAACCATTGTGTGACTTTAGAGCCATTTTATCACGCACATCAAACCCACAAGATCATGTCCGACACCAAGTCCCACCAGAAAGCATCCGCTTCAGCTTCCAACCCCGGTGCGGGCGGCGAATCAGCAGATGCCCGCGCTAACACCGCGACCTCAACGTCTACCTACAAGCCACCGTCCAAGTATAGGTTCGTCAAGGACGGCTGGGGCGGTCGTACCAATTTCCAGCTGTCCCACGGGCTCAAGATGGATCCCGATGGCCTTGAGGAGGGCCGAGTTATCATTGAGGCCTACATCGAGCAGCAGCGCATTCAGAATGGGGATCTGGCTTACGAGGACAGAAAAGGTATACCACTCGACCGCTTTGCCTTTCTCTTTTCATAGCTGACTTACGGTCCTGGGGCTGGCAGTGATGAACAGGTAATGAACAACAATTCTTTTTTGTTTGCTGGCTTGCTTGCTCGGGCAATGAAGGAAATTGGGAATCAGTATCGGGTAGAGGGATTGCATCCACGAGGACCCTTTGCCCCGGAAGCGAGAGAGAGAGAGAGAGAGATGTCCAGTGTGGAAATAGAGCCGTGCATGTTCTTTTCACACATTTCCCCATAGCGAATGTGAATGGGCGACCTGTTGGATCCATTGGCCCGGGTCTCCCACGTGGGGCTCCAGCATACGATGCGTGGTGTTTTAAACGTGTATATAGGAAGGCTAATACCTACTAGGGGGAAGGGGGGGGTCTTAAATTAATAATACAGTACTATCAACATCCTCTTAATATAATTTCAAAATACTTATACTAGGTTAAAAGTATACTAATATATTTTCATTTTATATCTAGTATATGCTCTACTCACTCCTAATATAGAATCATTCCTAATATACTATAATATAATATTAAGCCCTAATATATAAGTAAAAAAAGGGGGTTCAAACCCTGCTTAGGTTAAGTTTTTTTTTTAAATTCATCCCTAACCTAACTACTTATTAGCTATTTATTAGCTTAACTACTAATAACCTATTAGAAGCTATAGAAATATAGAAATATAGAATTCTAATTCGCTAGCTTGAATTATAAGGACTAAAACTAGCTGGATTTAGAAGGGGCTAATATACCCTAATCCTAATATAGTCTTAATTCTAATATAATCTTAATTCCTAATATAGTTATAATTCTAATATAATTTCAGTCCCTTATAATCTTATCTCTCTAATAGTATTTTATTAGTTTTTTACTAGTATTTTACTATAATATCTAAATTCTGATTATATAGTAGTATTATTACCTAGTCAGAATGTATTACACTACCTAAATAAAAGACCCCCCTCCCCCCGGTAGGTAATGGCCTCTGACCTCACTCGGCGTGACTGACCTAGGCGGTAAGGACAGTTCCCGTCTACTACATTCACTGTGTGACGACAAATATTTACATGGGGCACCACAGATATCTGAAGACATTTTGATGGGCATACACCACATGACGAAATACTCTCTGTCCATCCTTGAGAATGGTGGACCTTGGGTTTAATGAGTGACTAGATTTATTGTGCTTCCTCGATAAGCTTCGTCGTCGGGAGAGGCAGCTATGGAGACTCTACCCGAGATCCCACGCCATCATCTCGAATTAATTAACATTATATCTGAACGTTTTGAAAACATTTGGCTCTGAATGATATACACCCCACACTAGGAGTTCCCGCTCTCGTCTCGTACAATGGCCAAATGCGTTGCCCGCGGGCGGCTTTTCTTTTCTTTTGTAGTATTGGATAGACGTAAGGTGGTGTGCTCCAGATCACTCCAGCTGGGCTGCGGCGGCGGCGAGGACATCGCTCAGGTCCTTCTTGTACGAGCCGTAGTTGCTGTATTTGCCGTAGTCGCCCTTCTTGTCGTATGAGCCGTAGCTGCCGTACTTGCCGTAGCCGCCGTTCTTGTCGCCGTAGGAGCCGTATCCTGNTTTGGTGGAGGCGGTGGCGGAGGCGGCGGTGGGGCAGGCTTGGGAGGAGGAGGAGGCGGCGGCGGTGGTGGTGGGGGCGGCGCAGGCTTTGGTGGTGAAGGCGGAGGAGGTGGTGGTGGAGGCGGTGGAGGAGGGGCTCCGTAACTCCCACTATGGGTTCTTGTATCAGCATGTGAGGTCTCTCAGACGTGGCGGCTACGTCGTGAGCGTAGCACGAGCGAGAGGAAGAGGGACTTACTAGCTTCCGTAGCCACCTTTCTTGTCACCATATGTGCCGTAGTTCTTGTAACCCTGACGAGCCTCGATCTCGGACGCGGGCTCAGGCTCCGCGATCGGGGCCGCAAGGGCCAGGGGCAGGATGGCGAGGATAAGGGTAGAAAGCTTCATGGCGAAATATCTGGCTCTTGGCTGATTCTTGTGTCACGGTATGAAGCTTCTTGGTGATTCTTCTGGTTCCACAAGCCCGGTTGATGTGGGCACGAACGCGGTCTTATATAGGTCTCAGATCCCACGGACACATCCCATTAATCCCCTCACTAGTCGGTCAAAGCTCGCCCAACTCTTTGGTTCTCAACAATCTAGAGGTGACACGAGGCTGGTGTTTGGTTCGGATCACATCTATCGCTCGGTCATCGCGTCATTTGGTAGGTTTACCAAGTCAAGCTTTCTTTGTCCAGATGGGGCTGAAGGCTAAGTAAGGTGTGATATCACATGGGGAGCATCGATGATCCTCGTGGAGATGGCACTGAGATCTTGTTCGGTTGAACAATACTGTGGTAATACAGTTCATTTGCCTCATATAGCCGAGATGTCAATTGGTGATGCTGTACGGGATGTCCCCTTTAGCCTGACTAGCCCATGGTCATAGCTGAACATAGTCCAGTGCCATCTAGACCCATGGGTCAGGTACACTGGCAGGTAAATCGTGTCACTGCTGAGCTGTATTCCACCCACACCGAGCCTAGCTCACATAGAGTAGACCCTCTAATCCTCTAGAGGTGGACCTTGTTGAATAGGCCGTCCGTCTGTCCACTTATGTTGTCTTTGTGCTGTTGAGGCGTTTGACCGTCGTTGCCAAAAGCTAGAATTGGCGCTACAGCTCTCAGCTCAGATGCCAACCGTTCATGGCTAGGGTCTTTTGCAGCTCATTCTATTAGTAATTGGCACTTCCAGCTTTAGCATCTTAAGGGTAGCTCTAACACCTTTCCGGGAGTCGTGGAGCCATAGCTGACAAGGACGTGGAACTTTTGCCAATCCATCCCGTGAAAGATGGGATGAACTTCCGAAGCCTTGCATAAGGGCACCAATATCGCTCAACGCCAGTAGTAGTCTCGCAACCACGAAGCTCTGCCACATTTGTGTAATTGGCTTGAATACTGACTATTACATAGAAATCGTGTGCACTAACTGATCACATGCTTGATGAGCTGCTGTAGCTCGTCTGTTTGAACTATCAGCCGTTCTCCCCGCCCTATTCTGGTGGACTCCAAGTGCGCTAGCTATACGAAGTTGTTCTGTGATTGATCTAGCAGACTGCCCTTCACGAGTCGAGATGTGTTGAGGGTGTGGACCTCGCAATCGCCGGTTCAAGAAAAATACGCGCGCATCATTGTCAGTGCATTTGCTCGGGAGACGGTGCACAGAAGGCAGGCATTGTCAAGGTCAAGAAACCAGGCCGATCTCATCATGCTCAGCACCACCTAAAGTCCGTGCCCAGGTGCCATCTGCTTGAAGGACCCAAGAGCTTGCTCTGAAAGCCTGTGCAGCTCAATGAGAGACCTAGCTTTCCATTGGCCAAAGCTCGCTAGCCGTGACACATGATGCAATCGCTGTTGCTCATCCCTTTGTTCCATCACGACTGAGACCTCAGGCTTGGCGTGCGGCTGATAAGGTGAACATTCGGCCTGCGGGGGTTGCTTGCTTCTCGTATCGACTAGAAGACCTGACAACTTGGTGCACTGAGGCATATGCCCGTATCACTCAATCTTTCGAGAACCGAATGCAGCCTCGGCATTACACCTTAGGACCATCCTCAATCTTCAAGTTGCATCTTGTGTCTCTCAGCGGGCTTTGAGAAACTAGCTGGCTCCCCTCGTTCAGCTTCGGCTAGGATCACTCCTCCCGAGATTACACCACGAAGGCGGGCTTCTGAACCTTCTCCTGACACTTCCGCAACCATTCAGCTTCACCACCCCATCATGGATAGGAAGAGTCGAGAATACACCCCCGTGATGGGTGAGGACTATCCGAACGAGTCGCAGCCCCTGACAAAGCCTCGATATAGCGACTGCTCGGAGATCGACCTTGAAGACTCGTTGCCTCCTGACGGCTCGGCCAGAGCCCCTCCCACGGCATCTTCATGGAAATACATCTCCATCGTAGTCCTTCTGGCACTCCTATGCAACATCGCCAGTGGTTGTTTTGGCTTTTATTATGGCAAGCGGGACCTTGATGCGGTCTGCTCCTCATACACAACGCAATACTGTGAGTTGCTGGAAGGAACAGAAGCCTCTGCAAAGTCTTGGTTCTAATTCGCCTGTGACAGCTCCCGTCCTCAAGGAAGTAGGGATCAAATACGACTATGTCCACTTTAATGGTTCGTTTCTGGCCGAGACGATCTACCGGCAGAGGGCTTCTCCAGCAGTCGATGATGCCTGGGAGGCACTCGGGGTCAACTGTATGATATGCTACCCTTATATACTATTTTGCCACCCACTGCTGACATTTCGTACCCCCTAGCTCGAGCTGGTGTTATTTCAAGAGAGGAGGGGTTGAAAAGCGGGCTGACTGATGCTCATGTGCAACGGGCGGACAAGTATGGCGGCGGCTTCTTTGTGAACGTTGAAGGCATGCACCACCTGCACTGTTTGGTAGGCCTCATCCTTTCCTGCCCTTGGAAAAGCGGATGCATTCCTTTCGTAAGACTGACAGGAGCACAGAACCTAGTCCGCCAAGGACTATATTACAACTACGACTACTACAAGAGACTCGGAACTGGCGCGTTCGTCAACGAAGACATGATTGTCGAGAAACACATCTGTAAGTTCTTCGTGACCGTGGCTGTAGTAGACTTACTAATTCTCTGTGTCAGCGCATTGTCTCGACACGATCCGTCAGACGTTGATGTGTAATCCTGACACTGGAGTTCTCGGTCAAGTATGGTATGATCGGGAGAGCCCCTCGGCATTCCCGGACTTCAACACGAAGCACAAATGCAAGAACTTTGACGACATAAGCAGATGGGCTGTTGAGAACCAGGTAAGATCGATAAACTTTTTTTTGGAGGCTTTGAGTGGCAAGTGACTAACGATACTGGTGGTCAATAGGAGCCAGTTCCGGATTCACTGCCAGATGACTACATGAAGGAACCGAGGCCAGAATATGTTGGAGAAAACACCCCATAATAAGCCCTTTGCTTCAAGTTTACCGCTAGCTCATGGTTGCGAATTTCAAGGATTCTCTAGGAATCCAATACGAGTATGAAAATTTCATGTCGCTCGATTTCTAGATTCTTGCAGGCCGGGATGGTCGGAGTGGTTCTGCTTTGTCCATCCGCATACCGCATGCAGCGGAAACGCGAACCACAAAGATCTACCAAACTTGCGCGCTTAAGCTTCATTCAAGCACAATGTATTCGCAAACCCAGTCAGAGCTTGTTCTGAATTATACTTGCTTCTTCGCGTTGTTTCCTGCCCACGTTGACGTGCGTGCAATAGTATTATTGCATTGGGAGTGTCACCCATCTATCTGCTATTTGCAGTGTTCCATCGAGGCTCATCTGGTGAACAACAAATCTTCGAATCTCGAAAAGCAGTCATTATTCTAGCAAACCAGATCAATTGCACCCTCTAAATTATCAGCCGCAAATCTCCATTGTCGAGGCATGGCCTCCGACTCCTCACCCGCCGTGTCGGACGGATCCAGCCTGGACCGGTCCAGCCTGGACACTTGGTCCCTCTTCCTTCGCCAACGGCGTATTGTGGATCAACTTAAGAGGCTGAGGAACGATTTCAAGCACTGCTACTGTCCACCAGAATGTCAGGGTCAGCCGCAAGACCACGTTTTTGTGAATCCTCGCGACGTGCCCGGCCTGCCCGCCCAGCCCCTCCATGGCCCGCATGTCCCAGTAGATAGTGATCTGCCTGATACGTGGGGCAGACCAGAATCATTAAGAGGCCCAGGGGACAGGGTCTTGGCAGAGTCACGAGGCACATCGGACATACGACTTCATCGGACTGGGGCGAGGGCTACCCTCCGCATGTCGATGCAAGTCCGCATGGATGCGACCCTGGCAGGGCGGATTGGATATTTCGGCGAGATGTTCCTGACGCAGCACGGGCAGGAGGAGGAGTTCATCGGGTACATCCAGGCCTGGTACATGGACCGGAGCGGGCGCGACCCTCAAGACGGTCAGCGTGACTGGGAGGCATTGTACCTGGATGACTTTGGCCAGCAGTTCACAGACTGGGTGGATCGCCGGAACGATTTTGCGGGCGAACGGAGCTTTTTCCTGCAGCTTTTCGGGCAGCATCAAGGCAGATGGGAGAATGCTCCTCGGGATCAGAACGGCAACCTGCTCCCTGAACAGGAGTACCGGAATCATCACTTTGGGTCAGCTTGGGCGGGGGCCAACGAGGATACTGATATTATCTATATACCCTTCATATGGCTCGAGCAACAGGTTCGTGCGGCCCTCTTTATTTGCACACATTCTTTCCCTTCCCCTTCACCCTCGTAGCCCCCATCAATGTTCATGTCTTTGATTCCTCGGTATCACCGCGTTATTTAAACCCAGTATTCTGACACCATTCGGGCTCCAGTACACAGGACAGCGCATCATCGATCAAGGCTTTGAGTTGTTTTGGAGATTGATGACAGGCGGCTCACTACCAGAACGTGAGTGATGCCCATACCTATAGTAATCTCGTGACTTATTACTTCATCACACACACGCCAGCGCCATTTCGCCCCAGGCCGGCCAAGCTGACGCTCAAGCACGGAAAGCATACAACGTAACGCGCCCCCTCAGCGCCTTCCTGGAGGCAGGCCTGCTCAAGCGGGGCGAGAACTGGCGAGGGAGCGACGGGCGGGTGATGAACGACTTCGAACACATGTGGACGATAGCGAGCGCGTACGAGCGGAACGGCTTCATGATCCTCGGCCGCCCGGACGAGCCGCGGCCGACATACTTCTACATGGGCCGCAGGGTCGACCCGGCCGACTTCACCGCGGCGCCCGGCGACATGGCCATCGTGCCGCCCAACCCGCCCGCCACGAACATGTTCACGCCGTCGCCCGTGCGGCGTCGGAGGGTCGAGGCCCTACGGAGGCGTGCTCGGCCGCCGAAAATAGGGAGGCCCGGTGATGGTTCACGGGATGTTGATGATGGCGACGATGACGATGACGACGACGACGACGACGACGACTCGTCGCCGCTGCCGGGGGGCCGTCCGGCGCCGGGGACTGGGATGGGGCGGGGAAAGGGGCCGCGGAGGACGCGGCCGGCGAGGACGCCTATTGGAAATAGGAGAGGACGGCCGAACACGCCGTCGGGGCCCCGAGGGGGAAGACCGACCACGGGTGGGCTGTCGTTGGGGAGCGCTCAAAGGCGTCTGTTTTGATCGATTACAAGGCGCGAACCTTTCGTCCAAAATTCGGTTACTGTGTTGATACCAGGCGGTGTGAGCGGTGCCAAGAGTTCAAATTCTATTTCGTGCTGATCTTCTTGAGTCTATTCACAGGCACTTCTTTAGGATGGGGTTGTCATACACATATGATTTAATTTGAACTCGTCTTGACGGGAAGCCCTTTCCATCTGTCCCCAGGGCAAGTCGCCGTCTCTGTCTTGTCTTGTCTCAATCCCCGATGACCGTGTGGATATTCTGCAAATTTAACATGACGAGATGATATTTTCAAAGCTAGGGCCCGAGCAGCCTAGTCCACTAAGACTGACGTCCATACCGTTCAATGTCAGCAGCGATTGCGCTTGATCTAATACTGACAAGCGGTGATCATGGTCCGTTCCCTCCCCCACAGGATGCTCGAGTGTCGACAAGGCTTTTCCACGTAACGTTGATAGAAGCGGAAAGCGTCCCTTGTCTCGTATATCTAGTGCCAATCTCTTGAGGTGGTCCTCGACCCTGAGCCCAAGAGACTCGGCATAATCATCAATGCAAAACAGGGCGAGGTACTCGATCGACTCAGGTAGCAAATCTGTGAACAGCCTGTCTGGATACGGCAGCAACTCCGTGTCGTCCGCCAAACCTGAGTCCCAGAGCGCGTTCACGTCGATGTACAAGGTCTTGAGGGCAGTGAATTGTTTCAGGGACGAGATCCGGGCCAAGCCATCACCCTCTCTGATCCGGCCAAAGTCGATGCCGAGGGTCTCCAGGCTCCTGTGAGATGGCTCGAGGGCATCTACCACTTCGCGAGGCGATGGCGGGGCGCGTTCGGCCCCCCCTGTCCCCGTAGAGACAAACTTGCGGAGGCTTTTGCAATGTTTAAGCAGGCATTCAAGATCCCCCCGGCGGAGCCGACACCTCTTGAGGATTACCTCGGCCAGGCTTCCGAGCGGCAAGACACAGCGTGGCCCAGGGCTGTCAATGAGGGCCAACCTTGTTGCGTTTCCCATGCTGAAGAGGAGGGCGTGGGGTACAGCGAAGGAGGGGTCCACTGGAGGTGGCAGCCCCCACTCGCTGAGATTGTTGTGCTCGGTGGGCTCGGGCGACCCACAAGGACGGAGGACGATGTTTCGGACTGGGAAGGAAACAGCACGTCAGCCATTTTGTGTCGAGGAGATGGCGGCGGGCCTACGGGTTGAGTCCAGTCTGTGGAGTTCCGTGCCTGGGACAGGTGGCAGAGGCTCGGTACAAGAAGGTAAAACTTTATAAGACCTAACTTACTGGACCCGACCCACGGCCAAGAACCAGAGAGAGGCAATGGCATGTGTCCAGGCTGAGGTGGTGATGTGCGAAGGTGGAGGTCGATGTCATGGCCAAGTGGGGGATCATCGAACCAGTAGAGGCAAAGTGTGCGCAACATGGGCAGCTGGACCAAGACAAGCGCAACGAGGTCAAGCTCCGCAATATACCTCCGACGGTCTGTATACGCCCGGTGATATGCAAATGATATGCCCAACTCGGCAGCCTTGTGGAGGAGGATCGAAGCCATAGGGTGGCCAGGATCGTCCGCTGACACCACCGAGGCCGGCCCATACATTTTGCCTACTTGGCTCACCCCTCGGATATCTACCATGCGGACCATGGAGGCCAGGCCAGGATTCTCACAAAGCGTCCGCGCGAACTTGGCAACGCTGAAGAAATTGGGATGATGGGCGCTGGTGAACAAGACAGAATCGAAATTGCAGTAGAGCCTGGGACGGATCAGGTCGCGGAACAGGGTGCAGCAGCGGCAGATATTTGCCATGGTAGAATGAGTGTAGGTGCTCCAGAAGTCACCGTGTCGATCATATCTACCAACAGAGAGGATGAGCAGCCATACTTCGGCGGGAAGACTCGTGCGTGTGGATATTGTCGTGAGACTGCGCCCAGAAGCCGGCAAGCTGGTGAGGGACTCCATCGTATCATTTGATGAAGAAATTGAAGCTTTTCTTGGTCCGAGATGGAATATGTTTCAATGGGACGGTGAATCAAAGTCAGGATGACCACCATGGAGGCTCTTCAAGGTCACTTCTGGAGAATTATACGAAAGGTGGTTGGTATGAGGGGGGCCGACAGGAAGTACCTGGGTACCTAGGGTAGGTACATACAGGGATGCGGGTCTGGCAATAAGCCAATCAGGGCTTGGACCAAGTCGACCACTGATCCCTGTCAGGTACGTAACTGCGCGCATCGTCGATCATCTAGAATTTTTGGGTCGTCGAGCTTCGTGCCGGGCGGATTACCAATTAATGACGGCCACTCCCCAACTTCGACTTCGACTTGCGAAGCTCTAATCTGCCACCACCTTCGTCGCCCGGCCTCTCCTCACCGTCTTTACTCCTGACTTCTACCATCACCCTCCCACCACGATCCCCACAATGTTCCGCGCAGCAGTGCGGTCGACGCCTCGTGCGTTGCGACAGCCCTCCTCCTCCATCACCTCTGCCGGCCGACGATTCGCAAGCACAGCCCCCGCAGACAAGCGGTACACATGGAAGGGCACGGCGGCAAGATGGGGCCTGGCGGTAGGCGCCCTGTACTGGTATAACACAAGTCCCATGTTCGCTGACGAGATGCCTTGTACGTGAATCTGTCTCTCTCCCCCTTCTCATGCGCGCCCCCCCCCCNCCCGCCTCATCCAAGACCCCTCGATGCCACTGACTGACTGACTGACTGACTGACACCCTACCCGCAGCTCAACTATCCAACGAGCCACCCCAATTCGCCCAGTCAGACCTCCAGACCGTCGACGCCATCGTCGAGGAGAAGCGGAGACAACTAGACGAGAAGCTCAAGGCCCGCGACGCCCAGGCGACCAAGAAGGCCGAGGCGGCCAAGAACGCAACACCACAACAAACACCACCGCCGGCTGACAGCTCCGCCGTTGCTGCCCCGCCATCCGAGGAGGCCGAAAAGACACCAGAGCAGCTCGAGGAGGAGGCCGGCCAGCAGGGTGCCTTCAACCCTGAGACGGGCGAGATCAACTGGGACTGCCCCTGCCTGGGCGGCATGGCGCATGGCCCCTGCGGCGACGAGTTCAAGGCCGCCTTCAGCTGCTTCGTCTACTCGGACCAGGAGCCCAAGGGCATCGAGTGTGTTGAGAAGTTCCAGTACGTCACGAGTGCAACAAATGGTCCCCCCGGAAATAAGTCACAGGGTGCAAGATTGCTGACAGCAGGACGTGGCATCAACAGGGGCATGCAGGACTGCTTCCGCAAGTACCCCGACATCTACGGCGCCGAGATCGCGGACGAGGAGGCCGCCGAGCACGAGGCCGAGCAGCTCGCCCTCGACACGCCTACCCCGCCTGCCTCGGAGGCGCCCGCGCCCGCGCCCAAGACGGAGCGCAAGATGGCCGCCACCCCGGCCGACACCGACGACAAGCCCGCCGCCCCCGCCGCCACGGTCAAGTCCGAGCCGTCAACGCACGAAGAGCCCGAGAGCAAGCCTGAGCCCGCGCCTGCTGCTGCTGCCTCACCGTCGACGCCTGCCAAGTCCGAGGACAAGAAGGATGCTGTGGGGCCGATCAGCGAGGAGCGCGGCGTGCCTCAGAAGGCTTTCGATGCGACGGGCGCCAACAACAAGGCTTGAAGTTAGAGGAGGTGTCCATGCGCTGATCCTGCTCGTTGAGACGGGATGGGCTGTGTAATAAGTTGTTGCATTTCCAGGACGCAAATGGGTATCTAGATCCCGGTAAACTAGACTCGCCGGCTTGGGTATCACACCTGGGCTGTGTATTCTATCAACTGAGATAGCGGTCGAGTATCGAATCTTCTCATCTCAGACCCGTTCTGTCTACGACTGTGCTGTTGCGTTTGTGAGTCTTGGATTGGTGTTGCCCCGGACAGTCAAGCACCTGAAGTACGGTCGAACCCCCACCCCTGTCAAGTTTCGCCCCTGATTCAAGGTTTTGGTCCCATCCCACCTATGGTTCCCGAGAAATTCGATAGGATGCACTTTTTCTGTTTTGGTGATGACTTGAGCACAAGAAGGGTCCACTAATGTGTAAGTGTGAAAGTGGAATGGGTATATTGCTAATAATTCTATTTCTATCTGGGTGCGTGACCCTGCTAAAGCCTGTTTCAGCCCTTTTCTTACACGGCAGACTCGTTACAGTGTCGCTCAGAAGCCCCTTGATCCCCCACTCTCCCCCAAAGGTGGAATCGCCCTGAGAGACGATCGACCATACCCTGTGTCGACGCCGAAGAGTACCTAAGTAACTCTTTTGTAGATGAAATGGATGGTAAATCCGTAATAGCCTTGGGTTTTGCTCCCACCAGTTCTGCCTCCTCCACATCAAGATCTTCAAAATCGGCGTTCTCGACACTCTGCTTCGTCTGTGTGGGCCCAGCCTCTTTGGTGGTCCATACCGGCCTTGAGTGGCCCGCACCCGACGCTCCTCTACTCGCAGAGCCACAGCGCGGGCGGCACGATTTCACGAGGTTGTCCCACAGGGGTACCATCACCAGGACGGAGCCGCAAACAATGAGAAGCATGATCTCGGTAGCGGTCCACATGGAGAGGACATAAATATCCCAGGTTGAGTCCCGGGCCGCCTTGCCGAGGTTCGTCAGCGAGACGGCCGTCTTGACCGAGGCTGCGACCCCGGTGAGAGTCGTGAGGCCGAGGAGCGTCATGATGGTGTACTTGCGCGTTTCCATCTTCAGGCGCCAGACGATGTACATCGGGAAGAATGCCAGGAACAAGTACACGAAGACCTGCCAGGCAGCGGCGAAGACGTTGAAGCCGTATACCATGCCCCTGTCCAGGCACATTGTCTGCTCCCTCGTGCTCCACAGGTTTTCTGGATTGCCGCACCGGAAGAGGATCAGAAAGATGTCGAGGACGCAGGTGATGGCCATGAAGTGTATCACGATATATACCGGCCATGTGTGCCACTTGTCCGTCCTTTTCAGGAGGCTCAGAATCGTACACCCGATGGCCAGACTGCCGAGAAGGGTGGTGGCGATCCAGAATACGAGGATGATGGTCTGCAGTTTCATCTGATATTCCAGTTCTGAGATTGTGAGGGCCTCTTTGTGCCTTGTCCCTCCAGTTTCCGCAATCAACGTGACAAGGGCACCCGTGACGATGAAGCTGAGCTGTGTGAGGGTCAGAACTTGAGCGGTGTGCGCTGGAATTTTGACTGTGTCCCAGGTTATACGAACCCAGCATGCTACCATCAACCAGTCATCAATACCCAACTTGCGCCTTGAGACTCGAGCAAAAATGCGAAGTGCGATGAATGTCGTGGAAATCCCCGCAAAAAACCAATACACAGCCTCGAGCTGAACTCGGTGATCCGCGTGCGTCCTGGCTGCTGGAAGCGCATCTGGGGCCGTCATTGTAACGGCGCGAATGAATTGTTCGTTGAAGTTTGGGAACATGATACAAAGATGAAATGGATCATGAGCCGAGTGAGAAGATCCAAGGAAATCAGAGGGACCACAGCGAATTCCTCATTTAAATGCAATCCAGAAGGACGAAGTGAATCACCAGCCCAGCGTCATACTCGCCCTTCCAAGGCTTGGAAGGAAAATCGGATATACAGACACTCACATTCTGCCCTTCAAAGGGCGGCTCGATAACTGCCCTTGCGCCCCAAATTGTGATTGAAGGAAATCGGGGCTCACGAGGCCCTGGCTCATGTGGAAGGGTCATGGAGCCGGGTACATGCAGGGTCGCGAAAATGCAATTTGTGGCTGTGCTGCCTAACATGTTGTGTGATCAGCACATCGATCGGATGTTTGCAGAGAGATGTTAGATTCATCGCCTCCCCAAAAATCTTTCGTGTTCTCTGTAAAGGAAATTCGGATCTCGCCGGAGAGGAATTTACTTCGTCACGACGGGACTGGTAATACTGCACTCTGCCCAACCCTTAGCGGTCTATACAGGCTTACCTGCCATGTCGCGCGGTCGCCATGGTACTTCGTGCTTCCCGAAGCGGGCTGTGAGAGTAGAAAAAGCCCATGCCATCGGGTACATATATTTCTATCTCGCTGCTCGCCCCGCCCCGAGTGTCACACGATTGCCCTCTGTTCACCCAGGGCACGTGGAGTATTATAGTGAAGTCTGGAGGCTGAAAGAATATAGTGACCAAGCAGCTCGTCCTCATGTGTACCTAAGTACGGAAAAGGGGAGGAGCCTTAGAAGACACCCATCAACAGGGCCAAGAGATCCTGCGATTACCATGCATTGAGGTAGGATCAACGGCCGGCACGCCACGTAATACACACTACTAGTATGGACCCGCATTAGGACCCTTCTACACCCTGCCGTAGGCTGACAGCTCCCCCTCGTGTGCCCTGGGAAATTCCGGGGCCAATCCCTTCAAATACCCTGCCGTGCCGATCAGCTCTGCGCCTGCCCACCCTGCAGCTTGCCCATGAGCGCAGAGAACGTGGCGCTGTCCATGAACTCATGCTGTTCCTTGATCTTGGTGCCGTCCTCCGTCGTCGTGAGGATTACCATGAATTCGTTCTCGACGGGGCCGAAGTTTGAGTCCGCGGTCGACTGCAGGTGCACTACTATGCGACGACTTGCTTCGTCAATGACACTGCTCATTTGAGTTTTAGTATGTGTTCTCCCTGAACTCTTGATGAATCCTGATATGCGCCGAAGACAAGATAGCCTTTGTTTGCATGAAAGTCTACTCACGGCTCGAACCCTTCCGCCAAGAACATCTTGGAATTCTTGGTCCCCATAGCCTTCTGGCTGCCATTCAAAAGGTCAATGTAGGCGTCGAGGCTGGCCGGCGGCGGGAGTCCCAGGGACTTGGGGGCGATCTTGAGTTTGAAGTCTGGGGTCATAACGGTCCTAAGGCCGTCGGGGCCTTGCTCGTTCATGACGGCCAGGTACTTCTGCAGCAGCAGCAGCATGTTTTCCTTTAGAGATGCCATTCTCGGAGAGTCGAAGCTGCGGTCTGCGCGAAAGTGGGAGGTGATAAATGCGTTCAGGAAGAGCATAGGTTGGAGGTTGGCTGGAGGTGAACGGTGTTTTCTGCAGGTGAATATCACCATCGAGGGACGACAGGGCTTAAATATATCAATGCGCATCCACTCCTCATACTAACCCAACTAATCAACCAACATACGCACTAGGTGTGGGCCCTGAACAGGGGGGCCTCAGCATCGGTCTGCCGAGAAACTATTGTTGGTTGGTTTCATAAGCGCCAACTGCATCCTCCAGCTACAAAAGTCGATCCTTACACCTCATTCACTCAATAGTTTCAGCCGCAGTAATGAGCCGTCAGCAAAAAAGGCCCTGATCAATGTCATCTCGCCACGGTCATCTTACAGTGAAGCCAAAGAAGGGTCCGGGTGAGAACCAATACGCAATCATCTTAGATACCACGCATTTCAGGATCAATGTTGCAAGCCGCTGACGGTGGGGTTCTGTTTCTAAATTGATTTTTGCCGTGCACAACAGTCAAATCCTTTCTTATTAGTAGGTGTAGAGGCGAGGGTACTTCTGGCGGACAGAGTGTGATTACAATTTATGGCATTGAAAGATTTTACTTGTGCAAGAGGGTAGCTGTTGATCTCGCAGGCGTCAAATCGAAGCTCTTCTGCCTTATAACTCTGACCAGACTTGACAGTGAGCGCAATGGATTAAGATATGTGACAGCCATTCTTTCCGAAAAATCGACTGGTCGTTCATGTTATGACCTTCGAAAAGACAATACTATAGTATCCCGGCCTTGATATCCCAAGGATTAAGAGCAATCCGTGCTCGACATATGGAGTAATCAGAGCATCATTATTGGAATGATATACAGAGATTGTGTTGCGAATCACTAAATCTATGGCCTCGTGTTTTCCCTGAAGCCTCCCAAATCCGGTCTCTCCTCGTTGAGTAGAGATACTGTATTGTGATCGCGACGACACGGAAAGCCCAAGTTCGGTTTCTTCACTCGTTTCCAGTGTGCCTACCATACGCGCGTGTCGAACAAGGTCCCTCAAGGTATGTCAGTGATCTCCCGCAAGTCTGGCTGATCCTTAGTTGGGCGGGTGTTCCGTGTGATGATAACTCCACTCGTAGTCATCGACATGTCGATAGGTGTCCACCACGATGGGGAAGCCGTGCTCGTCGAGTTCGGGTTCCGCTATCCCATCGCTTCTATGAGTCCTGTCATCCGGTTGCACCCGCGATTTGATCTCATGATGCATTCGGGCCAATTCAGCAGCCAGGTGACGTCGGTCTTCGTCGTCCTCATCGCTCGTGTCGGAGTCGATGTCAAAGTGGAAGCCATCGTCGAAGTCATCGGGGAAAACTGGAAGACTGTAGAATTCATCTCCGTCGACGTCGTCGGCGGATTCATCGTCGTCGCCGAAGTTGCCCATGTCGCGAATATACTCCCAAGTCATGTACGGGTGATGTCTCCGAATGTCATTTTTCATCATTGGTGAAGTCCCGTTCTCCGTGTAGTCAACACCCTTGCCGCGCTTCACCACAACTAGTATTTCCTTCTCTCCTTCGCCGGGAATTATCAGAGCAGTGTCCGGCTCGACTCCGTAATCGGGCTCTTTTCCAGGCTCGGCGGCCTGATCAGCGAAGGCCTGGCGGGTGTTTGGCTTGGAGATCATGAAGCCCCTCGGGGCCCCATTCGCCGAACGGTAGATGGTGACCGACGCTGTGGGCCCATCACGGGTTGCAAGTGTGTTGGTCCATGTGGATGGCTGCGGTGCACGCCGGCCGTGGCGGCGGGGCTCATTGTAGAAGACCGCGGCCGACTCGTCGGATTCCTCAAAGGCAAGCATTAAGGAGTCGTTGGACAGGTAGCAGAGTTCCCTCCACCCATTACTGTGCTTGATTAGGGCATCAAGTTCGAGATATCTGCCGTGTGCCCTTGATGGGCCGGCAACGGTAAGCCTATCGAGCTTTAGGCCGCGCAGGAGTCCGAGAAAGTGTGGTAACCGGTACCGCGACACGAAGTGCAGCGGATCGTTGATCCAAGCCGGTTGCTTCTCCAGTGGTGTTTCGCACAAATAGCGCATGTGGCGCAGCTTCCCCAGAGTCTGCCGATCCAGGACAGTGAGCTTATCCAGCATTGTCAGTGGGTCATCAAAGCTGAATAGGACCTGGCCTAACCAACTGTCTCCGATCTCATCATTGAATCGACGGCAGACGCGGAGGGCGCTCAGGCTATGGGGGCTTGGGCGTAGGCGGATAATGATCTGCTTGCCCGAGGCGTACGTCGGTCGCTTGCCAAAAGACAAGCGGGTGGAACAGAAAACGATGGCAAAAATCTCCAAGCGAATCTCCGGAGGTAGCTTCTGGAAGAAAGAGCTTGAGTCCTGTGGGTCCTGAGCCGGCATGGTTGGTGGTAAGGCCTGTTCGCTTGCCATAAGCTTAGTCGACTTCTTCTTGTTCTTTCCTTTGCTATTCTTCTTTTCTTTGCTGTTCTTCTTTCCTTGGCCGCGTGACATTTTGTGTTTGTTGAGGAAATGTTGATATGGAATTGGGTAGTTATGGGACTGGGTAGATATGGGATTCGGTATGGAGGTGGGACGAAATTGTTGGCTCGAATTCTGCAATGTTGGAGAGATTAAATATGCTACACACATGCATTACTGGCATTTGTGAACTTCTAGTGCCTCGACGGTCCATGTACTAGTATTAGCCAGATAGCGTGTCCGCTTCATGTTCTGAATTTTCAAAGATCTCTAGCTCTCTCGCCGACTAATCCTATATATCCCTCGGCCCTCGGTGCCGTCTGCTCTGGTCTGCTAGCCTTCCACGCTAGCCTTTATCCTTTCTCTATTATTGACGGTGCCTCATTGCTCTTCCAGCTGAGCATGGTTACAAGCGCCCTGGTCTTCAAGGCAACATCCACGGGTTTGATTCTAATGCCAGTGCTCGCTAGGTCATTTTGGAGAGCAAGAACAGGCGATTATTGCACATGGTAATCAGGGAGACCCGAACATTGTACATCAGAATGCTAATATGGCTGTGTTGCGTCACTGTCTGTATAGCCCTCGTAACACGTCGCAAACCCTGGTCTTCCTTTCGAACCAAAAACAGAACTTTTGTGCGTTGAAATGATCACAGAGGACGATCGACGCGCTTTCTAACAAACTCTTTCGCTTCTCCAATGTGCTCAAAATTTCTTCATTATTGATGTTTGTGGCCATCGATTACGCCTATCTTTTCCAATTTAATTGAGGCATAGCTCCTTAGACAATATGTGTTATCAAATTCCCAACCCATCTATTCACAGTTCTCCTCTATGAGAGTGCGCTAGTAATTCTTGCCCTTATGCATTTTGACCGAAGAATCTTTCCTGATAATCTCAAGGCAACTAAGGCCGCAGCTCATCATGCTTCTTCAAATCGCCTTCCCTGCATAGAAATGGGCTCAAATGGTTGCAGTTAAACCCGACAAGGGGCTCCGAAGCCAAAAACTGACAAGCTCGGCATGGCTTGTAAATCCCTCGCCCTGCTAGTACAAGCGCTGACGGTTGGTAAGCCGTGACCCTGCTAGAATCCGAAGCACCCTGGGCGTGCATTTGCCTCCTTCGTCCGAGGTTGTGGCCCACAAGCGACACAATGATCCTACTAAGGTTGCACTCTACTAGACACTAGTGGAGCATCGTCACTGGCCATTGGCCATCTCGTCACACATAAGCTGAAAACACAGAACGTGGTGCCACTTGAGGTTTTTGTTCCGCTATCATTTTGCACGCGACAACCTAGGTTGATGCAGAAGTCCGTGACGTCGCATGTATCTATGAAATACAAGGCTTCATTCTAGCTCACTATGATAGGCTTGGTCCGCCATGTACTCCACAAACCCGTTGGAGTAGTCAGGTCCGGGTATAAAAGCCTCTGAAAGCCAGCAGCCCCCTCCACGAGACTTAAGTCCAGCTTACCCTATTTGTCTCGCGAACTTCATCTCTGACTATTACTATGGCTTCGGAAACCAAGGACACAGCCAACTTCTGGCATAACACTGAATATGACGAGGCGTACTGGGACCGGTACTTGGCGGCCCGGCCCAAATACGACACGTGCAACTTCTACGACAAGGTGTTTGCATACCATGACGCCCATTCGCCCTCTTACGGTACCGCCCACGACATAGGCACTGGGCCGGGGCAGGTCGCCCGCGTCCTTGCATCGCGCTTCCAGGAAGTCGTAGCCTCTGACCCAAACGTGACCCACGTGGACACATGCAAGCGGCGCAACGCAGCCTCAGCTGCCAAGATGCAGTTCCTGCTGTCATCTGCCGAAGAGCTACCGGAGAAAGTCCCGTCTGCCTCGGCTGACGCGATCTTCGTTGGCGAGGCGCTCGCCCTTATGGACCCCGAGGCCGCGTTCCGCGCGTTCAACAGGATCCTGAAGCCCGGCGGTACGCTGGCCATCTGGTTCTATGGCCGCCCAACTTTCGCGGATGTTGATAGGAACAGGTGTCAGGCCCTGTACAACAAGATCATCAATAAGCTCATCGGGGCTATGATCAAGAGCGGCGGGCCGAAGAGCACTGCGGGCTGGAAGCGGGCGACGGACATGATGGCGAGCTGGTTCGATAACGTGGCTTTCCCTGCTGACTCGTGGAAGAACGTGGAGCGGTACAAGTGGAATACTGATTACACACTGGTGTTTAATGATAAGGAGGCCTGTGATTTCCCCATCGAAGCCTCTTCCGTGGTTACTGAAGGTGAGAAGGTTAGTGAGATCTCAGATGACAACTTTTGGGCTGAGTATTGGAATGTGAGCGAGGTGCGCCGATTCATCGAAGTCAATGTCCCAGGCATATATGTGAACGAGAAGGACCCCGAGGTTGAGGCGTGGTATGAGGAGCTTGGCTTGGCTATGGGCGGGAAGGAGGCCAAGCGCAAGATTTCATGGCCCGTGGTCCTTTTGTTGGCAACGAAGAAATGAGTCTGCCAAATTTGAAGTGAGATTGTACCATAATGGCATCTAGGGATATGGTATTTGGAGAATCCAATGACAGCGTTCCCGCGAAGACGAAGCGGGTCAAGTCACGGGATCATGCCCGTTTGTTGATCTCGACCACAAATGCCTCAGCGCGGCTCACCGCTCAGGCATATGCACCCTTTTGGTTCTATCAATGGTCAATGTCCGCCCCAATTCTTGACGCGAAACGCCAAGAAAGACCCCACGCCTCCACCCCCGTGTAGTGAGACATGATTAGAAACAAATCAATGTTATACTTAGCTGCAAGCGGAGCTGCTCACAGATCTGTACACGTACATGTGTCCGACGTAGTGATAAGAATATGAGAGGCGGAGAGACTATGCCCTGCCCTGCACCTGCACCCCGCACTCGTGCAGAAGGAGGAGCACGTTTGAGAAAGCTCAACGGTCCGTGCCGTGCTTTATCTGGTAGACTAGCAAGGCTATCCCCGTTCTGATGCGGCACGTGTAGCGATTCAGCTTCCCCAGCTTTCCCCCAGCTTCCCCCCAGCTTTGGTGATCTGTCGGGCCACCGGGTCGCATGATGCAATTGAGTTCGAAATAGGTAGGGCTGCCATAGCTCCCTTTCTCCACCATGTCCCAGAACCCCTCCTTACGACCGTCGGCATCTAGTCCCATAAAGCCCCTCCCGCCATCCTGTAGAGCTTCACTTTTGCTTCCAGGCATGGACTTCAGTGCTCTCTTTTGTTGAGACTGCTCAGACCCAATTAGAATTTCCGGTGTCAGAAGTAATACTTGCATTATCCTCATATATTCGCCATGGCTCCAGACACGGGATTCATCCAGGTCCTGCAATACGTCAAACGAAACCCAAAGCTCACGAGAGAAGAGTTCTGGGACCAGTGGCAGACCGTCCACGCCCCCAAGTTCATCCCATTCGCAGAAGGTTCCGGCATCAGGCGTTACCAACAGGTGAGTACCGACCACCCAATTGCTGTAGCCGAGGTAAATGCTCACCACCATGCCCTCTCCCCCAGGTCCGCGCATCGGGCAAGGTGATCCCATCATGGACCCCCGAGCTCACCCCGCCCAACGCCACCGCCTCGTCCGAGCCGGTCGAGTTCGACGGCATCATCATGATGCTGGTCCCCTCGCTCGAGGTGTTCAAGAAGGCCTTCAAGAACCCCTACGTCGCGCAGGTCCTCGCGCCCGACTCGGCACAGCTGCTCGACACCAGTGCGCCCGGTGGCGGTATCGTGGCCGCGCTGCACGGCACCATGCTCGCTTGTGTCAACGATGGGGCCAGCGTCCCCGGTGTCACTACCAAGCCAGACGAGGTCAAGAAGTGGCGGCGCCAGTTTGAGGAGCTCAGTGGTAGGATTGAGGGGCTGCACTCGCGGTCGCACCCTGAGCCGGATATGGGCTGAGTTTATCGCTGTGTCTATGATAGCCTGATGATATACACAAATTCGTTTGGGTTTGTTCGTTGATTGCAGCGTATTTGGAAACGGCGTTGCATGCTAGCTATTGCGTGCGCTTGATTCGGACTCTTGAATTTACCTAGTACGCTATAGCGAGGAGATATCCACGTCAACGCCCATCCCAACTGCAGCTCCCTTTTCATCCTCAGTGCGAACTTTCTTAGGTACATGCTGTGCTCTTCTCCTAGCTTCCATGTGAGAACTGTATTTGGCAGTACTCCATCTCCTTTGTGGATATAAATTATGGACTCCTTTTGAGCAGGAGAAGCTATTACACCAGTTGTCTCGGGCGGTAGTCAAATCACGGTGTGGTGAGCCTGTTTTGAGGATGCTACCGCAGACAAAGCAACTCACCATCTCGCTAAGGTGACCCAAAGGCTCAATTCGATAGCCACGAGGAGATGGCGAGTTGACGGATCTATGCTACAGTGCTAGTCAGAAATAGACAATGCATGCCAGTTGTCCAGTGTGCCGTTCGCCGATGACTTCCTTCAGGGCATCATGCTTGAGTATCTATTTATGTATATAGATAGTCGAAACACCGACAGTCAGTCTTTCAGTGAGTCCCATGGAACATATTGCCATGATTCTGCCGACAAACAATTCGCATTCTTCACTTCAGCGCCCTCTTCAATTGCAATCCGCATCTGGGAGAGGCCTTGCTGCAAGTCCGTTGTCTCCTTGATCCGCTTCTCCGATGTAGCTATGCTGTAAAGGGCGATTGGGTAACCAGACCACTGAAGCATAGACAAGACAACTGGTGGTATTCTCAAGCTATTATGTCGATGCTGGCCTAGTTTGAGGCAAGAACGCCATGGTCGAAGTATAGGTGTTATAAGAATGGGGACCATTTGGTTTGTTACAACATGGCTCACTAGTGCCCTGAAGTTACAAGTTAGTCGATACTCAGGCCGGGTACAGCACGATTCAAACAGACTGTAGAAACCCGGGCCCATACAGTGAGGCATGAACGAGCCATACTATCTGTCTCCTTGCGAGCAAATGGTGCTCTAAGCTTAGAGCTAGTCGAGAGAGTTGTTGGATCTCTCCGAGTAAGGCCTTCTGGACTATGTGGAATCGAATTATGTCATAGTTGGCGGGATCCATGACTAATTGGCTAAGTCAGCGACACCAATTAAGAATATTATCCTAGTATTAAACACAAACCGTCCAGTGAACCATGATTCTTTTTGCTAGTAGCATGGGGTGATAGATACTGGTCGAGCTTTGTTAGTATAGAGACTCGCAAAGCGTTGGCATCCAAGGGAGGAGGAACAGCCAGGAGTTGGCTCTCCTCTGCCGGGGGCTGGCTCTGGGAGAGCGGTGTTGGCGGATCCATTTTGCAACTAGCGAGGGAGAGTCTCTGTGAGGAATGAGCAGGATGGGCCGTTGCGACAAAAAACCTAGACGAGCAGCAGATTTATGATGCCAGGACACAACGAGGCTCGGCGCTTCCGGCTAATAAGTGTGCAACGTCTGCAGGAGTTGATCACAGGAGACACCGACCAAGATCTCCACGGCGAGTACGTCTGGATCGACGCTATTTGCATAAATCAAAACGATGTCTCCGATCGTTCAACGCAAGTTCGGTTGATGGGCGAGATCTACTCGCATTCAAGACGCACACTCATCTGGCTAGGGTCAGAGCCTAGTCCTCCTATCACAATCAAGGCGTGGCCCGTGATCAATCAATTATACGACATATTCAAAGCAGAAAATCCTGCGGCTCAGACATCGATTGAGATCAAGATGAGACTCTATTTAGATTCACGACATGACCTTCTAGGGCTCCCTGGCTGGGCCGATACTTCGTGGGAGCACCTACGCAACTTGCTGAGCCTTCCCTGGTTCACCAGAACGTGGGTCATACAAGAAGTTGTGCTATCACGGCGTGATCCTTTCATCCTGCATGGACATCACATATATCCCTGGCATCGACTTGCTTGGGTAGTTTCGTGGCTACGACGAAACGGATATCTACGCCTTAAGCAGGTCCCAAATCAGATGTTGAATGTCGATATGGTGGAGAAAATTCGAAATTCTCGGGGCTTTTGGCACCTCGATGCTTTATTATGTGCAAAATCGATGAAATCCCATGCCAGTGACCAGAGAGATAAAGTCTACGGCCTGCTGGGTTTAGCATCTGAAGCTCAAGATTCAGATTCTCCACTAGCCATTTGGCCTGACTATCATCTTAGTGTGGAGCAGGTATTCCGAAATGTGGCCATGTTTCTGTTCCAGAGGCACCTAAATCTAGCGACTCTTACACGAGTGAGTGGTACGGGCAGTCTCTGTCGAAAGCAGCGCCAATATATCTGGTTCCGTTTCTATTCCGTATACAGCCGTAGCCATACGCAGCGCCTTCATACAGTCGTAAACGCTCAAGACCCAGCGTTTAAAAAAAGCACACATTGCAGCGCCAATATATCTTTGACAACATGCCATCGTGGACGCCCGACTGGAGTGACTTCAATGTACTTGAAACAGAAATTCCCAAGGCCCTTCCGCGGATCTTTCACAGCCCCGACTTGAGTCCACCTGTGTTGGGATTCCCAAAGCATTTCACGGCGGCAGCTGAGTTCCCCCTCAAATTGCAGCCATCGAAAGACGAATCCATTCTCCAAGTGCATGGCTTGACGGTAGATAGCGTTGTCTCCACCATCAAGTTCAATGACCCGAACGATTGCAATGGAGGTCCAGATCAAAAACTAGAAGCACTCACTCTCAAATTATGGGCAGATGACATTGCCCTCTCACCAGTCAATCGCATGGTAGAGAGGGCTAAAATGTACATTGAGACAACCACGACAGAGAATCACAGCCTTACCGGTCGTACAGCACACGGAATCCTTAAGGACGGGTCAAGCCACCTTCTTGATATTCTCAGAAATAAGAGCTGCCCACTAGCCCCACTTACAGAACAATCTCCCAGGAGGGATGTTATCAAACTGTTGGTGAAAGCCTCAGCCGGCGGCGAATCGGAAGCCTATGCCGCATTGGCGCACAATTTCTGCTTCAGCAGAACATTCTTAATCAAAGCGGGCGGACGAATGGTGAGTTACTTCCCAGAATTTGCCTGCAGAGCCTCCACTAGTTCGCCCTCACAAGGCTTCATCTGGCCCATGTCTTGTGCTTCTCTGAGAACACACATTCTCGGATGAGCTTTTGGAAAGGTGTTGCTAAATTTATAGTGAGAAATACAGGGCCTTGGCCCATGGAACACAAGCATAGGAGACAATGTTGCTGTATTGTTTGGTGGAGGTGTGCCTTATATTATCAGGCGGAAAGATCAGCTCGGCGGAAAGAGTTGCAATCTTGTAGGTGGGTGTTATATCCATGCACTCATGCACGGTGAGGCAATAGCGTCAATGCGACATGGAGAGGTTACAGAGGAAATGCCGGAAATTCGATAAACAGCAAAGCAAAAATAGTATTACACCTTGTCTCTCTGAGATGTTTATTCCAATTTTGGCTTAAAAGAGAACCTCGAGAACATAAACAGTATACAGAATAGAAACGGAACCAGATAAATAATCTGTAGTACATATGAAATGGGGACGAATTGTCTTAAAATCAAAAACCTACTTCGTTGTTCGCTTGACACAGTAGAGGGGGTATTACAATGACCACGTACCTATATAGGAAGATACGTACTCAAGTACATAGCTATACACCGTGTCAATGATAGCATAGCCATCCAACTAAAGCTAATCAGGAAGGTATCACAAGAGCAAATGGGCGGCCTAAAGTCTTATACACCATCATAGGGTGTAGCAGTATGCAAAGCACTTTGAAAGAGAAAGGTATGACAAGAACAGTCGGGCTACACCCAGAAGGCCAGGTGCGAAACGCAGGGTCAAGCCACCGGAGAAGCCCGTGGACGAGCCTCAAATGTCCATACATGCTGCCCCGTCAATGAAGTTCTTGCCTAATTCATTACGCTCCCATTTCCAGTCGAGGTTGTTGAGAACCTTTAGACAGACCTCACATCAATCACTCTATTCAGCTTGGTTTGCGCAACGCACGTATTATGTCATGGTCTACTGAAAGAATACTAACACAAACTTGTAGTCCATTAACCGCTAAAATCAAGGCAGAAATGGTCCATGTTCAAGCGATCAAGGTCTCCCTCGTCCACTTCCCCTTTATGAACACGCCTAAACAACTCCTTGACCTTTCCTTGCCGGCGCTTGATCAGCTGCAGTCTGGTCCATTTCCTAATATTGGATGAATAGTAATATAAAACCCAAACCATATTGGTCACAACGAGACTCAGAGACTCCGTGCGACGAGAATGTCGCCATAAAGCGTAGCCCCTAGGATGGTGCGTAATAAGCAATTTGTCCGTAGCCAAGGCGCGAAGGATAAAGGGATGAGTTGGAGAAGAACTCACATCACAACTGTGACGATTGACGATCCGGATGGGGGAAGAATACTTTTGCTTGTCGATATGGCATGATTCCATGATTTGAGGCATTCCAGTGTTTGTTCCATGGATAGAAGATCACGGATAAGACTGTCGCGAGAGATCTTCAGTCGCCATTCCTCCCTCGTTACAGTGGTGGCAGTCATGTCTGCTTCCCTCGCGCAAAAATCTGTCGAAACAGCAATTTTCATCTGCCTTTGTTGCCAGTACTGTTCGGCGTCCATGGCTATAGTCGGGGCTTCGCTATCGTAGTCATCCACCTCTTCGACATGTCTGAAGCGTTCTGCGTGGATCCGCTGCAGGCAGTCCAAATACTGGCGCATGTAGGATATCGCAGAGCGGCGGTGACGATCGAAGTCGCTCCATAGCTCACACTCACTTGTGAGATGTGATGGGGCGCTCTCAAGATGTCTTTGTACCGGACCAGCAGCATCGTTTGAGACTTCGACGGTCGGATTAGAACTCCGGTCAGCTAAATGGAGAGGAGACATTCTTTCAGTTGACCCATGGACACTTGTTGAATCGGGATGCGGCATTCTGTTATCTATGGAGATGAGAACGATCAGGACAAACCGTGAAGAATGAGTGATAGGGAGCAATTGCCGGACCTTTGTCCGCGCCAGACGCCGCCCGGGCGTGGCTTGTCCTTTCAGCATGTGGCGGTAACCAATTGGTCAGCTTTGCCGTGACACAACAGCAACTGTCTTGGCTCATCTCGCCTCTGCCTGATCAAGTTCCCGAAATATTAGCTGCGAGGAAGGGCGACCGGTCTGACAGATTCCCAGGTGGTGTTTGCTTTTGCTGTCCCCGCGACCCTCCGATGACCCGCTTGCGAAGGTTACCATCACCTTCACGTTCGAGGAAGAAGATTCCCCTTTCTAATTCATTCCGCTCGAAGGCACCATTTCATTTCAAACGGCGCTGCAAATTTATGAGTCACGTGGAGGAAGCATTTAATTCCACTAGACAAGCACGATGTCAGACCCGCCCCCACCATACAAGGCAGAGGCAATTGAGGATGCGCATTCTTTGAAGTTTCCCTCGAGACTAGTTGTCCATCTACAAGTATGGCACTATACAAGTGAAGGAAATGCCCTAGAATGAACCAGGAGCTAGCCAGCCGCTTCCAAAACCATCACATCAGAGCTTGGGAAGTGGTCGTGCCGGATTTGGATGGAGTCACGGACAGGGACTGCCTCGATCAATACGTCCCAGTCGAGGTAGAGTCCGCCCTCTTTCCATACTCACTGCTCATAATCATCACCGACTGTCGAGGGCCTCAACGTATTAACTTGCGTTGTATTTCTAGGTACAATTCCGGCACCGCCACATGGCTTACAACGATCCTGGTGAATATCTAATTGCCGATGTCAAAGCGCTCTTCTACAGCATTGCACCCCGATTCATCTACGACTACTTCATCGAGATCCGAAGCGTTCCACACAACTTGAACATATATCCAGTCGATGTTCCAGAAGAGTTCTCGTGGCGATACGAACATGCGTATGTTCTGAACCGACTCCACGCACGAGTTGACGCCTTCTTTGTCCCTGGACCGATGAGGAGTGATGGCGTTCAGTCCTGGTGAGTGTGCCGATTCACTTCCCCCCAAAGCCCCAGCTTCCCGTTGACAATACATGCATCTAAAAGGCTGGGAGACGCCGTGGACACCACCCGCGATTGCTTGAAGATTCTGTCAATGATCGTTAGTATCTGTGCCTCCTATCGCCAAGGCGGTTTTCAAGCTGTATTCCAAGATTCTCAACTCGGGAGCATCCAAACGCCGGAACAACTACAACAACTGTTCAGTCAGGTAAGCTTCTGTCTTCATTTCCAATCATCCGAAATTCTGGACGGGAATAGTTTCGGTGGCACCGACTCTAACCCCCCTTCATTGTACAGCTTTTCCCTCCACAGTCCAATACCCACCCGGAAAATAATACTTCAGAGACGCAAGTAGCATTTGACATTATCGCCATGCCAATGCACCGATACCGGCGGGCCATGAATCTGATGCGGAGCAGATTGGAAAAACTGGAAAGTGACCAGAGTAAGGCCTTTCCCCCACATCATTCTTGGTCATCATAGCGATCACGTTCTTTACACCCTCCGACCACGAACATCATTGGTGTCATATCGCTTAGAGGAACGAAGCTCTCTCAAATCAAGATCTGTACGATTTGGTTCAATCTTTTCACCACGCGGGGCTATACTTGTCTGCCCTCGCGACAGCAGCGGATCCTCTAGTAAAGCATCTGAGGACCGAGTACAACAAGGAGGAGGGGATTTACAAGAGTAACAGATTCAAATCTGTCGCTGGAGGTGGGTTGGGCGGCGGTCTGGGTGTCGGGGGCCTAGCCGTCCTCGCCGGGTCGAACCCACTTGGTTTGATCGTCTTGGGCGGAGCGGCGGTAGGGTCGGTTGTAGGGTCGGTTGCAGGATACGGCGCACACGGGGTTATAGATGCTGAACGCGGGAAATCCTTCGAAAAGAAGGTCAACATTAATCAGTGTGGGGCTCCCATCCAGCGGGCTTGGTCAAAACTCCCCAAGTTGTTTTTACCGAAGAGCACGACGCTGATGACCTTGCAGTTAAGAGCGCCCTTAAAGACATGGATGATTCGTTCTCTCAAGTCTCGAAAGTGATTGCTGAGGTCTTCAGTTCTCAGGTTATGCGGGTGAGATTGGACAAGATGCCAGAGCACCAAAGGCAGAGGCTTCTCGAGTCGCTCGGCGTGGACATTGGCAGTATGGACAACCCTGTTTACATCCAGGAGCTTGTCCGCGACCGGCTGATACAGTTCCGGAGGAAAGATGAATACCTATCATCTATGTGGGATAAGGTTGAGAAGGATGCGGATTTTGGTATGGAAACTGTTAGGAAAGCAGTGTGAGGTCGACATTTTAAAACTCCCCTGCCCCTCCCAGACACAAATTAAACCAAAAAAGCACACTGGGTTTTGATACATGACTAAGTAATCCACCCGAGCCGATCACAGTCAAGTTGAGATGTAAGAAGCCGGCTCATACCTCACCTGCCCCCCGCGGTACCTCGCCTCCCTGTCGCGATACATGCGGAACGCGCACCTGACCTCTTGACCCCCAACCATCTCCAGAAGCTGGGCCCTGTTGACCTTGTCATCCAAGTGATCGTGCAACTCCGAGCCCGCAGACTCGATGCCCAGCACGAGCTCAATTATAAACTCCTCCAGCAGCGGGGTGGCCGTCTTCCAGCCGCCGCCGGCGAAAAAGTCCACCAGCAGCGCCTCCACCTGCTCACCCCGCCACGTGTCCCACGCCTTGTAGAGCCAGAGGTCGTCGTTGAGGACCAGGCGCCGCAACCCACGGGGGAGGACGGCCGCGAGCGGCGCCGCTGCCTGCGGGGGCACCTGGCCTAGAAGCACGAATGGGGAGATCTCGAGGTGCTCCAGGGCGGTCAGGCCGTCGAGGGGCCCGAGGGTTCCCGTCGTCACCGACGTCAGGGTCACCGGGTCGACGGCCGCGTCGTCCTCGATGTCGTACCGTATGACGAGGTGCGCGAGGGTGCCGCGCACGTGGTCCAGCCCCTCGCGCAGGGTGGTCAGGTTCAGCGGCGAGCAGGACGACGGGAGCTTGCAGTCGTACACCAGCGACTGGAGGTTGGGCGTGCACCGCAGCACGAACTCGATGGCGCCCGCCGGGGCAGTGATACAGTCCAGCTGCAGCGCGGTGAGATTCCCCAGCCGTGGGGGATAGGGGAGGGGCCAGCGGAGGTAGTAGTACGTCGAGGAAGGATCCCAGGGCTGCGTGGCGCGGGTGTCGGGCTTGTAGGCGAAGTGGAGGTTGGCGAGCCGGGGCAGATAGAAGAAGAGGAAGAGGGCGTCTGGGGGCTCGCCCCCGGGCTCCTCGTAGTCCCCGTCGTAGAACATCTCGAGGTCCGGGTCGTAGGTTGGGTGCAGGCTGATGGTGTCGTCCTGGGTTATCGTCACGTGGGCCAGCCTGGGGAGCACGGGCGGGCGGGCTGGTGGCTCTGGCCTGGAGAGCGAGGGGATGATGACGGGCCTGAGCATGCCGGCGAACCACCCGTTGCTGGCGGGGATGAAGCTGGCGTCGACGCTGAGGCTCTCGAGGTGGGTGCAGTGGGCCAGGATGAGGGCGGTGATGGCGCCCAGGTTGGCCCGTTCAACCACGGCGTCGTACCAGTCATCTGGGTGTGGCAGGCGGCATTCCTCCTCGATGGCGGTCCTGGCCAGGGCTTTGTCTCTTGGGCTCCAGCGCCACGGGTTGTTGCCCTTCTTCAGACGCCGAGACCAGGCGAGGCACGCGTCGTACACGACATTTGGCACGTCCAGCGTCTTGATGTGCTTGGCGTAGGAAGGGTTTCTCAGGATGAACTGCAGGAGGGAGGTGATGTTGGGCGGGCTGTCGTATCTTGCGAACTGGTTCCATTGTATCGTCACATGGCGGAAGAGCAGCGGGTGGGCGATGGCATAGATGCCCTTGGACGACCTGCAGAGACTGAGGGTATCGCCAGTCGAGAGAAAGGAGCACATCAGCTCCACCAATTCGACTGGGATGCCGTCCAAGGACGCCATAGTGGGGGTCTCCATGTTCTCATGCGTGGTGGACTGTGTAACTAGAAGCTGCTAGTTACTGCTGTGCAAGAGAACATGAATTTGACGATCCCTGCAAGAGTTGTGGATCGATGTCTCCAAGTGGTTGGTTGTGGTGGGTCATTGGCCAGTCCAGACCCAGCTCACACTCCCAAGCGCCCACTGCAAACAGCCACAGCAGGTCGGGGCCTTCCCAGATGGAGCTCTAGCCGCATACGTCATACCTAGGTAGGGCAGCAGGGGGGCTCACCACCCAAGCTCTATCGTCACCAAAACAGTCACTAGCTAGTCCAATGGCGAACCCGGTTTCTCCCTCAACGTCACATGTCCCGGATTTCTCTCTTCTTGCCCAGCAGCAAAAAGCAAAGCTCACACCACACACATAACATCATCCCACTGACTGCATCCTTCAAACGTCTGTCTCCCACCTCTCTCAGCCAACAACAACATCAATCACAAGCTATTCATCTGACACCCTTCAGCCACTTGCAGCGTGCCTGAAGATCACTTTGACTTGAAACATTCCCCTCCACCACGCAAAGCCTCTGTCGTAGCAGTCAATCAACAAACAGTATGGCCCCCAACCTTTCCTGAACTTCTCTGTGCTTCCATCTACTCGAAGAATCAACCACTGACAGAGACTACAGTGTCTTCCTACGCCGACGTCGCCGCCTCTGGCCCCAAGCAGTCTCCCGAGGAGGTATGTTTATTTCCCCTCACCTGACCTCACCACCAGAGCACACATCACAGCCAAGCTTTTCCCACAATACATCAGCCCCAGCTCTCGACCAAGTAACCACAAAAATACTAACCACTCGCAACTGTCTGCAACAGGCCGCCGCCCCGCAACCCCCCCAGATCATCCCCAACGAGTCCGTAACCACCTCCACATCCAGCCTCGTCGACGTAGACTCGCAGTCCGTGCGCACCGTCCCCTCAGACTTCATGGAGCAGTCCATCCAGACCGACACCCAGGCGGCCCGCATCGAGCGCGAGCAAGAAGAAGCCACCGCCCGCGAGAAGGCCCGCCAGAAGAAGGAGGCCGCCAAGAAGAAGGCCGCCCGCGCCGACAACTGGTTGTTGTCCAAGATCAGCGAGCTGTCCGAGGGCCAGGCCAAGGGCCTTGCCGCCGCCAACGTCGCCCTTGTTGTCGGCCTGGGCGCCGTGCTGGGGTATAAGGCGTGGGGGCTGCACGAGAGGGGCCAGTTCAGCTGGAGGACTGCTGGTGTTGGCGCGGGCATCGTGGGTGTTATTGGGGCTGTTGAGGGGGTTTTTGGACGGTATGTTTTTCCCCCTTTCCCTTCCTTTTCCTTTCCTGCTTCCAATCTGTGGGAATGCTGTACGCTGACTTGACTTCGTGCAGGTACATCACCAAGGCCCGAGGATCCAAGCGCTCGTAGGAGGGCAGGGAGCTGGAGACTCTCAGGATTCTCATCATTCCTAAGCGGCGATGGCGCGTGTTGATGATTTGACGGGTGGAGGGCGGAATGGACGACACCGACACGAGGGCTTCTCTTCTCAGGAGTTGATGCGTGGAGTTTTCGAGTTCTTTTTTATCTGATTCCCGTTTTTCATTTCTAGCTTTTAGTCCGGAATGTCCTGCATTGCCGCTCATGTTCATCAGTCGGTTACGATTGGGGAAGAAAATTCTTTTTTCTTCCACTCAGACAAACATACTAAAACCCTTCTTCGATCTCTTTCCCGATGATGTTTCGATGTGTTGCCTGCGCGCAGCGTGAGTAGGCACAAGTCCATCCACAGCTTGAGAGGTTGTCTGCCTCTTTGATGTCAAGCCTGTGTGAGGGAGCGAGATGGAGGTCAACGGCATTAAACTCGACCTTCCAAGGCTGCGAGGACCCGGACGGCGGTTGTGCACGGTTGCGCCCATCTGATTCCTGCTCGAGACGGGCCGGACTTAAGGCGTGCGCGGAGCGGTACCAGAAGATGGATGTGGTGGGGCGGGAGGACGTGGATGAATGAGCCAAGTCCCGAAGCTGTATCCGTGAGAGAGTAAACTTGGCCCATCCGAGTCCCGCATGATAAGACAGAAAAGTGTGGGCACGCGCATCAAGGCTTCGTCTGCCCACTTGTAGTTTGACATGGGCAATTACTAGTAGCAATGGTGGTGGAGAGAACTTTCCCTTTCAATTTAATTCGGGCGAGAGTACTCGTGTGGCAATTGTGGTAACAAGCCAACCACTTTTCATCTAAAGGATGAGGCCTTGTGAGGTGATCGTTAGGCAAGGCATGTACGAGAATGTAGTGATTTTGTGACCGCAACATAGTTACTTCAGCGTGTTTAGACTCGATTTCGCCTATGCCACGAACGTTTTCGATTATTGTGGCGTTGAACGTGATTGATCTTGATAGCTGAGGGGTATACAGTTTTATAAGTGGTATGCTTATATAAGACCTAGAATGAGCTGCTGAGCTGCGTGACTTAGTATTGCCACCCTGTATAGGAGCACTGATACAAGAGACGATTCTGCGTGATATTGCTGTACACATGTTCCTCCATCCATATCCCGAGACAACTTTCCGACCATGTTCCAAGAGCGACCTTGAGCGAATTGTTCACGTCCTTTTCCCTATTCACACTATTGGTGAACGAACAACACGTAACATCGTCCCGAATGCTGGATCTAATACAGCCGACATCTCTACCCAAGAGACTCAAGAACCTGTGGCAGCACACGCTCCTCAGTGTAACTCCAAATAGTCCCCGAGTCCTGCGTGTCCCACGTGGCACCGGTATAGAACGTATCCCGCTTCCCCTGGAGCGCCAGCAGCTCCCTGTAGAACCCGCCCCTGATGGCCTCGGGGCTGACCATGGTGTTGTAGGGGGAGTGGTCGCTGAAGATGACCCACTCCGTCCCGCCGGCCGGCGCGCCTTGCGCCACCAGGACCCTAGCCACGATAGCCTCGATCTCACGCCGCACGGCCTCAGGACTTGTGGGCCGCGGGACCCCGTAGTACACGTTGAACAGCCCCGGCAGGCCCCGGACCGCCCGGATCGTGTACAAGCCCGGCAACTCGGGGATGCCGTACGGCCGGTCTGGGTCGGCGCCTACCGCCGTGAAGTTCTCCGCGAGGCTCGGGTTGCGGATTATGCCCGTGTAGTAGCCGTTCGCAAAGAACTGGCTGAACAGGGAGGCCTCTTCCTCGTTGACGTCGAACGCGCCGCGGGACTGGTAGACGTTGACCAGGGGCGCGGTGATGAGGACCTTGCGCGCGACGATCAGCTTCTTGTTGCCGTCGGGCCCGGCGACTAGTATGCGCGGCTGGCTTGTTGCGCCATCATCACCACGCGACATCGAGACGACCGAGGTGTTGAGGAAGACCTGGCCGTCGCCCAGGAAGTCGGCGGCGCGCGCGTACAGCTCGTGCGAGCTGCCGCGCGCGGGCACGAGCAGCGAGCCGGACGAGAAGGCCTGCAGGAGCGCCGGGCCGAACTGCTTCAGCACGTAGGCCGTGGGCAGGCCGAGGACGGGCGAGTAGCCCTGCTCGAAGTCGAAGAGGGTCCTCACCGCCCCGCCGATCTGGTACCTGGCGGCGAAGTCGCCAAAGGGCAGCAGCAGGTCCTCGTCGACTGGGTAGCTGAGGCCGGCGTAGCCCGCCACGATGTCCGGGTGCCTGCCCAGCTGCTCGCCGTACGCCGCGAGCCCTGCCCCGACTTCCTCCTCGCTGGGCGGCTTGAAGTCCACCGCCTCCTCGCCCGTCTCGAAGTTTATAAACACGGGAGGGGGGGCCGATGGCGGCGGCGGCGCGGCGGAGAAGGGGACGAGCGGGACGCCGAAGCGGGCGAAGTAGTCGGTGGTGAGCTGGAAGGGCTCGAAGATCTGCACCCCGATGTTGACGGGCACGCCTGTGCTCGGGTCGACGTACGTCTCCGCGTGGCCTCCGAGCTGGCCCTTGGGCTCTATGATGACGACGGAGAGGTTGTGGTCTACTAGCCTCACGGCGCTGTAGGTCCCCGCGGAGCCGCCTCCGATGATTGCGACGTCGCGGTAGATCACGTCGGCTGGGTCGTAAGAGTCTGGTGACAGGTCGGGGTCCTCCGCATGGTCGAGACCATGCGTTGCTGGGACGCAGAGGAGGAGGTTGATCAACAGTGCATGCATTGTGGCAGAAATATCACCTTTCATGGGTAGGTACCTAGGACGAGTATCGAGTGTGGTAGATGGACAAGGGGTCACTCCTTTATAGATATGATCCTCTTCTGAATCTGCGGTGTAGGGTCCCATCCCCCACGCAGATTGCGTGAATAACCTAGGTATTGAACGTCATAGTTATTAAGTCGTCCCACTCGGGTTATTGAGGCAATCAAGTGAGAGAGCGAGCCACCTGACTATGACACTAAGCCTTGGACTTGATATCATCTGATACCCAGGATGTTGATCCCGTAACAAATTAGCCCATCTCCCAAGACTGTCATACTCCCGGTCTATTATCCTCACGATTGGTTCTTGTCAATAAAGGGTTGCTGAGAGGAGCCCTATTGAGAAAGTAAGCTTACCTTGCAAAGTTCATGTCAACTAGTCATGGACTACACGAGGGCTGCATCTTGGGTCGAAATTGGGTTAGTCCATGCCCAGGTGTTAGTTCGAAGGATGCGAAATAAGCCACTGTCTGGGAAAAACGAG
>JUJX01000050.1:144863-170690 GCA_000800745.1 Diaporthe longicolla
CCCCCCGGGAAAATTCGCACCTATATATATACCACCTAAATTTCTTCAAGTTAACTTTAACCCTTTTTTAAGTAATTATTCCTTAATAACTTTCCTAAACATTAACTAAAAATTATATAAAAAATACTTTTAAGATTCTTATTAAAATCTTTATAAATATAAATTTTTTATATATTTAATTTTTAAAAGTTTTATAATTATTATTTAAATATTTATCTTTTTATAACTCTTTTAAATCTTAATTTAAAATTTTAAAATAAATACTTTAAATTTCTTTATTAAAATCTTTTTAAGAATATATTTTTAAAATAATTAATTTTAAAAGTTTTTAATTCATTTAAAAAAGTATTCTTAGTTTATATTAATATAAAAAAATATATTTTTATAAAGATTTTAATAAGAATCTTAAAGGTATTTTTTATATAATTTTTAGTAAAGGTTTAGGAAAGTTATTAAGGAATAACTACTTAAAAAAGGGTTGAAGAAATTTCGGTGGTATGTGTGTAGGTGCGAATTTTCCCAGGGGGGGGGGAGTATACTCTCGTTTTTCCGAGACAGCAGACACCCCTTATTCACCAGGATGACCTATATGTGCGCATTTACCTACTCTGTACATGAATATTTCTTCGTAATTGTGTAAGGCTCTGACGAATGCCTAGGTAACTACCAAAAGTAGCATTCGCTTGCAACAACCTTCTTGGCAACGACCAGCCCTCCCGTGGGTTTCCAGACTACCAGCGATATCAGCGGGCTAGGATCCACAAAACTTTCGCCTGTTGCGAGCTCTATACCTACGGGTACTCAAATTTAATAAGAGATTATCTCGGTCCGGCTCGTCTCTCAAGTTTCTCCCCGAGTTGCGATACACGTGCGTTCCTGGCAAACCTACCAGGAGCGTCCGCTATATCGGTACTGCTTATCAAGATCACACCTACTTAAGTATGGAAGTCCTTGCCTAACCTCTTTGGTTGATCCTGGCTTTAGGTACCCAGCCTCTATAGATAATACACTGCCAAGATATACACCGAGAACAAGCACATTATTCAGGTCACCTCCAGTGATAACCCCGCTATACAACAACAGCAGTACTCAGTCATACTGTAGGGACGAATCACTACTTCATTTTCATCGCAGGCGTTTCTTTTGTCTGGCTGGTTATGTCGGACTTTTCCGCAGCCAGATTTCACATGAATTGTACGCACGGCCAGACATACTACTTAGATATGCCATCCAATGTAGACGGGTAACGAGTGTAATCATTAAATGTATGTTCCATCGGCCGACTACTGCTTTTGAGTATTCCAGCAAGCAATCGAGACCTAGATGAGCAGCCAGCCTGGAATACCATTGGCCGACCATCAGTGTGAGTAGTAGTAGGTGATAGTTGTGGTGATGATTGTGTACTTGATCGTGTCAGCCATGCGAAAGCAAAACGGCCGCAGCAGTGGCGCCTCCTCCTCCTCCCCCCCGACATCACGCTTCCAAAACAAGGAAAACACCCAAGTCAATCAATCCATCATGGACTTTGGTTGCGAAGCAGCACAATGCATAACAACATGGCGGGGCCGCACGAAAAGTAAGAAAAAACAAGTAACGAGAATAAACGCCAGCCAGCCGCCCACCCCCCCGTGCCGTTTTTTCTCCTGTCCACAAAAACCCACCTCCCGAAGAAGAACGAAAGACAAGAAACCCAGTTTGAATCCAGCCCAGCTAAACTCCATTTGAAAAACATTTTCCAGAGCCCAAGATGTGTGTATGTGAATATTTGTTGTTTCGATCATTGTTGAAATTGGAAAGAAGGAACGGTAGGAAGTGGGTAGGGGGACAACGGGCCCGTCTCAGCCAAGCTGGCTCCCGTTCCGCATCATGGGGTTCTGGCCCCCCATGGGACCGCCCATCTGCATGCCAGGGACAGCCATCATCCCGCCCCCTCCTCCACCGCCGCCGCCGTTGGGCATCGGGGCGATGTTGATGTCGCCCCTTGATGAGCCGCCGTTCAGGTTGTGCAGCTCCCTTAGCCGCTTGACCCAGTGCCGGCGCAGGTCCTCGGGCATCATGCAGAACATCATGGCCTTGTTGTTGTCGCACAGCACCTTCTCGCCGATCTTGATCTGCAGGTCCATCTCCTCGTCCCCAAAGTCCCGGAAGAACACCTCCATCGCCTGCTGCGGCCAGTTGGGCGCCGCCGGCTGGGCGGGGACCAGCCGCTGCGCGCGGATCTGCTCCGCGATCACGATCATCGCGTCCTGGAAGTGCTGCGTGCGGTTCGTGGCGCCGCCGCCGCCTGAGGGATTGTTGTTGTTGGAGCTGCTGTTGGCGGCGACGCCGTTTGTCGTCGGCGCGGCGGCGGTTGTGGGTTGGAGGTTTTGCTGGGCGAGCAGTTGGCTGTTGTTGTTACTGTTGTTCGCTGTGCCGCCGTTGGTGTTAGTGTTGACGTTGCCGTTCGTCGTCGGGGCGGCGCCGTTGCTGCCGAGCTGGAACGGGTTCTCGGGGTTGGACAGTTGGGCTGAGTGCGTCAGGTCGATGTAATTGTTGTTGGCTGTGCGGCGTCTTTTTTCGCCAGTGCTGGACGGACCCGCGCCGTTATTGGATCCAAGATAGCGCTTGCGCGTGTTTCCATTTTGCGCGTGCTCGGTGGGCACCTCGTCGGGCGGGGTCAGCGCGCTTGACGAGGCGATCGATGTTCGCGGGGGCATGGTTGTCGAAGTAGGGCGGACGGTGCCGTTCGAAGGCACCGTTGGCGGCTGGATTGGTGTCTGGATGGGGTTGGACTGGAACAGGGAGTTGTCCGCGCCCAAGAGGTTCAGAACGTTGGTCCCGGGGGTATCATCAATCTCGTCTCCCTCGATCATCGAGTCCGTCCCTTTGCGTCGCGGCTTCGTGATCCGCTTTGGCGCTCCTCCGGACCCAACGACGTCTGGGAACAGGATCTCCATGTATTCCTCATGCTCGAACGGACGGTTGCGTAATGATTTCGAAAGAGGCTCCCTCTGTAGTTGTGCAGATAGCGTCAGCGCCTGTCTCGCAATGGACTAAATATCATCTCCCCTGCCATCAGTAACCCCAAGCAAGCCCGTCTTCGACCCCGATAGAGAGGACGGGTTCGATGACGGGCAGTTGCAGCAAGATTATGAGGGGACCCTGGGGCTCAATCTCGTTTGTGACCTTGCCGAGTCCACACCACCGTGAAATATCAGATGCAGAAAGGGGCAGGCAATAGGACGGGGCATCGACTCACCTCGATGTGCGCCCTCCAGGCCTCCTCGCTCGCGGTCACCGTCCTCGCATTAGGATTATACAGGAACTCCGGGTCCTCCCTCAGCCCCCTCCACAGGCGGAACTTCTTGCGCGCATTGTCGCTCTTGTTGATGAGGTGCCCCTTGTTCGGGTAGGCGGCGTGCCGCTCGGCGAGGGCCTGCACGGCGCGGTCCCACGCCTCCTGCTTGAAGCTATGGTTGTCCTTAAGGCCCAGCTTGACGCTCTCGCACAGCGACCGGAAGAAGGTGGCCTCGTACGCCGGGGTCCAGCTGAAGCGCGGCCCCTTGCGGTGGGAGGGTGTGTGCTGGCGTCCACTGTTGCCACCGCCGGGCTGAACGGCCTCGGGGGAGCCGTAGTCCTCGCCGTCGGACATGGTTGCCGAGGTAAGGCAAGTGCGCCGAGCACACTGGACGTCGGGGATGTCGTCGGGGGGTGGACTGGGGTAGGTCAGCAAGCGGGCTGGGGTTGCCGACTATGCTGCCGGTCCTGTCGATGCTGCCGCCAGTGTTATTTCGAACAAGCCGTCGGCGATCGAGAGCCGGGCCAGCTGGGTGACTCGGGGGGTTAGGCAGGCTGGTGCGCCTACCGGGGGCCCGCGCGATTCGACTCTGCCGAGACACGGGTGTCTGTCGAAGAGTCGAGTCGACGGTCGAGGGTTGGGCCGGGCCAGACCACCGCGAGGGACCAGGACGATGGTGGCAAATGATCCAAAAAGGGAGGGGGGCCAAAGGGGAAAAAAGAGACCCTGATCCGGAGAATAAAGCCCAATACGTGAAGTTGATATCGGCTCACGATGGGTCGGGGGGGGTGTACCGTTTTGTGGCACCGGCAGTCGCTCCGTGAGAGACGAATGGTGGGTGGGTGATGGGGGTGACCGTTGGTTGAGGAGAGCTGATTTGGGACTGGGCGGGAGGGGGTCCTTGGCCCGACGGAGCCTAATCCATCAGATTACGGCAGAGTGGAGCTGGCCCGGTGAAACGGAAGCGTGGTTGGCAGGGGTCAGAGCTCAAGCTCCCACGTGACCAAAAGCACCACCGTAAGGTACCGTACTGTCCTGGTTCTGTCTTGCCTCGGCTGGACGGGATGCGAACTCGCACTTCCAAATGGTCAGGAACCGAACAAGAGTAATGAATGATACGTTGACAATTGCTGCCCAGAGTGACAGATGTTGATGATGCTTCAGTTGCATGTCCATTCTGCAACAGTTGCGAGCGGTTCCGACCTTAAAACCCGCCCTCAATCCTTTTGCCACGGCAAGCATCCACCTCCCAGCTGCTGTCCATCTTGTTCTCCCTCACAATGACGGCTAGGCTAAGTTGACAACACACCGGTTCAGATGGTCTTTGGCTGCCTTTTCATCTTAGGTTTGCTGCTCTTCCAGCTCAGCCGGCAAAAAGGGCCCGCCCTTCATGCGGCTCTTTGGATGCCAAGGCAAACACCAGTTCGCCAAAGAAAGTTTGGCCCGCCTAGACCGTACAGGCCATTAGATGAAAGGCTGCAGGTTGTGTAGTGCTGCAGGACACACAATCCCAGACTGCTCGATCGCACTAGTCTGCTGGTAACCCCCAAACGTGGTGAAAGACAACGCTGTATTGAGAGGCCCCTTTCTTGACCCGTAAATGAAGCTTTCACCCTCTCCATCGGGTGGATTTGCTCCACTCCCGTACACTACCATGGGTAGAAGAGGTTGTGTGTGTTGGTCTTCTCCCCATTGGTGGTTTATTGCGGTCTGGAGCTGGAGGTAGTACAAGGTAGGTACGATGAGGGTAGCGAGTGTCAAAATTGGCCCTTGTCGTCTCAGCTTGCGTGGCCCACATTGAGGAGCGCGCACCTCGGGGATCTCATTGTGCCTTAGGCTACGAGTGTGGTCCGCCAATCATCTTGCCATGACGGAAGAAAGACCGAAAGAGCATTGAAATCCATAGAAAATTCCTGGCCTTTTTTCAGTAGGTCGATGAGGTGCTGCGTCCAATAATTAGATGTACACCTCAATAGTTGTCCGGATGCCAGGTGCCGAGCAACCGCCAGCCCGGGGCATGATCAAAGGCAGTGGTCTGATTGAATGTCACCTTTTGCCAGCTTGAACCTGGGAAATGGATGGTATTTCTGGCTCGCCATGGGGAGGAAGTGATACGAACGAGACCCTCCCCCCCCCGATTGATGAGGCTGATGTCTAATCATTCTGGCCCACAAACTGTATCATCCATTGTCTGCAGCAAGGGTCTCTCGGGTCTGGGATCGGGGCGGCGGGGCGGGGCGTTTCAAGATCCCAAGGCGAGCCATGGTGACCCACCGCCGGAGTACCAAGCTTTTGAAATCGGATTTGATGTGGACCTGCGCGTGGGCGGATACGACGGGTTGGTGGATGCGCTGACATCATGCCCATGGCCAGATGGCTTCCCTTTCGGCGGCCCTGCTGCCAACACAAGTAACACATTCAGATAGATGGATTCCAACCAGCTGTTTGCTTCAAATATGAATTACGAAAAAGGGTCGAATTCTAGTCCAACATCACTTAGAATTGTAATGCCGAATTTACGTGGCCGGGAACGAACACCAATGACGCGTAAGTACTCTGTCTTGAATCACACATTCACCTTGTACTGCCCTGGAGGGAGAAGGAGGCATCTTGTCTTATCAAGGATTCACCTCAACTGCAGCTCACATCGGAAATACTAACAAAGTGTTCGCAGCACACGATTGAACCAAAATCAATTACTCGGATAAGTCTATTATTGAAGCCACACCCGCACCCAACGCAAATCTCGTCCAAGTAATAGATCTGACAAGCTCCAGATATGTGAGACCACCAGGACTAACTCACCTACGTGACCGTCCTACCCTCACGCAACTCACTCCCACCCTCATCACACCGCGTGCCATCCCCCGAGGAGACATACGCCGCCTTGCACACATCAAGAACCTGCAACTCACCAGGCGCCATGGACATGCCGCACAGGAAAATACTCCGCAGCGAAACAAGCTCGTAGTCGGTCGCGATGCCCATCCGCCCGACCTGCGAGGTGCCTAGGGCGACGGCCATGAGCGCCCCGTAGTCCGCGTTGACCTCCCTCAGGTCGGCGCCGCCCCACACGGAGCCAGGCCAGCACTGCGTAGGCTTTGGCGCCGCGGGGGAGATGGCGATGTTGGTCGTGCTGGCTGTCACGGTGGTTACCTCCAGCACTGGCATGAGGGAATTGCTTGCGGTGCTGCTGGTGGGTGTGGGGCCTGAGTGTGTGGTTGTGTGGTGGACGGTCACGGTGGTTGTGGCGGACTGCGCTGCTGTTGCTGCTGCGTCGTGGCCGTGGCGGAGCAGCTTGCCGTACAGGACTGCGAGGGTGGTGGTCGAGGCGAGCAGGAGGATTGCGATTGCGCCTAGGGCTATGGCGGTCATGCGGCGCTGCTCGAGGAGGCGCTGGCGGTTGCGGAAGACGTCCTGTCCGATCACCAGGGTTGGCTCGTTGTGCTCGTTTTCCTCGTCGTCGATACTGCCAGTGTGCTGTTGTTCCTTTTGTTCGGGGCCAACTCGATCGAGCTCGACGTCTTCAAAGCCCGAGTCGTGCATTTGGATCGGCGAGGATGACATTTGCTTCACTTTTGGTGCTACTGATGCTAAGGTACTGCGAGGTGGGCAGTCTGTACTTACCGGATTGCTGTCTGTCTAGTAGAGTAGCGATGGTACAGAATCGTCTCCTTCAGAGTGTACGAGACAGCAATGGTCCAGTGGAGGTTAAATAGTTTCATTTCTCAATTTCGACAGGTATCTGGTGGTTTAACTTGACGACGAGGCTCTGTCCTTTGTGTCGAGGACAAAGCACATTGACAATCAACAATGGAACGCCTGACACCAACGTAATCACGGTCAATAGAATGTCTTTGTGCTGTCTTGGGGGAACACTCAAGTGTCTTTCAAAGATCTGATGAGTTCGGTTGCCAAGAGCAGTCATTCCATCAATGCCTGTCAGCGACTTTGGCCAGTCTCATTTTGCCCCTGCGGACAAGTACGAGATAGATGGGGCCCAATCTATCTGGCGGTGTCAAGCGTGAGCTCTGTTCTAAGGTTAAATCCAGCCCCTGTATTCCCCTGGGGGGAGGTACGAAGCACCCCTGGCGGCTTGATCCGCACATTGGCAGGTTGTCGCCCACCCGCCGTCTGGGGTGCGTAGCGCCTTGGCATGGAACTACTCCCCCCATGACTCGCAACTTCCTTCAGCCTGGGCCCTGGGGAATGCGCGCTGTGGATCACAATGCTTGCTGTCTCCTGCCTCTCGGAAAACGTCACGATCTTCGCGTGGGTGAATCGTGGCTGCCAAGTGATGACAGGAAAGAAGCTCTTGCCCAGGCTTGTTGTGGTGCTTGGCGGTGATTACAAGCATTTGACTGCCGCTTTTCGATCTTGGTCTCCATTTTATCTTTCACTTGCACTACAATTTGCTTCCTTTCTCGCCCTTTCAGGGTTTCTCTCAAGACAGAACAGAGCCAATCAACACTTCAGAGTGGTGTTATTCTCTCCCAATTCCACACTGGCAGGCTGTCTCTAGACCAGGTGCTGCTGACTGACAAACCTGTTGGGCCAGGTCGGTGTCTCTGTCGATGCTGGGCTCGGAGTGGGGCGGCGTCGAAACAACCCCTCAGCGTCCGAAGATCCTGAAACCACCCCCAAACCATCCTCCACAGAACAAGCCACCAACCGCATCAGAGCACCTGCCTCTTTGCTCGCTCGCACCGATTTCCAGTCGCGCACTCCACCCCAGTCTGTGTTTCGAGCCCGAGCACTTTTCCAGAATCCCGTCAACACATCATCCGCCGCCACCACCACCACCACCACCACCACCACTGCTACCCACGCTCCTCGCCCGCCGAAGCGCACGACCTACGAGTCCTGCCACTCGTGCATGTGGCCAGTCGATCTGGTGTCGTCATCTCCGGGTCGTGCTCTCAGCTTGCAGTCGTCTTGCCCGAGACCGACTGTCTTCCAGGTGCTGCTGCATGGAGGACACATCCCCAACGACGACGCCTCACAGCCTCTCCCACCTCCAAGACGTGGTTGCAGCAGTTCACAATCAATCAATGCACATTGCAATGCGATGCGATACCGTGTTCGTGTCCTGAGGATGGGCCAAGGCAGCTCTCAGAACACTGCTCCGTTTCTGCTTCGTCCGAATGCCCCTCTCAGCCATCGCGACTGGCTCGGTGTGTGGCGTCCGGGTCTGAGTTGCCATTTGCCTAGAACTCGGGAGGATCATTTGGCAGATCACTGGTGATCACTTATCCATGCTCCTGCGCACCAAGCAGACAAGCCTCGTCGGCCCTAGGCAGATCTGCGCATCCCCGATGCTGATTCTGTGCTACTACGCCCCTGAAACGGCCACTGAACGAGTCCTGTGCCGCTTTTCCGCCAAGAGCCAAGAGCCAAGATCTAGGGCAGGGCCCATCTCAGAATTGGCTACGAACGATCCGAGGAAACATGGCAAACGAAACTAATGCCACCCACGCCTGGGAACGTAGACTCCCGGTGGGCTGTGCAGCTGCAGACCAACTGCTTTCTTGCTGGCCACCGGTTGCACCAGCCTCATCTTCATCCAGTCTCTCGGTCTCCGACACCATAGGAGTCGTACTATAATTTGTCAAATCTCGTCCTCGACCCGTCAGTGCCGTGCTCATCCCATCCGCGGTCATGGGCAAGGGAGACAAATAGTTCTATTTGGGGGATCCAGCCACTCTGGGTCCGGTTGTTGGCCTCCCGAGAACGGCCTCGTCCAACCGCCAATAATCAGCATGAAAGCTTGTCCAGTGCTGGCATCCTGGGTACCCGCAGTCAACCGATTATTTTTCTGATGTCTACAAATCTTCCTACGCTGTCAATGTTTGAGCTCGCCACGCGAAACGGGATCAGCCCCAAGCCGGCACTCCAAAGTCTTGTTCTCATCAAGCAACCCCAAGCCCGTCACTGGCGATATTGGCGGTTTCCCACACATGCCTGATCAGATGTCATGTCATCAACTGCACGCGCATGGGCCAGCTTGACAGGCCCCCTCGCAGGCAGACATCAACATTGCCCTCAACCCCTACTCGCAATTGGTCGAACACGGCCTGTTTGTTTTTCTACAGGCTTCATCAGGCCTGTCATGGATCATTCGCCCTGGACTCATCTTACATGATACAGGAGGCAGGTCTGGAAGTTGTAGGTTCTGGCGTAAAGCCTGCCGATTTTGCCGCTGGCCGCTGGGCCGCTGATTCGTGCGTGTCAAAAGGTGCGGTGCGAGCTACAGAAACCTTCCCAGACAAGCCACTCGCGGCCCGATCGGGGAAAGGCTCAGCTGGACGTTGACTTAGACGGACCCCAATGTTGCAGAACATTGCATGAGGCTCCAGTCAATCCCTGCAGGTGCGGCTCCTGGATCGCCGCACCACCTTGATCCACACGCATGGGTGCCCCCCCCCGGATCTTGCTGGGGTCTGCCTCACTGCTTCTCCACCGGCATGCCACAGACGCCGTCTTGGATCGGCCTCAAAGTGCAACTGTGCGCGTCTGGTCCGCTGCCACTCTCGGGCTGAGCTTTCGCTAATGATGCTTGTCGATGCTTACCTCTGCGCCAAGGGGGGCAAGCGGGTACGTAACCTCCTGTTTCCAGGGTGCATGTTCCTGACATGGCCTCACTGCCATATCCCGTATTCACCAACCCGACTTCACGACAACCATGACCTTGTCTTGGGTCTGAGCTCCTTTCCTTTCAACCCTTCTTAAGGTTCGTCCTTCTCGGGACTACTGTGCCTTTCTCTCTCTCCTTCGTCAGCAGAGCTCGACTGGTTTATCTACTCTGATATTCCTCCTCCTTTTCCTCCACACCTTTTCCTTTCTCCCATACTTTCTTTCCTCAGTCTGTCTCACATTCTTTGTTCGAGGTATCGAGCAGGAGTAGGAAGATTTGGGTTTGAGCTGTCTCACTCCCTCCTCCCTGCGTTTATTTCTACCTAACCACCTGGTGTGGCTTTTTTTTAATTCTATTCTTCATCCCTCTCCCCCCAAACAGACGGCAAGATGCAGTCATTCATCAGAGCCTTTCTTTTCCTGGGCATCCTCGCCGCCCTGGTCGCGGCCGCGCCGTCACCTAACATCCAGAAGCGAGGAGTCTTCAAGGTCGAGCGGGTAGCCAACCCCAACTTCAAGGGTCACAATGGCCCAAGGCAGTTGCTCAAGTCGCTGAGGAAATACCGCATGAACATCCCACCAGCACTGATGGACTCGATCCGCAACCAGGGTTCAGAAGCGGAGAAGCTCACCAACAGCGCCGCCATCAGCTCTGGCCCAGCCCCAGCTAAGATGGCGCCGATGGCTAGTGTCAACGCTGCCAACGCCACCTCCAACGCTGCGAACGGAACTGCTGGTATTGGCCTTGTCACAGCTACCCCAGAGAAGGGTGATGTCGAATACCTCTCACCAGTCGACATTGGTGGACAGACCCTCAACCTTGACTTCGACTCTGGCTCGTCCGACCTGTGGGTCTTCAACACCCAGCTTCCCGCCCAGTCCACCGCTGGTCACACCCTGTACGACCCTACCAAGTCCAAGTCTCTGAAGATGGTCCAGGGTGCCTCCTTCTCCATCAGCTACGGTGACGGCTCTGGAGCGGCTGGCAACGTCGGAACTGACACTGTCAACATTGGCGGCGCCACGGTCACCGACCAGGCCATCGAGATGGCCACAGCCGTCTCCCAGTCTTTCACCGAGGATACCAATAACAACGGTCTGGTCGGCCTGGCCTTCAGCAAGCTGAACACCGTCAAACCCCAGCAGCAGAAGACGTTCTTCGACAACGTCATGCCCTCGCTCGCTGAGCCTGTCTTCACTGCTGATCTCCGCAAGGCTTCCGTCGGTGCTTACGAGTTCGGCCGTGTCGACACCACCAAGTTCAACGGCACCATGACCTGGGTCCCAGTCAACACCACCCAGGGCTTCTGGCAGTTCCCGTCTCAGATGTTCGCCGTCGGCACCGGTGCACCAACCATGGGCCAGCCCGGCTTCCAGGCTATCGCTGACACCGGCACGACCCTCATCATCACCAACCCCACCGTCGTCCAGGGCTACTACTCTCAAGTCCCCGGTGCCGTCAACGACGCCCAGGTCGGAGGTGTCACCGTCCCCTGCGACGCCCAGCTCCCCGATCTGATGATGCAAGTTGGTGACAACTTCATGGCCCGTGTCAAGGGCTCCGACATCAACTTTGCTCAGGTTCAGGGTAACAGTGAGTATCTACCACAGCCCAACGTTTCTGATACGAATTGAAAGCTAACACAAATTCAACAGCTTGCTTCGGTGGTGTCCAGGCCTCCCAGGGCAACCTCGGCATCTACGGTGACATCTTCTTCAAGTCCCAGTTCGTCGCCTTCAACGGCGGCAACAACTCCATCGGCCTGGCTGAGCACCAGTAAATCAATAATAGAGGGTCATAAGGTTTAGGGGACGAGATGCGTGTGGGGCTAGTCCATACCTATCGAGCGTCATTGTTTCCTTTAGTTTTTCACTGCAATCATATCAAGTATCATACCAATTCCATCCTCTGTATATAACTGGCCAACACACACAGTTACAGGATGTGAAAGAGGACAGAAAGGCTCGACAGACGGACGGCAAATGGATGGCACGAGCGGTACTCGGTGCCTGATCAGTCAGCAGCATAGCACGGGACCTGTCGATAGAAAGAGAATCAAAAAAGAATCACTCAAAAAATCGTTGGGGGTGTGTTTGCAGAAGCTCAGGCTTGCGTCGGTGAGCGTGTGCAATGGAGGGGTGTGTGAGTGGGATGCAGCGTACGCGTATCCTCCCCCCCCCCTCGTTTGAGTTGCCACTGTGGTAGTATAGTAAGACCTCTCGAACTACTACCAAGCAATTGGTCGTGAGCTGTGTGAATTGAAACTGGATGCGCTAATAATTTCTCGGTAGAGAGAGCCGGCTGGCCGGGGATCGCTGGTTGCAGGCGGAAACCCTAAACTTTGAAGTGATGGGTTGAAACGGCGAGTGCGTCTGGGATTCATCCCGACTTTGCGGGTTGGGTTGGGTTGGGTTTGTGTGTGTGGTGGACGGACCCCGGGCGATTTTTGCCTCCGCTCAGGCCAGGGCAGGCCGATGGCAAGATCCGGGCTGCCGTCGCCCGCTACTTGACTACTTGACTAGGTTTTTTGCTGTGGGTTTAGGGGCTAGTTGGAATTTATTAGTGGTTGATATTGGGAGTGGGGGAGGGGTTTTAGATTGTTCTGGTGGGTTTTGTTTGGGATTTCCGTGTTAAGGTGCCTAGGTAGTCCACGGTGAGTGAGATATGAGTTTGCATCGCAGTGCACGTTTCTGCGGAGTCAGTAAGCACTGGAGGCGAGGCGACGTGTCTGGTGGTAATTATTGTTTATGCTTAATTCACTAGGAAATAAGAGTATCCAGGGTTTGTTTATCTAGCTTTGGCATGCGTGTCGGTCTCGCGTCCTTTTGAACCTTGTTGTGCTTCTGACAGGCGTGGGACTGACGAGGGTCTATGTTCCTGTTGACTGACGTGCGGCTTATGCCGAGGGGTTGTCGTATCCATACGACTAATAAACCTTGGATGTCCTGGACATATTGAATGCTAGATAGATGTTGCCTTGTGGGCTTTCGGAGCTGATGAGCTGGAGAAAGCGACATGTAAAGTACGGGTAGTACGTACGGACATGATAAAGTTGTTGCCATCTGTACACCTGGACATGGAAGCTTCATCTAGTTACCAAAGTGTCTGCTTTTGCTTCGGAGCCCTTGCGTTGGTCATATGATGTGTCTCCTGGTGGGAGAGAACCTTCTCATTTACGTACGCTGGCAGACTTTGTTCAGCCTGCTCCCCATTTGGGTGGCTCAACGAACGCACTATGTCTTTGATGCTTTGAGGGCTCTCAGAAGGAGGGCGGTAGATCAATACTCGTCTCTCAGAGATTTCACAGAAGTAAGGAGTCCTCCTTTAACTTACTTATAGACTTAAACTATCACTTACCTTGCGGTTAAGTTTCTAATCCTTGAAAGATAAAACATGTATGTGGCGCCTTTATATAGTGGTAATAAATGTTTAAGATACTAATTACCTAATTCTATTTCTAAAAGAGAATTACATATCCTCTACTGAGTGGAAGCGGGGTCCTAGTATAGGAACTTCATGTGACGGTACGGCACTTATATACTGCCTGGGTTCAAGTCATGTCGGCTTGGACTATTTGTATTCTTTGAGTTCCTCTATCAAGCGGAACAACAGTAAGTTCCCTAGAAGGTTAAGGCAATGTATCTTTAAGATAAAAACAGTATGGCTCCCCTTTCAGCGAATTGAAAGCCATGTCGGCTTGAAATTCTTTTCTTTCCACTGAGCGGTCCTTTTGCGCAAGCAGTCAATTGGATTTGTGTCACCTCTAACTGCTATTCAAAGTCACCTTGGCTAAATGACCATGGCTTCAAGTTACTTATAAGTGAAACTCAGCAATGATAATAATGCTTATATTAAGATGATTGGGCGTCAAAGTTTCTAGACCCTTATAGTGTTCATAGACAGCTGTGGTAAAATTTTCGATCGATTCAAACAACAAATTCGTGAAGATTGCCTTCATGCCTCTCTCCGAGATTCTCATTTTCACGAAGAATCACCGTCAAGGTCCGCCAATTTCCCAGCTGCAAGTAACTTCTTGCCTTCAGGCACAGGCAGCGCGCAGCTAGGGGGTCTCTGCCATGTTAAGAACTTCATACCGTGTCGGACCAACTCGCGCCTTAATTGTGCACGCACTCTCGTCATTGTCCCAACGAATAGAGCCTCGGGTAGCTCTGGAAGTGGCGGCCAATCAAGTGCGCTGGGTGCTGGGTTCAGGCATGTTGGCATCTGCGCCTGCTCCCCCTTTGCTCTTTCGCCTAGATCGGCCTGGCGTGTCGCCATCCATTCCTCAAGGTGCCGCCTATATTGTTCCACCGGGGCGTCGAGGACAACGTCCTCGTGCTTATCCCAATCTGGCGTGTTTAGAACCATGGCGATATCTAGCTCGTCGGGGTAGTTCTCGTCGCGGAAGTGTGTGTCCCGTGTGATAATTTCGTATAGAGTAAAGGCGGCGAATTTAACATCATTTCGCGCCGGATCATGTGTTCTATAATCCTTATCCTCCCGACCTATCCTACTGGCGAGATTGAAGTCGAAGATAATGATATTATCTGTAGTCTCATCCATAAGAAGGTTGTATGCTGTGATGTCGCCGTGGGAGATGCCTAGCTCAAGGTTAAGGTAGTCGATGGTTGAGGTTAGCTGCCTTAAATGCTTAAGCCTAAAAGGCCTGGAGACATTATCTTCGATAGTCCCCCCTGGTATAAATGGAGTTGTGAAGCCGACGACTTTGTCTTTGCCTTCGGTATAGTCAACAATTAGACTATGGAATTGGATAATGTTGGGGTGCTTGGGCATGCGGAGAAGGCAGTTTACTTCATCCCAAATCATTGGCATATTTCCCTCGTTGAAGTAGTATTTGAATGCGAGTTGCTGCGGCGGCAAGCCAGCGCCAGGTGTGGAGGCGTACTCGCACAGGTCAACTTGGACGCCAATGCGGCTGATTTCCACGAGCTGGTCGCGCCAGATCTGCGGCACCTGCGTTGGGTAGTCTGACAGAGAGGGATAGAAAGGTAGCTTGGTGTAATCCTCGTCTGGGTCGGCCACAGACTCCAGTAGCTCGCCATGTTCTCCAACCTCAATATACGTGATTTCCGAGGGGATATTGTCAATATGTTCTGCGAGTGCGCAGAGATAGAATTCGTCATCCTCCTCCTTCCACGCGGTCGCAACGCCAATGAATCGTCGTTGATCCCAGTCGATTATGACTTTAGTGGTGCCGGTCTCATGCCACATATCAAGAGGGGTTATGGTGAACCGCTGATCCGGTTTGCAGCGGTCGAAATGCCCCATATTGCCTTGTCTTCAAATGATATCAACTTGGTTGAAAATAGCAAATCAGGGAAACAATGTATGCGGGCATAGACGAGCTCGGGAGTTCACGTTGGTTGACAGTCAAGACGCATAAGCAAGGTACATATGGAGGATGGCGGGGTTGAAGTATTTCTGTCTTGAGTGCTCACCACTGTATGAAGGTACCACATACATTTTATAGTATGTATGGGGGATTTGAAACGCAACCGCTAAGTATTTCTCCTTGGCCCAGACTTCAGCGGCCGAGGTGGACCGGACTGGCACACCACGATCCAATCAGGTCACGTGCCGCTGCAGAACACGAGCAACGACCAACCAACAGTTGGGACCCAAAGACCAACATGCCTCCAAATAGACGGGCTTGAAGGACACGATTAGATGGCCCACAAAAACGCATGAGCCACTTTTCTATACATAGTAACGATCAGTACAAAGAAGTGCCCACTCGACGCTGGTTCCAGTGGGGGCGGGCACCTGTTAAACCAACAACTCCCTACTGGCCCACTCAGTACTACCTGTCTATACTACTAAATTTATGAAGAAACAAAGTACCGCATTTTACCTCAGATCTAATTTTGTTTCTTTTAATTGTGACCTCGCTGGCCTTCCACGCCTTCTGGTCGCATGGCCAGTTGGGCTTTCCGGTCCGGCTCAGGAGGTCTGGCGGCCAGGTGTCGTGCGTATTTGAACTATTTTGAACTGTTCGCTTCGGCTTCTCATGTGCTTTCTCCACTTTGGCCTTTCAAATGATTGACATGAGCGGCCATGAAGGATCCAATGTTGTCAAATTATCCACTTGCCACAAGGCGGCCAGGCCGCAGGTTTCAGGCTCGCTGGAGCCAGCCAGCACTGCTTTCTCCCAATTTGATACTCACAAGGAACGAGCACAAAAGAGTAGGGGGAAACCATACAATCTTGTGATTATCGTGATGGTATAAAAGACCATGCCATACCGTCTCATTTCGAAGTGAACAGCTCCTTGAACAAAGCTTTTTTTTTAGAGAACGGAGATTCGCAGGGCAAAAAACAGAGGGTACAGGGCAAAATCCCCCTTTTTTAATTTTTTAAAGTATTTATTAAGATATATATTTATTTATTTCTAATTTTATATTTCTTCTTTTTTAAACTATTTAAATATATAAAACTTAGGGTTATTTAAAATTATATTTATATTTTTAGTTAAGTTTTTATTTAATAAATAATACTTACTTTATAAGGTTATAACTTAAGTTTTATTAAAGTTATAATTATAAAAAAAATATCTATAAATACTTTACTTTTTATAGTATATTATAGTATAAAGGTTTCTTCTTAGGAAAAAATCTAATTTAAAGTTAAAATTAAAACTAAAATATAGAATATTTTTAAAAAATTTAAATATACTACTATTTATTAAATATAAATATAAATATAATTATTATAAAGTAAAATTTTATATAAGAATAAAATAGAAATTTTAAGGATACTTAATATATATAAATTACTATAATATTTATTAAAATTAGGTTAGTAATTTAATTATAAACTTATTTTAGTTGCCTTGTACTCTCCGTTTTTTGCCCTGCGAATCTCCGTTCTCTTTTTTTATTCGATTCAATCTCCTCGCCTGGCGCGACCATTCCAATCAAATACATACCCAGCAGCACCTCAATCGCAACGTTGTTTTTGTACTCTGAGCTTCAGTCATGCCTCAATACATGATCGACCCCAATGCCGGCAAGAGCTTGCAAATCTGGATGGCAAAGACTTTTGAAAAAATTGGCAACCCCGGTAAGCTCATGTCTCCTCTAATCGCCATAGCATCACCTTCCGTGTATATTATCACACACTTCGAAGTATGCCAAGTAACTCGTCTCAAAACTGTAGGAGGCTCTACGGTTATCGGAACGCAGAGCTGCCGATACAACTGCATCGCGCATGCCATTGACCGGAAAGATGTTCGACTTACCCCAAACAAAATGAGCGACCTCATAGAAATTTATGCCCATGACGGCTTTTATCCACTTAATAATGAGCCTCCCCAGAAAGGCGACGCTGAAGTCTATTCAAATGATAGCGAGCCTCGGGTCCCCCTGCACGCCTACAAAATTGAGCCTGAGGTCCCCGTCGCCCGCCCGACCAAGCCTGAGGAAATGACATGCTCTTCTAAGATGGGCGAAGACTTCACGATTCGTCATCCTCGATTCTTACTCCAGTGCACGCACACGGGTTCCGCTCGGTACGAGCACGGTAGAGTGCGTTGTAGATTCCGCAAAGACAACGCCAGATTTGCAAAGCAGCAGGGAGAATGTATGTCAGTTCCATTTTTTTTTCGTTTGAAAGTCTGTCTGCTATTTTCAAGTCATTCGGGCCGATCCAGTCTCAAGGGCAATTGAAATGCATCGCCTGAGCGGAGATAGATCATGTTGTATGATACTATGGCCGAGCATTGAGAGAGATGACTGACGACATCGTGGTTCCAAACAGACACTACAACAAAGTCGGGGCGCAAAGACAAGAAAGTCGATACGGTCCTCACCAATTCAATGAAACGAATCAGAAAGGCAGATGAAGATCGCACCAAGTCCGATCGAATGACCAAGAAGCCAAGGAAGTAGGCTACACAAAATGATATTTTGCGGTGCACAACATGCGCGGTTGGCGCCAACTCTGGACCGTAAGTCAACCGATGGGCCCACGCACACCCCAACCCACGTACAACCTAAATCATCACTATTCCGATCATGAGGGTGAGAAACTGATAGGAGGTCATCAGCGCTTGCAAGACTCTAACTATGCAGCCACCCTGTGACAATTGACACGTAAAAAGTGACCTAAGTATTTAAAGAGCGAATTCGTAGATTGATCGTGTGTTAGCCACATTGGCACTGCTTACTTTTGGTCTTAATTTGAGCAGTATTCAATAGTCTACCTAGGCGACCTCCTCTGAGGCCTCGAGAATGGGCAGCGAAAGACGTACATGGAGGTTCCGGACAGAACTATATGTACGCTGTGAGTTCAAAATTGTGGATAGGCAGTATCCAGGGGGCAGGCCTTCCCTGCCCCCCTACACCCTTAGCGTAGGGGGTGCTACAATTATATAATAGCTAAAACCCTACAACACCTATACCTTACTAATTTAGCTACTTTCCTCTATTAAAACCTACTTTTTAACTCTATATATCTCTTTTAAATAAAACCCTATAAAGATAAAAATAGTACCATTTAAATCCTTATTTTATATAGATTAATAATAAAATATTAATTAAATTCTAAAGTTAGAGTTTAAAAAGTTAGTTTTTTTAATAAAGGTTTTTTTTAACTTAATATAGTTTCTTAAATATATTATATACTAAAAAACTAAAAGTACTAGTATATTATAGATTTTTTATAATATATAAATAAAATATATAATAAATTATATATATATTATATAAAGAGTTAAAAATTATTCTTTTATTTATATTTTAATATTAAAAATAAAAATAAAACTTTAAATTTTAAATCTTTATTTAATATATATATAATTATTTAAATATTCTTTTAAATATTTTAAAAACTCTATAATATTATAGTATTTTTTACTTTATAATATATAATATATTATAATAATAATATTAAATTTAAACTTCTTTTAATAAAAAAGTATAAATTTAAAATTATAATTTTAATAATATTTTAAAATTAATCTTTATAAATTAAGGAATATAATAATATTACTTTTATATTTTTAAAACCTTATATTAAAGAGGTATAGTAGGTTAAAAGTTAACTTTTATAAGGGTTTATATAGGGAAAATCTATCCTAGGTATTATAGGGTTTTAGCTATTGTGTAATTAAATCACCTACTACGCTAGCAGTAGGTGAGAAGAACCGAGACCCACGGGTAGCTACCTTAGTTAGTATAACCTTCCCGTTAAGGTATTTCTCACGTCTAAAGGCAACAGGGGTGCAACTCGACCGTGACATTTTGTGATTCACTACTGTGGGTGTCTGATTAACGAAGACAAAGGTTACAAAGCTAGGAAATACAACGTACGTATTAGTTCTGAAGGCCGAGTAGGCTCTTAGAATTAGCGTTAAGAGCGTGACTTGTAATTATACTTACCCTACGGTAGGAGGAGAGCTGGGTCTACTGAGCGAATATTAGGGGAAGAAAAATAACGCTGATCCCACCGTAGGTCTAGATAACTACTACAGCCATGTGCGCCCTAGGTATATCATGTTTCTTTTTTCTTATAAAAAAGCCACAACGCCAATCCTACTATTGAAAATACGGATCGTGCAAAAAACAATTATTTCAATGCGGCGGGAATTGAGCCCGACGTGGGGGTCGAACTGACTCGGATGTTAATGGACAAGTTCCGGAGCAAAGTCTTCAATTCTGAATTTTCTCTTACCCCACAACCTTGAGATTTTTTTCTTCCAGAACACGAGGCTCATTAAGAGTCTCACGCTCTACCGATTGAGCTAGCCGGGCGTCTGTTGGACGCTTGAGTTGAAATCGCCTGTCCGAGTGGTAACTATACTGGCATGACAACAGTGTATCAAGCCCATTATCTTACAAGCGCTTCTCACGCGCCTTCGTGCCTGACAGTGGGGCGATGAGATTCTACTCTAATCTCCCATTGGCTTTGTGCACCGACTTTCCATGCCCACCATCTCGTCGGTTGCTTTACCCAAGAATCATAACTATGATGAGAGCGGGATATTTGGCCTGATTGGGCCGAGGCTGGCATCTGTCTCTCTGCGAAATTTCGGACTGTGACAGTGGGGTGTTTCCCCAGGTCAACAGCAACTACGACGCATCAGGCGACTGATAGGAGGTCTTTTGCAGGTGTTGTGGGATGACCAGACGGAACAAATCAGTAGAGAGACTATTGTATTTTCATTCGAGACCCCAGGGACCAGGGCTCACAACACTGCACCTTGTGCTCTGAGAAGCCGTGTGCGCGTTGGCTCCCACAGCTTTTGGCACCTTGCTGAAAAGACTCGATCAATGGACCAGACGTGTAGGTGCTATGAAGAGAGGGGGAGATCAGAATCCCTCGTAGCCCTCGGAAGGTGTAGTCCCGTGGATCTTATCGATAAGAGGACTTGCAGAGTACACCCCGCAGGGCCAATCCCAGTGACACTCAAGACGACTGACCGTCTGCCCACTTTGACATATTAGCCAGGTTGAGCTTGTGACTATTCCTGCTTTTACCATGAAGGTATTCGAAACATTTGTTGCGTTTGCAACTATCAGTGCAGGTTTGGCTGTTGGCCTTGCGGCAAACTGCACCAAGTCCTTTGATGGGCGGGTGCCGAGCGATGCCACTCCAGCACTGTTCGTGTCGAACAAGAGCTCGTTCAATCCCAAATATGTGCTCGGTCAAAACTTGACATGGGATCAAATTATCGAGTTTCCCAGTGTCCCACCTTGCCGAGTACGTCTTATCAACTCGCTGGCATCCCTTACTAATAGAGACAGTTTGATCAAGATGTTGGTGCCAAGCCGGTCGGGCTCAGTCTCTCGTAACTTGCCCTCACCGCCACACCAAACGCCCTTAATCCAAATGACTTTTCCTAATTGAACGTACATTTAAGGGACGAATCAATTTTCGCATCCTCATCCGAAGGCGCAGAAATCGCCCTCCGTCGTGCGGAGCTCCTGGTAAACAACAAGAATGACACGGTATCGGGTCACAAGACATGGCACATTTCTCTACGCACCGATCCAGCGCGGCCTTTGAACTACACGCACGAGTATGTACTTGCGTTTCATGAGGCACAGGACTTTCAGGCGGACTTCTGGTCCCTGAAAACCGGAGCGGCTTTGGGGGCAGATCCTCCGGTCAGCCGCAAGACCGTTCGTGTCGAAGGCTACAAGTGGGACGTGCCTGTGAAAAACTTTTTCGAGGTGCCATTAAGTGACGACACTTGGCACAACTTCGGCATTAATCTAGACTTCCCAAACAAGTAAATTCTCCGAACGTTTTGTTCCCCTGGGCGATCAGATGCTAATAACTCGCGACAAAGCATGATTTCCGTCTACTACAGCACCGGTGACAGCCCGCTCAAGCTCGTTGTTCCACCGACGTTCAATAACATATCTGGAACACCTCCAACAACTCTTGGAGAGACTCACCTGGGCCTCCAGAAGCGTCCTGTCGGAGCGAACCTAGAAGACTTTTTATACAACGGCACTCAAGAATTCGGCATCAACGAGGCTTTCTTCTTCGGCGGTATTTTTCAAGATGACTCTTCCACAAACTGTGTGACTCTATGATTTGCACGTTGGTACATCCTTCTTTACTTTATAAATAGCGTCATCTTTAATCTACACAGTCACGAAAGTAAGAGAACTAGAGGTTTTCTTTAATCTTTGAAATTCTTACTGCTTACGGATACGCGGCAAGAGTGACGATACGGCGCTTATGTGTTGCTAAAAATGCTACTCCTTCAGAGTCGTTATTGTGGTCTTTTGGCCTGGTGGTCTATTGCTCTGCTAGCAGGGAGCGAATCGTCGCGGCAAGTGTGCTTGGTTCCAAGCCTGAAAAATAATATTGGACTGTCTGGGACAAGAAAGGACTTCGCCTGGACTTGGTCTAGGAAAGTAAAAGCTATACTGAATCCATTCTGTGGTTGCTGCTAGGTGTATCTGGCTGAGCGCCTTGTTAAGCTTTTTATGTGATCTGCCCAAGAGAGCTGGACTTCTTGCTTTGAAGAATTTCGCAGTCATCGACACCTCTATGTTTCAAAACTGCATGTGTTAGTCTCGTTGAGATGAGAAATAGTATGGATTCCCTTACTCGGCCGGTGTAATCTATCACGAGTTCTTCCATCTTAAAGAAGATGTGTCATAATTTCCCATCTTCTTCGAACTACTGTCATTGTCCAACAAGTCCGACTCGATAGCCTTTTGCTGTTTAAAGAAAAGAAGCACACCGTATCAGTGAATAGATCACAACACACCCATGCTATGTTCTTACACTTATTGGCAGTTCTCGCCAATGCACCTTGAATAGCTAGCATGGCCTCGATTCAGAACGTATTATTAGATTAAATACGTACATGAAACATTGCAACGTTGTGAATTATTGCCATGTGCACGGGTAGTCGAAAGATTTTGAAATGCAATTTTGTATCCGTGTCACGCACCACTGGCATGGCTTTGTTTAATTTGCATAGCTGTGTAAGCCAACTAGCTCTCTAAGCCTAATAGTCTCCCCTGCACACGTAAAGTATGAAATCCTTTGGCAGTTAACATGCAAAGTTAGCAGGAGCTCTACCACACATGAATTCATGAGGGTGTCACACTCAGCAGTTATTCGTCCATTCAATTTGATATGATTTATGCAATACTCTACGCCTAAATCCTCTCCAACGACGAATATAAGCGCTACGACCCTTTGTGGCAGTCATGGAGGCTATCACCGGAGAGTTACAGCGCTGATAGCCTGGTTGCCCAATACAGGCAACCGCAGGTGGATCCGTGGGAACACCTTGGCGTCAGCCTAGTATTTAGTCTGTTTCATTAGAGAAGGAATACAGGATTGCTGTAATGGTTGTGAGGCTGGGTATATGTTTTCAGCTGACATGGGGCCCCAGTCGTGGGGGCTGTTTTCGACAATAAAGTAAGGTCTGACAATTTTCATAAATGATGAGAGTGGACGGACTCCGTCCAAGAGGTTTTTAAAAAGGGCCTCTAGCGTTCTAACTGTTCTTCACTTTCATCTTCGGTCTGATTCTAGACTAGAACCATATACTACCATTGCTTTGATCATGCACTCCTCTCTCACCGCCTTCGTGGCCACGCTACTGATCGCGACTGTGGTAGCGTTGCCGGTTGCCAAAGATGAGGTCGAGCCTTTCGCTGAGATCAAGCGCCAAAACCATGGCATGTGCGTGGTAAACGGAGTCCAAAGTAATATACCCTTTACTCATGCTTTCCCCACGCAAAGCGTGAACCCGCATGCTGATTCTTCCAAAGTCCCCAACTGCTGATTCTTCCCCACCCGAATAACGAGAGCCACATTTATCTCCCCGATCCAAACTTTGGAGATCAAAATGACTCGCAGGGCGGCAGTTGACGATGTCCATGGCACGAGTGCGGCGCGGTTTGTCTCGTCAACATTTAAACATTCAGCTGGTGGGAAGTTTAGCGCCGTAGATGGTCACGAGATGAAGGAATTGTTAGGATACGCTCATTATCAAACAATCCAGTCTTGAATTTCATGCTAGGCTTCCTATAGACCCGCTTGGTACCTGCGAGCTTGCTTGCCTCCATAGTCGTCTGCCTACGTTGTTTCCATAGTTCGCCCTCATTCATTCCACATTGAGAACCTATAGTCGAACTATTTAACTCTGGATTATAATTATATAAGAAGGTAGAGATAAATAAAGTATAACTTAGATCATTCTACTATAGTGAAGATAAAGGGGGAAGAGCGACTATTTATTTTTATTCTTTTATAACTAGTAAATCTTTATATAAGTTAGGCAGCCTATATCCCGACCACCCCCCGATTCTAACTACCTAAATTTATCCTCCTATACTACCTACCTACCTACTTTAACTTTATCTTCCCTATTAGATTTAGCTATAATAATTTAATTATTTAGTATTTCTAATACTTTAGAGTCTTCTCTATCTACTAACTTAGCCTTAATTACCCTAGCTTTAATTTATACCCTATAGATATACTTAATCTATATAAACCTTAAGTTAGGGCTTATTTTAACCCTCCTTCTTTTAATAAGTATTAATACTTCTAACTTTACTTTAAGTAACTTAACTTTATAAAAAGTTAAGTTACTTATCTTTCTTATTATATACTTTTTTAACCTTTTAAAAAAATAGTTATTAAGTTATAATTAAATATTTACTAGTCTTAAAAAAGGTATATAAATACTATACCTTTTAAAACTACTTTAGTATTAATAACTTTAATTTTTTAATATTTATAAATACTAAAATAACTAATTTAACCTTTCTCTTTTTTATAGTATTATTAGATTTAGCTAATTTAGTCTTTTTTACCTTTATTTTAAAAAGCTATATATTAAAGAGTAATTTAGCTATATTAACTAGCTATAAACTAGTTATATACTACTTACTAAGTATATTTATTTTCTTTAATACCTTTATTCTTACTAAATAATAGTAATAAAGAAATAACTACTTACTAAATATTATATTTTTAATATAAAAGTTAAATAAATTAACTTCTACTTTATATACTATTTTAAAGTATTTAAATATACTTAAATTAAATAGCTATAAGATATAAAAAGTATATACTAGTAAATAAATTATATAAACCTTATTTAAGAAGTATTCCTATATAAAATTATATATATAATAACTCTTATACCTATTAATAATAAGTAATTACTACTCCTTTAAATTACTAAGCTTAGTTTAAAGAATAAAAATCTTCTAAAGCTATTTAAATACTATAGTATTATTAGTCTAGCTATTATTAGTTACTATAAATTCCTAATCTTTATAACCTTTAAAAGTCTTAAACTACTACTATTATATACTTTTCCCTTTAAAAATAATTAATAAAGGGGTTACCTTATTTATAGTAGAGATATACTTTATAAAGAAAGTCTATACTTATCCCCTATTACTTTTTTATATAATAACTTATCTTATCTTTAACCTAAAGATAATTCTATTACTTCTAATATCTTTAATAATACCCTTTTTATCTATATTATATCTATTTTCTTACCTAATCTTAAGTACTACTAAGAGTTAAAGGAGGCTAAACTATAGCTTAATTATCTCTATTTTAATACTATTAATATAACTATAGTATATCTAATAACTTAAGTAGTTATAAATATTAGGATTTTTTACTAGAAAACCTCTAAGCTACTTCTTATTAAAAAATAGTAGTTATATTAAAGGAGAAGTTAATTAGGCTATAAAAACCTATATCTCTATATATATTAATAGTATCCTTAGATTAGCCTATATAAGTATAAATAACTTTAAATTTCTTTTCTAGATTAATAATAGCTTTATCTACTAATTTACTATATTAAAATAATTCTAAATACCCTTTATTTAGTTAAGTAGTATTATCTTTAAAATACCCTAATACTAGGTAACCTCCTAAATACTAGTATTATTAATAATCCTTTTAAAAGCTACCTATATATTATCTTTAATATAACGTGGTTAATTAGTTAGTGGCGGATATCAGTAAGTAGCGGATTTTTATAATATCTACTAACTTATATTAACCCTAGTACCTACCTAGTGTAATTAATTTAATAAAAGTTAGCACTAACTAGTACTAACTACTTTAATAACCTTATTTCTAATTAGTTTTATTAATTTAGAGGGGTTAGTGTGGTTATATTTAAGTTTAAAGTAATTAACTTTTAGTAAGGGGGGCCTGTTTTAGTGTAAATTATATCTTAGTTTTTTATATTAGTCTTACTCTAATCTACCTACTTAAATATTTAATATATTAGAAATTAATAACTACTAATATATTTTTTATTAAAAGAAGATAAAATCCTTCTAGCTATTTAAATAATTTATAATTCTAAAAAAAAAAAAGTAAAACCTATACCTATAACTTAAGCTACTACTATCTTTAATATTCCTAAAACTATACTATA
>JUJX01000050.1:171515-296047 GCA_000800745.1 Diaporthe longicolla
ATTTATCTTACTTACTCTAGCTACTAGATATTATATTATATTTGCCCCTAAAGTATATATATAGTAACTAGATTAATCTCTTTATCTAAGCCTCTATTAACTATATTACTAAGTTTAAGTTCTTTCTTATATTTAAGGTAGCCTATAATAAAACTTTTATAGTAGAAAATATTAAGTCTATATTTAGAGGAGTTAGAATTACCTCTTAGAACCCTAACTCTATAATTTCTAAGCTTAATATCTACTTATAAACTTTAATATAGTCCCTCCCTATTTCTCTCTAGAAATAGAAGTTTTAGATACTATTAAATACTTAATAAACTATCTAGTAATTAAGTTTTATTAAGGGTAGGATCTCTACTTATTAGGAGAGCTTCTCTATACTAATTATAGAGGCTGTTAACTAGATAGTAAAGGGTATATAGGTAATAGTATATAAACTAATTATTTTAAAGGATTAGGTCTATACTTTTAAAAAGGCTAATATAGTACTTACTAAATACTAGAGGGCTAAAAGAATTTAGGTATAACTTAGAGGAGTACTTATTATTAAGGAATCCTAAGCTCTTATTTAAGAGAAATAAAAGGGGAAGTAGCTAGCTAGTGAAATAAGTAGTAAGGCTAAAGAGTTAGTCTATAGTAGACTAACTAAATAATAGTATAGTAACTATAGTAAAACTAGGTATAATATAAGAACTTATAAGAAAGATATAAAAGACTCTAGTTAACTAAATTCTAAATAGATTATATCTTTTTTAAATTAGTTAGTACTAATTAATACTAATATATATAAAATATAGTCTACTATAGACTATATTTTTAATAGTATAGTTAGCACTAATTAGTATAAAATATATATTTCCTACTAAAAGTTACCTATCTTAGACTAGTACTATACTTATACTAACCCCTTTAAATTAGCTAAATTAATTAGAAATAAGGTTATTAAAGTAGTTAGTACTAGTTAGTGCTAACTTTTATTAAATTAATTATACTAGGTAGGTGCTAGGGTTAATATAAGTTAGTAGATATTATAAAAATCCGCTACTTACTAATATCCGCCACTAACTAATTAACTATGTTACTACTTTATTAGAGAATACTAATAATATATATAAAGTTTAAAGAGAAGAAAAAAATCCTCTATAAAGAAAATATAGTTTAAGTATAGAAGTAGACCTAATGCGAATGTGGGTGTGGGGTGGTCGGAATCGGGGGGTGGTCGGGATGTGGGCCGCCCAACTTAATATAGGAATCTATATATGAATGTGCGAAGCACGCGCTATAACGTTCTAGAATCGGTAAGCTTAGTATGCTAGAATCTTGAGAAGTATTTAGATAGCTGTTTGAGTAGCAGAGGCCCTTGAAGCTTGAAAAGGGTTAAGATAGTGTAAACGACGAAGAGACACTCCTTGCTGCAGAAGAGGATTTTAACCTAGTAATAGAGCAGAAACGTAGCTTCTATCAAACTATGAGGTTCGTAGCTGGCGTTTTCACAATCCTCGAAATGTGTCTAGCGAGATACGTCCGAGACCGTGTTGACGTGGCGCCGAACAAATATGCTTTTAGCGACGTTACTGTTTCTACCAATTACATTCTTGCCCGCTTACAAATTCTTGCGATATCGGTGAAGAAATCGACTAGGGCCAATTGCTTTAAATTCTGCTGCTGCCCCATACTGGCTGATACCTGCCCTTCTCCTTAGCAAACCCTTCACTCTCTCCTTGTTTCACGGTGTTGGTATTATATTGTAAAAGTCTTGTCCATTTTCGCCTCCTCTGACTCTAACCGGAAATCATTCACAATGACCATACACCGAGTTACCTTGTTCAAAATCCCGAAAGAAGAGGATATTGATTTCCTCCTAAGCCAGTACAAGACACTGAGGAGCGAAGCCCGCAAGGTAAGCATTTCATGAGTAACCAGAACCGCACCCACGGCCTTGTCTGGGTTTCCATATCACTTCTGAGCGTCACGAATCTGATCTGAGCTCCCATCAGGACGGCGCTCCGTACATCCTCTCCATTGCGGCTGGGCGTACCTTGCCGGACCAGCGTTCTCAGGGCTACACGCTGGTGGCCAAGACAATGTTCCGCACGCTTGAAGACATGCAGTATTACGACTCCGATTGCGAGGCACATGCGAACTTCAAGAAGCTTGCAGCACCGCGGCGTGCCGGCGATGTCTTGACGGTCTATTTCGAGGATGCTGTTGGGGATGCGTAGGAGCTCAAGACGCTGGAATCTTGAATGTGTTGTATGTAGAACTGACCGCCTACGTACCTGCGGCCGTGATGTTGAATTTACGCGTGGTTCTGTCCCTGCTTTGACTCTGTGCCGCGGCCAAATCTTATCAGAATGAGGACTTGGTTTCTCCCCAAACTTATCCCGCATGTAACCAGTCATGTCGAATCCCCGGTTCGTATGTGAAGGAATTCCTAGTCGGCCACACCTTGCTCCAGAATGACCTGGCAGAGAACAATCCATAAACACTATTTTCAGGTATCTCTCGTATTCTCCCAAGATGTTCCAACCACCCACAGGAGATCTTCAACCGGGCTCATAAACGCCGATGATACATTTTGCAGCCCCATGCATCGCGTCGATAACCCCCACGGTCTGTAACTGTTCCATTATCAACTTAAATAATACTGAATGTCCTTGGAGTCCTCTCGGGATTTTTTTTAAAAAAAAAACCGAAATCCATCGTCTTGACCCTGAAAAGCCATTTACGCTCCGAAAATTCCAGACTTGTTTGCAACCCGGTAGATTGGGCGGCGAAGCGTTGCGGCCAAGCAATTGCAGTGACATCTCAGGCTGGTAGTACCATCTCTTCGGGCGCCTCCTGCTGCGACAGTCATGAAAATTCTCTCGCGCTTGAGGAACACAGAGAGAAGTACTCCCAGGGCACCAGCTGCGATCAAGAGAATGTACCTGTGTTCTGTCAGCCAAGGTACCAGACCACATCCGTTAGTCCAACGAGTACCAGCTCTGCGACTTACGTGTTGTCAATTGCATGAACGATAATTGTGAGTGCATCTGTCTGCTGCTTTTCAGATAACGTCTCGAACAGGTCGCTGCTAGTTCCAGCGATGGCGTTGACCACAACGTCCTTATCCATGTCCGGAAGGAGGCTCACGAGTCCGGCGGTTGCTTCGTTAACAAAGATTGCTCCTGCCATGCCTAGTGCCAGGACAATGCCGCCAAGTTGGGCTGATAGGACATCAAATTAGTAGGTGCATTACATTAGTGGCACCAGGAGTGGGGTTTCCGGATTAAAAAAGGTAATGCGATCGGAAATACTTACGAACTATCATGAATCCAAGAGCCCACGGAATCTCGTCCGGCTTTACCTTGGCCTGGACAACACTATAGCCGGCTTGGTTAAAGCAGCCGGCACCCAGAGCCATCAGAGGTATAGCCGTAGAGGGCTTGAGGATTGGTATCCGGCTTCACTAAATCTATTGTTCCGGTCAATCACTCGGCGTTACAAATCCAACTGGGACGTAGAGAATGTGGTGTTTGCCACTGAGGGGGCAGATTTAGATGACATACATATCAGCACAGCAGCCACGAGCTCGAAAGCGGAGCCGAAAAAAATACCAGGGCATGAAGTAGCCAAACCTCTGCATCATATGTCCGTTGAAGATGATGGCGAATATCAGAACCATGACAAATGGCAGAATCCGGAGGGATGAATAGATTACCGAGTCTCCCTGTTTAAAATGTTCGGTCAGGCAAAGTCCAAGAGCCATTGAATTGAGGCGCAAAACTCACATGGGTGAACTGGAAGGACAGCGGGATATAATAATAAAGGCCTTTTAAGTTAATTATAAAGGAGGATTTTAAGGTATATCTATGAAAGAAGTACTAGGATATATATAAAGAGGTTGTAGAGTTTATATATAAGCTCTAGGCTAGGGAAGAAATGAGTGACTAAGCAGACAGATAGATAGTTGAAAGGATGAATACAGTGTGGCCGAAGCTGTTTTGAAATAAACGAGTCGTTTTCTTTCTTTTTTCCCTCATTTCCCTTTTTTTCTGAATGAATCATGTCATAAAAGCACTATATAAAATTGCTTAAACCAAGAATGGTATGTTGTTGTTTTCAACCCAGTTCCCGGCGGAAGTCAACAGAATCTAATAAACTTCTCAAGGTAGGAAATGCTTCACATACAAAACCGTGCACTCAACGCCACCGCGCACAACTAGGGTGAATTTGGAGAGAAATAACCAGAGGAGCAGAATCTGACACCAAGTCATGCAAGGTGTCGTGGTGCTTTCGCACATGGGGTTTTTGACAGCAGACGGGCTGCATTAGGGTGTTCCCGCTACTACTTAGCCTGTTCTTCAAAAGTCTAACTCCCATGCTTCCTTTCCCAGTCTCGCAAGACCAAAAGAACAGCAAAGTATCCATGTTCTTCGGCCAACAAAATAGTCCCGCTCCGGCCACCAGCTTTAAGCAAATATTTCAACATATCTAGCCTCCCATACCCGGCGGCCTCATTAAGTACATATGTACCCGGCGTCGAAATGTATATCTCTTGTCAAAAGGGACATAAACGTCAAATCTACCACTTAAAGCATTCACGTCGGCACTCTTATTAAGTAGAAACTCCACTATAGGTAATAACGTAGAATTTAGAGTGCTGTGTTTCCTAGTTCTTTGATAGGGTCCTTATTAATATCTTGGAATGTAAATGAGTGTACAATGATGTTCGGCATCATACGCACATCCTGCAGCTCCGGAAAAAGCACCGGTGGGATGGTCGGTTCATAGAATATGCCCTCTTGTTATACAAAGCACCAGCAGTGGAACTGGAAGATAGGTCGTATGTAATCCCTGCGCCAAAATCAAGGCTGAGGTAGCACCGTAACGGTCAGATTCTGGGGAACCCGGAACCGAGGTATGTTATCCGTCAGCCAAGACCACCATAATTAGGCCCGAAGTTCCCCACAGATCGGCTGACCTGCACGAGATAAATTGCCATTGGTTCTCTTAGAGTGCGCCCCCGGCTAGCGCAGATAGCTCCCCGTTAAGCATCCATAAGCCCGCCTGATGTCGTGGTATTGTTTCCCGCCCGGTACTTGTACGCCGTGAAGCCAAGACTTGTGCGCGTGTATTCTCCACGACTCGGTCCCCACGTTTCCCCGCAAGAATCTAACTGACTCGGCGCGTGATACGACGAATAGGCAGGTGCTATGACAGAGACGTTCTTTGTCCTCGGGCGACGATCATGCATGGGCCGAAAGAGCCCACCAAGATGCAGCGATCCGCATATGCGCCCTAATAGCGCGAACCGTTTATGGAGCCGCACGTTCGTGAAGATGTGCATATAAGCCCAGGGTGCTCGCTTTCGTACCTGGACGCGTGTCACGCGAATGCACTCATCACAAGCTTGACGTAGTCTACAACTCCGACAAGATGCGACCTACAGGCTCGTTCCTGGCCTTGGCCTCTGCCTTCGCCGCCCGCACCGTTGCGGCTTTGGATCCATACGAAGGCTATGTTTTCGCGTACTTCACCGGAAACTCAAAGGCTGGCGAGAACATCTTCCTAGCTGCGAGCTCTGGCAACAATGCGCTGTCGTGGCAGGAGCTGAATGGAGGACAGCCCATTCTCACCTCCTCCCAGGGCACCAAAGGTCTCCGTGATCCATTTCTCATCCGATCGCCACAAGGGGACAAGTTCTTCCTCATTGCAACTGACCTCTCGATCGGGTCCGGAACGTCGTGGTCAGATGCAGTGCGGTTCGGAAGCCGATATCTCGAGGTGTGGGAGTCCAGCGACCTGAAGACATGGTCGAGTCAGCGGCATGTCCAGGTCTCCCCGCCCGAGGCTGGCAACACGTGGGCCCCCGAGGCCTACTACGACGAGGATATCAGCGCCTATGTTGTGTTCTGGGCATCATCTCTCTACGACGCAGCCGATACAAACCGTACGGGGGCAACCTACCATCGAATGCTGTACGCGACCACCCAGGACTTCGTCACGTTCAGTGAGACCAAGGTCTGGCAGGATGCGGGCATGTCTCGGATCGACTCTACTGTCCTCAAGTCAGACAGCGTCTACTACCGCTTCACCAAGGACGAGGGAGCCAGCGGAACTGGCTGCAGCGACATCATTCAGGAGAGGTCCGACTCCCTGCTCGCAACGCTGGAGTCGTGGACGACTGTCGCCACTTGCATCGGCAGGGACGCGGGCACAAGTGCAGTGGAAGGCCCCACGGCCTTCAGGGCAAACCCGGGCGATGTCAACGGAGATAAGTTCTACCTGTTCGTTGACGAGTATGGCGGTCGTGGATATATCCCCCTCGAGACTGCGGATATCGCGAACCCAGATTGGGCCGTGTCGAGCTCCTACGACCTCCCCTCGAGCCCCAGACATGGCACCGTCATCCCGGTTACGGCGGCCGAGCTGTCAGCTCTGACGGCCAGCTCTGCAAAGCCCAGGTCGGCCGCCGCTGACGGCCTTGCCACGGCACGAAAGGACCGCAAGAACAGGATCGTGCCCCGCGACAGCCCCGTGTTGGCTGGTCTGAATGCCGACCCGAACATCGCGGCGTTTGGAGAGACATACTATATCTATGCGACGAGTGATGGTTTCCCTGGGTGGGGCGGCCAGACGTTCTACTCCTGGTCGTCTCAGGACCTCAGCACATGGACCCGGTCGGAGGAGCCATTCCTGGTCCTCAACGGCACATCCGGCAACGTCCCCTGGGCGAGTGGAAACGCCTGGGCTCCTACCATCATCGAGAGGGACGGGAAGTTCTACTTCTACTTCAGCGGCCACAACCCCACCTACAACCGCAAGACTATCGGTGCCGCCGTTGCGAGCTCGCCGGAGGGACCCTTCGTCGCCCAGTCTACCGCTATGATCCTCAACAATGAGAAGTTGACTTCTGGCCAGGCCATCGACCCGGCGACCTTCAAGGACCCCGAGACTGGTATTTACTGGCTGCTGTGGGGCAACGGCCGGCCACTGATTGCCCAGTTCAACGATGACATGGTTTCCATCAACTGGGACACCGTCCAGAACATCACCGGGCTCGTTGACTTCAGGGAGGGTCTCTTCCTCAACTACCGCGAGGGCGTCTACCACCTCACCTACTCGATTGACGACACCGGGTCCGAGAACTACCGCGTCGGCTACGCAACGTCCGACTCGGTCACTGGGCCCTGGACATACCAGGGTGTTGTGCTCCAGAAGGACACGAGCCAGGGCATCTTGGGGACGGGCCACAACTCCATCCTTAACGTTCCGGGTACGGATGATTGGTACATTGCTTATCATCGGTTCCACATTCCGGATGGCGATGGAACTCACCGTGAGACTACCATCGACAAGTTGACGTTCGATCCAGAGACTGGACTGATCGAGCCGGTGGTGCCGACCCTCACAAGCGTGGAGCCTTTCCCTATCCCGGCTGCGTAGATTGATGCTACGGGGGTTATCTCATGGAAGGTTTGGTATTTTAGGATTGTATATAGGCGAAAATTAAAAAAATTAGCTGACTCAGTTACTGAGTGTTCGACGACTTGCATCGTAATACCGCTTACTGTTGATGGGAGGCTAATGACTACGGAACTCGATACTTTTATTTCGTAAGTCAAGACTTCATATGTCCCACGCATGCAGCATGAAGTGTCTCGCATTATTATGATAAGGTCGAAGGTGGACAACAAGTTCTTGCAGCGGTATTCGCCATCTGTTTGCCTCAACGTCTACCTCGGCCGACAGAAGTATTGCGGGGTTTATCAGGAGTGGCCCCAGCATCTTCAAGGACATAGACAATATCCATCCTCCCTCGATGTTTGGCCATCTCCATGGCAGTCGAATTCCTGTTGCCGTATGTTCGTGCATTCACGTCTGCCCCTGCTTTTATCAGCGCCGTAACAACCTCCAGGTTATCGTCGCCGCCGTACGCCACGGAAAGCATCAGATTTGTGTAACCAAACTCCCTCTCGGGCTCGTCCTCTCTGTTCCAGGATACGCTGTCCAAGTCCGCCCCAGCATCGATGAGAAACTGCACTAGAGGCAAAGAATTCCAGCGACACGCTGCCGCGAGGGGCGTCATCTCGTCCTCCCCCTCGGAGTTGACCAATGCCCCGTGGTCGAGAAGCAACCGCATGACCTCGATCTGGTCTTCGACTGGGCGGTCCACGTCGATGGGCCAGAGCACGAGATGTAACGGCGTGTTGTTCCCGTCCACCCGGATGCGAACCTCAGAGCCGGCCTCGAGCAGCAGCCGCACACAGTCAGGGTGCCCGTGGTAGCTCGCCTCGGCCAGAGGGGACCAGCAGCTGGGCCCTGAGCCCGGCGGGTCGGTAGGGATCAACAGCTCGCGGCCCTTCATCCGACTGAGGATCATCTTGACAACTTCCGTCTTCCCGGCCAGCGCGGCCAGCTGTAGCGCTGTGTACCCTGCGTTGTTCCTGGGTGCTGGGTCAGCACCCCTCTCGAGGAGCAGCGCGATCACCTCGTCCCGGCCGTCGCGCTCTGCGGCCTCGATCAAAGGTGTTCCGCCCCATTGGTTGATGTAGTTGATAGGTAGGCCCTTGTCGAGCAGGAGCTCCATAAAATCTGCTGGTGCACGGTGGGCAGCCATGTGAATTACGCCGTTCCCCATGTCCCCGTAGACGTCGGTGTCTGCGCCGTTTTCGATGAGGACGCGTGCAGCAGCCCAGGACCCACGGAGCGTGGCGACTATCAGGGCTACAAAGCCTTTCTCATTCCTGACTTCCTTGTCGGCCCCGGATCCAAGCAGCGCTTCCACTATGTCCGCCCTGTCGGCCTCTACCGCCCGTAGGAGAGCCCTCGATGGCTTGTGGCGGAGCATCCATTCCGCCGGCTCACAGCCCTTCGCATGTGCGATCGGTGTCCTGCCGTCATCGTCCCGGCTGTCAGTCTTCGCGCCATGGACGAGCAGGAGCCAGACCACGTCGAGCCGCTGCTCCGCCACGGCCCTGTGCAGCGGCGTGCACCCCTCTGCGTCCTCGATGTCGACGACCGCGCCGGCATTGATGAGTTTCTCCGCGATCAGCGAGTTGGACGCATAGTGAAGCGCTGTCCTCTCCTCGTCGTCGAGCGCGTTGACGTCTAGTGCGGAGCCCGAGCGGAGCGATTTCCTGAGGCTGCGGACGTCCCCGTTGTGTGCGGCCTCGTGCAGCGACGGTCCGGAGGGGGAGCTCTTGTCTGCTGGTTTCTCCTCCGAGGCTGTCCCGCTAAGGGGGTTTTGGACCCTCATTTCGTGTGTGACGAGACTTGGATTATTCAAGGACACTTTTGATGCGTTGTCGAATTCCGAGGACGGGCTTGGTCAGGCAACCAGTAAAGGCACTCAGGTGGGCCGACCGTCAGCATCGGTGGGGTCCTTGGCTGAATCCTTCAAGCAGGGCCTGGCCATCATGCTGTAAAGACTCTGGGCGGCTTATACCTTATTTTCCCAACAACCTTTGAACGCACTCACGGTCCGTAAAATCATGCAAGACTGTTGTTCTCGCTCAATTACCTAGAGAACGAGGATTCGCAGGGCAGAAATCGGGGGGTACAGGGCAACAGGTACCCACCGACCAATCAGAGCGCCCCATTCAACGTCAGCTCACCCACACACCACCCACACCAAGTACTTTTTATACCCCCTACCTATAGACCTACCAATCCCCCTTCACCTACTAAACAACACTCCCTTACTAACCACCTATAATATATAATATATATAAAATTCTTCTTATAATTAATTATTTTACTATTAAAAATATATCTTTATTAGTTAAAATTAAATTTTCTAGTATTATAGTAATAGTATAAATCCCTAACTATACTTACCTTAAAGTATAGTAGTAGATAGACTATTATAACTAGAATAACTATATTACTACTATAAATAATAGACTTCTAGTACTTTCCTAACCTTCTAACTACTTAAAATTTTTCTATAATAGATATAATATCTATAAGAAACTTAAAGCTAATTTAAATAAGCTTATAAAGTAAGCTAAGTATATAATAACTAAGGAGGATTCTAAGGCTACTTATATATATCTATAGTATTCTTATAGTACTAAATACCTTAGCTCTATAATAATAAACTCTTCCTCCTTAATTAAAGTAAATTATAGCTAGTTAATACTTACCTACTATATAAAGAAGACTTCTAGTAAATAGGTCCTCTATATTAATAATTTAAAGTACTAGTCTTATAGTCTTTAAGAAGTTAAGGAAGCCTAGTATAGCTAAGTAAAGCTAATAGACCTATAGTATAAATTCTTTACTAAGACTATCTAGAATCCCTTATTTACTAAGCTAAAGAAGTTTAAAATAGTACTTTACTAGTAATTCCTAAATATTCTTCTAAAACTAAATATAATAAAGGACTAGCTAAAGGCTTAGTAGAAGGAGAAGACTAGAATCTATACTTTAACCTAAGTAGTATTAGATTTATTTAAAGAGAAGGAATACTAATACTACTTTATAACTAATAATAAAAGTAATATTTTAAGTATTTTCTAGTATATAAATAAGTAGATTATATAGATTTAAGAGAATTAATTTATACTATACTTTTTACTTAACTATATATATATAATAAATAATAAAAAAATACTATACTTCTAAAGTACTTATATAATCTATATAAGGAAGAACCTACCTTTATTCTAAAATATTATTAATAGTAAAAAGGAACCTAACTTCTAGTAGCTTTTTAAGTAAGTTTATAAACTTCTTTACTATTATTAAGCTAATAATCTAATAGTCTTTATAACTAACTATAATACTACCTTAATTAATACCTTTAAGTATAAATTCCTTTAAGTATATTACTAATTATATATCTTCTATATTAATATAAATATTACCTTAAATATTAAGAAGAAATAGAAGAAGCTATAGGTAATAGTAAATAAGGGGGAAGAAGTAGAGGAAGAAGAAGAGGAGGAAGCTAGTAAAGTAGAAGATAAGGTATTATTTAATAGACTAGGGAGAAATAAGGTAAGAATACCTAAGAGGGTCCCTAATCTTAATAATATCCCCTATACCTACTAAGCTTTATTTAACCTATTAAAGATTATAGAGTTTTTAACTAATTATAAGATATATAATATAGCTTAGTAGTACTTTTAAGAGAAGTTTTTAAACTAAATAGTAATTATTAACTATTTTTAAATCTAGTATATTAATAAAATAGAGAAAATTATTACTAAATAAATTATATATAAAACCTATAAGATCCTTAACTTTAGTATATATATAACTTTCTCTATAGAAGCTATATACTAGAAGCTAAAGATCTTTCTAAACTATAAGATAGATAATATTCTCTACTTAATTAAAGCTACTAATAAAATAATTTATAATAGTACTTATACCTTATACTTTAAAGAAGCTTACTAGAAGACCTACTCTTTAAAGAAGTTTAATAGGAAGATATAGCTTAGTAATCTTCTACTCTAGATTATATAAGCTACCCTTAAGCTTCTTATATTAGAGTAGAAGTATATAAAATATATACTTAAAGGAGTTATTTAGTAAAGTAACTATTTACCTATAATATATATTTACTCTATTTATACTTAATTTAGCTTACCTTATATAAGCTAAATTACTAATTATAAGAAGATAAAAGTACCTTTAAAGAAGAATAATATCTATAAATTCTACTAGCTAGATTATAACCTTTTACTTAAAAATCCTCTCCTTATAGTCTATAAGCTAAAGAAGGTTATTATTATAAAGGAAAGACCTTATAATAAGAGTATATTTAGTATATAGAAAGAAGGGATTCTTACTAGCTATAGGTAAGCTATACTAGGTAAGAAGATAACCTTAATAACTACTAGTCTAGGTAGTAGGGTAGGTAATAAAATAAGAGTAATAATAGTTTCTATATAATATATTAACTTAGTATTTAAATAGAATAATAGTACCTTTTAGTCCCTTAATAAGAAGGACTTCTATAGTAGGAAGAACTAGTAAAAAGTAGTTTAATAAGATAAGTAGTTATAGATAGTATTTATAAACCTACCTACTTAGAAGTAATATTCTATAGCTATAGCTTTACTAATAGTAATAGCTTTAATACCTAAGCTAGTAGCTAAAAAGCCTTATATAAGGGCTTATAAAACTATTAACTAGCTACTATAGGTAGACCTAACTATAGAGGACTTTATTAATAATAAGATTATTAGTAATAATAAGAAGAAGACCTAGAAGGAGATTATAGTACTTAGATTAGTTAAGGAATACTCTATTAAATAAGGTAAGAAGTAGTAAATACTAGGGTAGAAGAAATAATAGTAGTAAGTAGAAGTAATAATAGTAGTATATATATAGTAATAGATATATATAGTTAATAACTATATATTGTTATTTTGTATAGTGAATGGGTGGTGTAAAAAAACGTTAATGTACAGGGGGTATATGTTGCCCTGTACCCCCCGATTTCTGCCCTGCGAATCCTCGTTCTTATTACCTAAGTAGTGAGGATATTCAAGATTCCGCGGAAACGACCTATCCTGAAGCCCCGCATTGTTTGATGCACAGGTGGATGTAACGATACGTAGAAAGATAGGAATCATTATTTTTTGCCGAACGCTGGGTCTTTGAGCATTTACCACAGTGTGAAAGGACTGCATGCGTCTTCGGATGTACACGGGAGAACATAAAGCGCGTTAGATCATTGGGTATAGTGAACTGGCTTGAAGTATGTCGCTCTTATATTCCTGGGATTAATGATCTTAGATTTAGTAACAACGACCGAATTCGCTACGCCAAGCAGACTCAAATGGCAGACGGTGGAACCCGTCCGAGTAGCACGCATCTTCAGGCTGCTCACTATATCGATCCCCCATAACTAATCGCTCAGCCTGTTGTTTCAATTGTCGCTCTCCTCTCAATATGCGTTGTGTGAAATGCTCCTCGGCGGAGTCATCTTCCGCGAACCATAGGGCGTACTTCTCGGGAAGTGCGATATGAGCATAAAACCTCTTCAAGCCCTGATCACCCAAACCGACCATGGGGCGTAGGATGCGGTCGTGCGCTTGTAGCACATCGTGTACGTCGGATCCTGTCATGTACCAACGAGCCTCGGCATTCTCTAGACAGCCTGCCTCGATCATGGTGAGACGTAGGGTGAGACCTTTCAGATTCATCTTCTCCTTGATCAAGCGAACGGTCTCCGCCCAGTCGCATAGTACTAGGGAGCCTTCTCGAGGCCACTCCATCGGGTTGTACGGCGGGAAGGTCACTTCCAGGAAGCGCAGCAGGTGGAGGCAGTCGTTAGGTACGACTTCCCTCAGGAACTCGCCGATGGCGAATCGGTCGTTTGGATAGTGTTGTGTACCCGGAGTGCAGGCAGGAGTCTTCAATTTGAAGTCATGGACGACAAATCGATTGCCAGTGAAGAAGACCGCCTGTGCGTCTCTGTACAGCGTTCGACAGACGAGGAACAGGTTAGTCGGTGGAACCCAGCACTGACAGTTGAATGAGAAGGCCGCGTGGCGAACACGACAGAAACACCCGACATATTCCCAGGGTTCAGTATATCCATATCCCGGCACCGGGGGGCCACGCCAGCAATTTCGGAATTGGCATGCACTGTGCAGGTGAGTCGGACAATGGAGCATAGCGCAGTGTGTCAGGGTGGATAAGTAGCCCTTGTGCTGTCTGCTCCATCTGACCTCTCTCAAAGGTGTGATGAGATCCGTGTATTCGAGAATGCGGAAGCGTATCTCCCGTGGAAGGCTCAGAAGATTCGAGTTTGCGCCCTCAACCGAGGGGATGGAACTCGATGGTGCGTTACCCTGGTCGACGATCCCCAGAGCTCGAAGGACTGAGTCCCTAGCAATCTCTTCCAGCCCACGATGCGGTGTTCCGCTGAGCCTGATACGGCAGGCTTTCAACGGCGACAAGTCGATAAGTGGCGCCACCGTCTGCGTCGCCGCTGACAGCGCGTTCTCATCTTGAGGGTCGAAGTCGCACACAAGAGAAATGCTGAGCTGTTTCGGAATGATCCGAGGCCAAAGATAAGTAGTGGTCAGCCTCCACTCGTCAAACAGAGTGGCTGTTGACTCGCTCGAGGGTCGCAGTGCCTCGTCATGCAAGCCCGCATGGCGCGCCTGGCAATGGTTGAATCGGTCTCCGTTTGGCCGAACGCCCTTGCCAGCCTCGCAGCAGGATTGGCATCTTTCAAGGTGGCAAGATACTTCATTGAGCACCACCTTAAGCTCCCTTAGTGACGAGAGAGATGTATCCCTCAGGTTTCGAAGTGGACTAAGAGACCCTGCATCCTTATACGAGATCTCGAAATTGTTGGTGGAGTAAAGCACTTTGGAGACCTCTTCAGAGATTGCGCGGCATGATAGAAGTAGAGGCTGGAGCGACAGAAGCCAGTCCCAGTTGATCTCGAAGCGGAGTGGGAAGCGCCAAGGTCCCAGTATAGGATGGAACTCGTGGTAAATACGAGCCCGTACAGCGGGGGGAAGTCGGAGGATTGGAGGAACCTGGGCCTCTTGTGCGCTCTGCATATTTTTTTGTATGTTTTGCAAGAAATTCGATCAGGATGATTGATCAGAAGAGGTTGAGAGGGTCTGGTGGCGGGCGACGTTGGCGGATAGTTTGAGAGGATTGGGTGTGGAGGATGGGTGAGGTGGTACGCGTTTGTGTGTTGGGGTCTCAAACCGTGTTGCAGTGGCTGCCAACTCGAGATTAGTACTAATGAGAGATGTTACATAATCACCCAGGCACACATGTTGGCAGCCAACAGGCTGCGGCACAGCAACATATGAATCCTGGGCAGATATATCCAGGCAACCAACGAACCTCAGGCTAAGCATACCCACGTACTAGTACGTTAAAGGTTAGGGTGGCTAAAAAAAACCCAGTCTCAAGAAGAGCTGTTGGTTGGCTCCACAGAAACAGGACCCGTTTCTAGACAGCTGTTGGGCGGCCTGTTTGGAAATGCTACAAGGCGTCACCCAATCGAGCAAGCCTTCAACGTTGTTCTGATGTCACGGACTGCTGTGTTCGGCCTTGACCATGACCGCCCACCATCCCGTCACACCACGGCGGTGTATAGCTGGGAGCTATGCGTCGTCCTCGACCGCCACCGGGTCCGGCCAAGCCTCAACGCACGGAGAAGGGTCTCTTGACGTGATACACTTGTTGGCTATTCCGTGTCCCGAATCCGCCTGATGGTGTTTAAGAACAGGTCCCCCTGCTCTGTCCAAGGTCAACGTTGGTCTCAAGCGACCAATTTTCTCCAATTCGAGACACATTCCTCCAGGTCAACCAACAAGTCCACGCACATTTGGTTCGAATTTCATCTCTTGATTCAGATTGATCCAACGGCCTTAATGTTGTCGAGAATAGAGACCAATAAGATCTCAGTGAGCCGATTGTGATGGTGGTCGCTCAGCCCAAACCAGATCTTGCCCTCCATGGCCTGGCCTTCTGTCAGTGTTTCATTATGGAATCGAACGATTCCAGGCTTTTCCCGACGGTGGTAATGTGGAGTCGCTATCACATAGGCATCTATCTGGGCAGAATTCTGTATAAATATCGCTGTGTTTTCCCGTCATTTGTAATGCTGTTCATCCCAAAACATTCAGCTAGTCTCGAGTCCCTCACTACTGTGTCTCTTCAATTCTTTACTTAAATCCGCTGGCCGGAGAACCATCAAGCTGTATATCTTATAGAGAAGCTTGAGTCTATCTCGTCGTATCCTGCAAGTATTCCTCGCAATTGGGGAATTTTTTGGCATTGGATCTCGTTCACTTATTCGATCCCATATCTACGTCTATCGTCATTTTGTTTTGAGACGTCGCAAAGCACCTGATTTTCCAAATATAGAGGCAGAATACCTATTTTCGTATACTCGGTACCTCGATACAATGGGGGATGATTCAAGTTATTGGATGGACGAAGTCTGCTACGACGACGGCGCAGCGCCAACATATGACAAAGTGTTCCTATGCAATAGTGACACACTCACCTGGGCGGAGCAATTCGAGATTGTGAAACGTCATTACTACTGGCTTTTTGACAGAAGAAAGGTGCCTGATTACGGGGTGGGCCTAGTCGCAGGTCTTTTTCAACCTCGAAGATATGGCCAGGGGGGAATAATGTATCTGTCCACTATTCCCCAGGGCAAACAATCAGACCTGATGAGGACCTGGGGGGAGCGCCATGCTCCAGCGTGGTGGAAAGCAAACGGAAAGCGCCCAAATAGTTATCATGCCGAAGACGGCGCGATATTCCTTTTCGAAAAGGGCGACGCAACCGATGGTGTGGTCGCGCACCAGCGCCACTACAGACCGCTCCCCGATGACACAAAACGCATGAGGATGGCGGTTTATGGAAGGCGCGTCATTGGCGACAGAATTGGTCATGTTGCCTTATGCAATGGTGATTCTCCTTCGAAGGATAGCGATAATCACCCAGAGATTCCAAATTGCGAGATGGTCTGCGAAAGACTACACATCGAGTACGTGCGAGACAATGGAACCTTCGGCGGCACGAGACCGAGCAGCAGCGGCGGAGACGGTGGCAACACAGGCGGCACCGCGGGCCCGGGCGGTACGGGCGGTACTAGCGGTACCAGCAGCACGGGGTACGGAGGTGGCAGCAGCACCGGCAATCCCGGCGCTGGTGGCTCGGCCTACACCTACAACGCCGGGTCGACTTATGACACCCGCTCGTACTACGGCGGAGCGGATTATGCCCCAACCCAACAATACCACTCTAGTACTAATTTTTCAGGGGGGAGAATTTCAAGTTCTACGCGGAAGGAGAAGGAGGTCCGAAAAATAGAAGAGGAGAGGGTTCGGCAGGAAGAGCAAAGGCAAAAGGAGATGAGGAAGAGGGAGAAGGAGGAAAAGAGAAGGCTGGAAAGGCAAAGAGAGGAGGAGCAAAGGCGGAGGGAGGAGGAGCTCAGACAGAAGGAGATAAGGAAGAGGGAGAAGGAAGAAAAAAGAAGGCTGGAAAGGCAGATGGAGGAGGAGCTCAGACAAAAAGAAATAAGAAAAAGAGAGAAGGAGGACAAGAAGAGGCTGGAAAAGCAAAGAGAAGAGGAGCAGAGGCTTCGGCAGGAGGAACTTAGGCAAAAAGAAATAAAGAAAAGGGAGAAGGAGGAAAAGAAAAGGCTAGAAAAGCAAAGAGAGGAGGAGGAGAGGCTTCGGCAACAAGAGCTCAGACAGAAGGAGATGAGGAAAAGGGAAAAGGAGGAAAAGAGGAGGCTGCAAAGGCAAATGGAGGAGGATCAGAGGCAAAGGGAGGAGGAGGAAAGGAGAAGGCGGGACAAGCAAAGGGAGCACAGACTCAAAGAAGATGGGTATACGGGAGAGAGGCACAGGGAGCATAGGCACAGGGACGAAAGGCACAGGGGTCACAGGCATAGGCACGGGGAGGTTGACAGGTGATCCACAACTGTGGTAATTGTGGTGATTTATTTACATAGTCTCCCTTTTTCATCTACCACCCATGCGTCACTTCCGACTCCAGCATGGGCATAAAACCGACCCTCTGGATCCCACTTTTCTTTCACCTGCATTAGACGCTCATAATTCGACCCGTAAAATGCTTCCTTCCAATCCTCCTGACCTGGGTTGCCCTCGCTCATATAGGTGCCGGACTCTGGTGCCACGGCAGTCAGAAGCGGTAGGACATCCCCGAGCAAGGTTTCCTGGCTCAATAAGTTCATTTCCCTTGTTGCAGTCCAATCCCACTGCGCAACAACCATTTGATGCATCGACGCATTACGCCAGGCTGGGAGTACAGCGTTGGGAGGGGCAGCGGACGATAGTGCCGGAGTGGATATTGCTGTTCCGACGATCCACAATGAGCTATTTTTCATGGACGCAATTTGACGCTGTGTCTCGATCAGGGAGGCCGTCTCATCAGGAGAATTGAAGACGCTGCGCGGGATCAGCCGTGAGGCTTGGATCACAGAGGACGGCGGCAGTTGGTAAGGGTCCGGCGGATAGAATGCCGTGTAAAAGTCCAAGAAAGAATCAAACGAGGTGATGTTCAGGGTGTAAGGGATTCCGAGAGTAGTGAGATTCGCGAGGAAGGGCTCGATGAGAGCCCGAACGTCATCAGATGATCGGTCCGGAAGACTCAGAGGTTGTAGGGAGAGCGTCCCGCCTGAAACCACGTAGGCGGCCGTTGCGTTCTCCTTCAGCCAGGCCGGGATGGAGTGGTGGAGCGCTTCTACACCAGACCAAAATGAATCAGTGCTTGGGCTGGACGTGGCATTGAACGTCACAGCTGCGGAGGACATCATGCCGTCAGGAAACGCCTTAATGACGACGCTGATAACGACACCAAAAACCCCTGTGCCGCCACCACTCAGTGCCCAGTACAGATCAGTATTCTGTGACGGGGATGCTGTCACTCGTTCTCCAGATGCAGTGACCACGTCCCACTCAAGAACGTTATCTGCGCTGAGACCATACTTGGTGCTGAGGAGTGAATGCCCGCCGCCAGAAGTGTACCCTCCTCCAATGCTGACAGAAGGACATGTGCCTCCTAAAACCCGAAGCCCCTTTTTCTTGGCTGCCTCGAATACTTCGTAGGCAACAAGACCCGTCCCGATTCTGACGGCAGGCCCCTGATAATAATCGGTATCCTCATATTGAGCAGAGAAGTTTTCGAAAATGGTTATGTCTTTGAATGAGTGCATCCAAATAGAAAGGGACCCTGACCCGCTACTTCTGCCCAGCAGGTCGTGGCCGGTACTTTTGATTACTAGGCGAATATTGTATTGCTGTGCAAATTGGACCGCCGCGATTGCATCGTCTGCAGTCGATGCGTTCACAACGTAGGCAGGGTAGTTGCCAAGCTGGCAGTCTGTCTCCCTAGGCGTGAAGGGGTCGCAGCTCTGGTTTTGAGGAAGCGGAGCGACAAATGACGAAGGAGACGAGATACTGCACCCTTGTTAACCAAGAAAATAGTGAGGTTATAGTTGACACATGCAGTCTAACTTACTGCACATCCGCATAAGGCCACTCCTGTTTCAAAACACCACAGGTATCTTCGTTGTAGGTGGCGGCATGGCAAGGCGAAGCCAAAGGGATTGTAGAAATGAGCCGCCCCTGCACTGTGTCATTGAGGGCGAGCCAATCCGAAACCGAGGGCCAACAAGAGTCACCTGGAATGCATCGGCATTGTCGAGAGCTCGCACAAGCTGCACGAGCAGCCAGGAATGACAGCAACAGCGCGAATAGTAACATGGCCCTCACATTCGACCAATGGTTTACTTGAAGCTCTTGCAATGGTATTCCGTAGCATGTGGTACTTGGGTGGATTGAATGCAGCTTCTCACATGCAATTGTCTATATGGATGCATTGGGCAACAATCGGCCCGGATTATGCTTGAACCCAGGCTCTCTCCTTATCAAATGCTCTATTACCAGATCGCCACCGTCTACCAACCCTACTAGTAGAGGTAAGTGAATACGAGGCGCCTGTGAATGTGGCCTCACGCGATGATCGACACCTGAGGTAGCACCCAAGTAGGCAACAGCTCAGATAATAACCAGCTGAGATGATGAGTGCATAGCTGAGGTGAGACTGATGGGAAATGACATCAGTTGCATTGAATTTCGCTTTCAATGTTATTGGCTGAGGTAAGCCGCTTATTACTGAGCTGTCATGAATGTTACCCAAGGCACCTGATATTACGTGGTGAGTAGCTAATCTCTGCAAAAGATGCACGGTAACCATGGTGAAATTACCATTGGGGAAGAGCTAATGAATGTGTACAGTGTACCAAGCTACCTGGTCATGTAACTGTGGGAGTGGCACGTATCAAACACTGCCGCAGAATGTCTGACTGCCCAGGTGGGGTTAAGTAAGCCGTTCCACTCGAAACAACTTCTGGTACGGCGGGCCCCGCAGCAATCACGTAGCCAAACAACCAAAACACTACCTACCACGATCACTACTACAGCCTTTTCTTCTTACTGTAGTGGCTGACCAGTAGGAGGGGTCAAGAAGCAGCCTTGGGACACTCGACTGGAAACTTGCCAAGTGCACTTCGGAAGCTTCCAAGGTTTCCCAGGTTCACCCATATCCCTTGCCTGCGTCCAGCTTCGTCACGTAGCTGCAACACAAAATGGCTTTCTCCTCACTCTGGCAACAATTCTTTCCACCTGCGCCTTCGTTCACCGAAAAAGATGTCGTTCCAGGCAGCGGGGCTGGAAAGGTCTTCATTGTCACTGGTGCGAACGCAGGTAATTATATCTGGGACCCAAAACACGTCATTAAGCATCTTTAGCTGACTGCTTGATGCTTAGGCATCGGCCTTGCACTGGTGAAGATCTTATACCCCACCGGTGCTACGATCTATCTTGCCGGACGCTCAGTGGATAAGACTCAAAAAGCCATTGCAGAGATAACCTCGTCGTCATCGCCGGCCACTCCAGCAAAGCTCAAGGTCTTACAATTAGACCTTGCGGATCTTGAGTCAGTGAGGGCAGCCGCAGCATCAGTATCTTCCCAGGAGACCCGGCTCGATATTCTATGGAACAATGCAGGCACCAATCTTCCCGGTCAGAACCTCACCAAGCAGGGCTTGGAAGTCCACATAGGTTCCAACTGTGTTGCTCCTCTTCTCTTCACACAGGAGCTGCTCCCGCTCCTTCAGGCGGCAGCAAAGTCCGCGCCAAAGGACAGCGTTCGTGTCATCTGGACTGGGTCATTGCATATCGACATGACAGCACCAAAAGGTGGTGTCGACTTTGCTCGCATCGAAAATGCTGCCAACCTGACCGTGACCCGGGATGACTATGCGGCCTCCAAGGCTGGAAATTATTTTCTGGCAACTGAGGCGGCGAAAAGATGGGGTGCTAGTGGTGTAATCAGTGTTTGTCAAAATCCCGGAAACCTGTACACCGGAATGTACGACAATGAGCCCGCGTTGCTTATGTTCTTTCTGAAACGGTTTGTTCTCTACGAAACAAAATACGGCGCATATACCATGCTATTTGCAGGCTTGTCATCTGAAGTCAATGAGAGCTCCAACGGTGCTTACATATGGCCTTGGGGAAGGATCCGGCCGCTGGCACGGGTAGACATATTGGAGGCTGTTTCCAACGGCGGAGCTGCAAAATTCTGGGAGTGGTGTGAAAAGGCGCGGACAGCGCATTCTTAGTCTGCTTATTATTTATTTTGTGATAGTTCAGAATGTCTAGGTGTCTACGTCTATTTCCAGTATCATTACTGCATGAGAAGCCTTCATGACCTGTTAGACTTTTCTCGAGCAAGATACCGGGGCAGGTCTCCACATACAACGGGAGGCGTGACGTGCTTCATCAATTACGCCATCTGCGCGGTCAGATAAAGACACTGATACTATGCATCTGGCGATCCAGTTCTGTCCTGGATACCAAAAGCCTGATGAGGAAGTTTAGGATCCAATAGGTATCCTGACCTCTCATCACATCTTTGGACAAAATGTTGAACTCAATGATAGCCGCTATCAAAACAAAATAGGAGTCTGCTACTAATAATTTCACCACCACTACCCTATTTTAATTGTTCTCGACATCCCAAGTCGATATGACATGGATGGCACCTGCAGCATTACTGCTCCCCTGATTGCTCCTCTCATTCCTATACCCCCGAGACTCACCCCCGTGTACAAGCACATCTGTGTCTGCGTCGAAGGAATGTAGCCTTTGTAGCCTATGACCGCTGCTGTCTTTGGAGATATTCGGTGACTGTGAATTCTTGGAGGCTCCGCGTGAAGACTTCCTATCAGAGAAGATGGTGCGGGCGGCTGTTGTGATTCGAGCACCAACAGCCAGTTCTCGGAGGACGGGCTGCATCGAAGGGACACAGGCCAGCAATATACCGAGCTGGGCTTCAAGAACACTGAAGAAGAACAGCAAGGCATAATCGTATGTGATATCAGTACTGGACACCTTCTCCCGCCACGCTATGCGGATGACATTGAAGATGTTGATGCTAAAACCCAGAGGCATTAGTACTACTACTGCAGGCTTCAATATGAGACAAGGTGGCCGACTTACGTCAATCCGATTGCAAACATTAGCGCGACCCCAACCTTCTTCCTCAACGCCATCTTCAAATTCCACAGCACCGGGATCGGCATGAGTGTCTATGATGTGTTAGCCTCTGGGGAGGAGTGACTTGTGAGAACCCAGGAATTCAACTAAAAAGATATCATCTGTCAGCGTCCGTTATCTCCTGCTAGTAAAAGCGGATGGATGGTATCGAGGATGGTCTCATACATTACCAGAACAATGTCAAGTACGAGAATTATGATATGTGCACCATAATAGCTCGCTTCAAAATTGCCACACTGACCCCCTTCGATGGTCTTGTCCCATTGGTAGGCCAGTGGTCTACATAGCAACATGATAGCCAGAAAGTTTGCGAGGCACCAGGCAGTTTGAACACCAAGAAATACACATGAGAATGTGATGAACCAAGGGACTCGGAAGATCTTGATGTACATGTCGAGGATAGACACCTTAATAGCGTAAAGAGCCCAAGCCCAAATAGCCGAAATTGCTACTTGCAGCTGAGAGACATTACTGGGTGAGTATTGGAATATTTTCACTCGGGGCCTGCCAAAAGCTTACCTTGGAAAAAGCGACAAGGTCCTCTGGGCCGAGGTCCTCGTAGTGCATGCCCATACCGACAGCAACAGCTGGTCACTCATCAGTATACTCGACCACAACTCTGATCAAGGCAACTTACATCCACCTAGCACGCCTAGGTTGGCTGCCGAGAGCACCTGTTGAAACCGTGTTAGCCGCAAAGTGAAGAATGGGGCCCAAAAATGACGCACCAATGCAGCGAGAATAGCGTAGTCATTCAGCTGCAAAGATAGGCGAATAATTCGTCTACTCCAGAGTCTCGCAGCGATGGCCAATATCGCAATACCTTGGAACACACAACCTACTGCGAAGTAGGTTAGGCCCTGCGGGTTTTCGCTGAAAGAATGAACCATCTTGTCGCTGTCAACGATCGCAGTCGCTCGATTGTGGACGAAGCTGGCTGCCCGGATATGACGCGGCCGGAGAAAGGTGGGAGTAAAGTAAGCACAGCAAAAGGGACGCCACACCCGTGGACCTTAAGGCGGGAGGATTGCCGTCGAAGGATCATGTGCCATGTCAGGCAGCTGCTTTAGAAATTTTATCAAAACCTCGGATTCCAGGCCCTTCGCTGCGGTGCAACCACACACTGCACCGCTATAGTAATCAGCCAGTCAGCCCGCATGACGAGTCCTGGTTGAAGCAGGTCGACCCACAAAAGGCCGCGATATCATTGTCGTTGGGGACTTTTAAAAATGTCAGATTCGGTCGGTCGAGAGATGTCGGTACGCCCCTGGGTATGATCTGATAATCCCTCGCAGCGTCCAATATCCTTGGACCAACAGTCCGAAGGCACGGCTAGCCGCCGACATTCATCAAAGCAACCCTGGGGAAGACCGCTTGGCTGGCCAATCGATCATACGGATTTGTTCTGTGTTGATCACTTGGCACGCATTGGTGCCGACCCTTCAGCCCTTGTGGCCGTAAGCACAATGCGACGACGTTCTGGTCAAGTGGCTGAGTGGGTCGGATAAGTCGGTCTTGGTTGCACGGCGATCGCTGCACAGGTAGGGATTTAAGGAGGTCCCCCTTGGCCCCCAAAGGGCCTGCATGCCGATGTTGCAGCGCACCCCGGGCGACACCCAAATATCGGTATGATTTGCTGTCGCGGATGGATGACCGCAGCGAAAAAATGAATGAAAACGGAGGTTTTGCGAGATGATCCTCGGAGCTCCGTCCTCCCGGTGGTTAGCGCTCTGGGTATTTTTGATTTCATGAAGAGATCGTGAGTGGAAAAGCGCCGTTCCGGAGACTGTATACCGAAATTCCGAGGATTCGCAGTCCCATCTCCTGAGACAGAACACCCAAGTTGTGTCACCTGCATCGCGAAAGCAGAGCGGCGCTCTACACTGAGATGGGGGTTGAAAAAGAGACCACCAGTGCCCAGCAGCGGAAACGCATGCAAAATCGAGCTGCACAGAAGACTTACCGTGAGTTTCTTGGTGCCTCTGGTACCCCTTTCTCTAACCCATATCGGCGGCGTTCTAGGGGAAAAGCTCAAAAAGCGAATCGAGGATCTGGAGCGATGGCGTGACGTGGCTCTCGCAGTCACAGGACGCACCACCGACTCGAAGCCCAACGGCAATGAGCAGACTACTGGACTCACACCAGAAAGTCCCGGGGAGGCTCAGACAGATGTGGACATCGATAATATTCTTGCCTCAGCGTGGTCTGCACAGCCCATAGACAATTCTGGCAACACAGCTCCTCCTTCGGGCTTCAGCGCACACGAGCAGATCAACCTCATTGGAAACAGTCAAATGACAAGCGGGGCTTTGGATTTTGAAATGATGGAAGATCTACCACCAATGGGTAGAAAAGATGTAGGAATCTCAAAGAGTCCACAATAACCATGCCCCGACTAATCACTTCTTTAGAACGCGTGTTGCCCGTTGACGCTGATGTCTCCGGTTACTCCGGTTACGAGCCCCGAGTCCGACAGTGGACGCCGAGGTTCGGCCTCCCAGCAGCGCGTTGGGAAAACAGCTTTACATATTGCGGCGGAATGCGACCACGTCGGAGTTTTACGTGTGCTATTGCAACGAATGCCCGACCCGAATGTACAGGATAGTCAGGGCAGAACGGCCATGCACCTGGCTGTGGAGAGCCAATGTCTCAACACCGCCAAGGCTTTAATAGAATTCTTCGATCCTGAAGGCAAAACTCGAAAACCAGGTCAAGCCATCGATGTCAACGCCCGGGACAATTCTGGTCAATCCGCGCTCCACCTGGCGGCAATGTCTGGCGATCTGGCCATGGTCAAGCTCCTATCTTGTGCGCCTCGGATAATCATGGACGTTCAAGACGGCGAGGGCTTCTCTCCGCTCCATCGAGCTTCGCTTCTGGGCCATGATGATGTTGTTGAAGAGCTGGTTAAGAGAGGGGCTGATTACAATCTTACAGTCAGTTAATGTAAGACTACTAGCTGCATTACGAGTTTTAATAGAGATGTTCAATATACTGTGTGGCGATTTCTCGGTCTCCCGGTCCGATGACTACATCCTCCTCAGATGATAGCAGTACTGCAGTCCGCCGATTTCAGGACCCCACGACTTCGTGTACAAAGGTTGTCTGTAGCGCCAGAAGTGTGTTTAGATGTTCCCCTTCGAGCAAGTTTAAATGGCTGCTTCCCATTTGAAGATGACACTTTTTAGGACCTTTCAGCTCTTCGAACTGCCGTAACTGTTCCTCAGGTGGGCATATTCCATCTGTTTCTGGGACCAAGAACATGACAGGCGTCGGATCGATATGTTTCCACATAGAGCACGGATTCCACATCGCAATCTTGTGATAAGATTGCACCGTAGTGCGATTCACGTGATGTGGCGCCATTTCGACTCCTCGTCTGGACCACTCCGCAGCTCGCTCCTGGTCTAAGCCAAAGTCGAACCCGGCAGGGCTAGCTCCAGAGTCGTCAATCATGGGGACGTAGAACGGAGGATTCCCTTTGCTTTGAGATTCGCGGTCTTTGAAGCAAAGCTGGAGTAGTCTTTCCATTTTTCCTTTGTCGTAGCGGTATTCGGCCACAGGACACGCCGCAATCACGAATTTTGCGCGCCTGTCGAACGCGGCCGCGCTGAGTGCTACGCTTGCCGAGAGTGACAGCCCCCACAGCCCGATCTGGTCGGAATCAACGCTCGGCAAGGTGCGCATGAATGTGACAGCATCTGAATAGTCCTGGATCTGCTGGAACGGATCAATGTCGTTGCGTGGCTCTCCTCCGCTTGTCCCCACGGAGCGTGGATCATAGAGTAGTGCAGTCACGCCGGCCTGTTGGAAGGCTTCCGCTACGGCGGGAAGACCCCCCATTTCCTTCACACCGTTGAACTATTGGTATGAGTAGGTTGTTTAGTTAAATCTTCAAACAAACAATTCCTGAAGATCTCAGACGTACACCGGGACACATAACGATTCCAGGTGCCTGTTTCTTAGCGTGGTAAACACGACCTCGAAGGGTGATGCCATCGATTGTTTGGAACTCGACATCTTCGATGATGCCCATGATAGATACAAATCAGGCTTGTTGCGGTTTGAATAAAAATCTCATACACTCCGGATTGAGAGTAATGTGGCTTCAGGATCGAGAATGTAGAGAGGCGTTACTGGCGGAAGTGTTCCCATGCGATTTAACGTCATGAACGTGAATCTACCGCAGGATAGAAGTCTGGGGGTAGGCCCGTCTTTTGCTTCTAGGTCGGGCGTGGGGGTCCACCGGAGGTCGGATCCGCTGGGAATGAACCTAAAGTAGGTATATCGGTCACTATATGCTGGGCTGGAGATAAACAGCACAGCTTGGTCGTAGTGTATGTATTGGGGAGGGGGGGGTGGTGAAAGAAATAAGGGATAAATTCTCTCATCTATCGACCTATAGAAGGAGGGAAGGAGAGGTCTTATTTATTCCTATATTCATCAGCCTCTAAATCCACACCAGACATCTATAGAAATCAAGAGAATTAATAATATTTATATAAAAGGCCTATTAGGGTATTAGCCTACTAATAGAGGAAGAACTATTAGAAATAGTATATTTTTATAGCTCTCTAGAAGTTAGTTATTAAATATAAGTTATTAATTAGCTTTTTAGTATAAAAATAGGGGATTTATAGGTCTTAAAATATATTATTTATATAGAAAAAAACTTTATTATAAAGAAAAACCTATAGTTTATATAAAAATAAGGTATTTTTATTAAGAAAACCTTCCTAAAAAAGAAAGAACTTAGTATTTATAAGGTTTATTAAATATAGACTTTTATTATTAAGTTAACTATATAATAGCTCTATCTATTAGTAGAGTAAAAAACTAAAAAATTAAGTATTTTTTATAACTTAAACTTAAAATCTTTAATATATAATTATTATTTTTTATAAGTTATAATTATTTTATATAGTATTTATATATTATTATATTTATTCTTATAAATAAATATATTTTTATATAATTTAAGCTTATATTATAAACTACTATACTATATATACTATAAATTTATATTATATATATATTTTAAACTCTTTATAAAAGCTAATTAATATAAAGTATATATATAATAGTTAGTATATAATATATATTATAATATATAGTATATATATAGGGACTATATAAATAGTCTTTAGATTTTAATACCTTTTATATAATATTATAGCCCTTTAGTATATATTTATATAAGACTTCTATATATTATTAAATTTAGAAAAATTTCTACTTTTTAATAGTATTATTTAATAGTTAAAAACCTCTTATTATATAGAGTAATTTATAGTATTTAAAGAGAAAACAATCTATTTTTAAAGAGAAAAACTAAGTTTTTATTTAATAAACTTATTTTTATTATTTTTAAATAAAGTCTTCTCTTTATTAAAGTATATATAGTAAGTATTTTTAGATAATATTATATTTTTATTATATTCCTAATATATAATACTTTTTATTTATTTAGGAATATTTTTATTTTATTATTTTTATATAAATTATACCTTTTTTTAACTAACTTAAATTCTTACTATATAATAAGCTTTATTAACTAATCTTTAAAATTATTTTTAGAATTTATTCTAGTAATTCTTACTAAATTTTCTTTTATTATATACCTATTAAAGTAATATATAATATCTATATACTTTATATACTTATAAAATATTTAATATTTAGTTAATTCTAAGATAGTATTATTATTTTTATATATTTTAAATATAAGAATATTATAGCTTATTTTTAAGCTATTATTAAAATATTTTAATAAATTATAAAGATAAATTCCCTCTTTAATAGCTTTTTTTAAAACTATATATTTAACCTTATAAGTACTTAAAGTAGATATTTTTTACTACTATAAGGACTAACTTATAGGGTTAAAAATACTTTTATTTTCTATAAATAAGGAAATTATATAATTAAAAGTAAACCTTCTATTATTTATATTATTACCCTAGCTAGAGTTATAATACTCTATTATATATAATATATTTTCTTTTAAATAGTTAAATCTTTTATATATATTAAGGAATTTTAATAAATAACCTTATAACTTATTTAACTCTTTAAAGTATTTAAAGCTAAAATTAAATATATATCTAGCTAATTTAGATATTAAAAAATATATATTTAATTTAGTTTTTAAACTAGTATATAAAAGTAACCCTATTTATTATTAAAAGAACTCTATTTTCTTTTTAAAGGTTTAATTTTTATTCTTTTCTAATACTCTTTTAAAAATATAAGGTATTAATTTAAACTTAATATTTATATTATTTACTATATTATTATATAAGATTTTAAATTTTTTTAAAACTTTTATAATATATTTATTTTAATTTATAGTTATAGTTTTATTATTTTTATCTATATTTATATTATTCCTTAAAAAACTATCTAGCTCTTTTTAAAAATTAAAGTTTATATCTTTAAAAACTAAATTTATTATATTATTTATATTATTTTTATTTATATCTAAAACTATTATATTATCTATATAATAAATAAATATTATTTATAAAGTTTTATTTATAAATACTCTTTTATTATAAAAATATATTTTAAATCTAATTTTATTTAATATATTAGTTAGATATTTATACTATTATAATAAAGTTTATTTAAAACTATATATAGCCTTTTTTAATAAAGCTACTTTATCTTTATATTCTTAATTATTATATACTAAATTAGATAATTTTATATATATTTTATAGTTTATATTAAAGTATAAAAAGGTATTTTTAATATTATAGCTTAATATAAACTATTTATTATTTATTACTATTATTAATAGTATATTATATATTTCTAATCTATAAATAATAGAAAAAATCTTTAAAAAATCTATTCTAAAATATTACTTATAGCTATATATAACCTATTTAGCCTTATAATAAATAGTTTTTTCTTTACTTACTATTTAAAACTCTTTAATAATATTAAGGTTATTTATATATTTTTTCTTTAATACCTATCTTTCTAATAAGGTAATTTTATCTTTAGATAAAAAAGTTATTATATATAAATTTTACTCTTTAAAACTATTTTTCTTATCTTCTATAAAGCTTATCTATAGTAATTTTTTAAGAGACTTTAGTATTTTTTATATATTTAAAGGTTTAGCTATAGTACTAGCTATTATAATAATAGAAGATTTTTTAAAAAAATTTAATATAGTATTTATATAGATATCTTTAATAAAATATATCTCTTTAAACCCTTTTACTATTATTTTATCTTCTATAGATATCTCTTTCTAAATAAGAATATTAGGTATATTATTATTATTATTATTATTCTCTATAAGTACTTCTTCCTCTATAAGCTTCTTATTTTTATTAGATTTATTAAAGAATTTTCCTTCTAAAATCTATATATCCTATACTAATATAGGTTTATTATTATTAAGGTCCTATACCTTATATATAGTAGTTTTAAATATATAATCTATTAAAAAACCTTATTTATTTCTAGCTTTTAATTTAGTTTTATAATTATTATTATTATAATATACTATAAAACCCTATATTCTTATAATAGAGAAATTAAATAATTTATTAGTCTTTAGCTTATAAGAGCTTTTATACTCTAATAAGGTATATAATATTATATTATATAAGTATATAATAGTTTTAAAAGCTTCTCTCTATAGTATATAAGGTAAATTAGAGGCTATTATTAAGCTTTAAACTTTATTTATTATAGTAAAATTTAATCTCTCTATTATCCTATTAAGCTTTTTTATATATATAAGGGTAGTATAGTAATATATACTATACTTTCCTAGTATTATTTTAAATCTTTTATTAATATATTTAGTTCTATTATTAAAAAAGAACTCTTTTATATATTTACTACTATTATTTTCTTCCTTATTTTTAAAGTTTTTAAAGATTTCTAAAGCTTTATCTTTATTTTCTAATAAATACCTATATAAATACCTAGTTTTCTTATTAAAGAATAAAATATAGTATTTATATTTATTATATATAGATAAAAATAAACTACTTATATTACTATATATTCTTTTAAGGAAGTTATATTCCTTATTATTAAAGCTTTTTTTATTATATTTAGTTATATATTTAGCTTTTAAGTAGGTATAGTATCTAAAGCCTTTAAAAGTATTTATAGGTATATTAACCTTTATTTTATTATTTTTTAGAATTTTTATAAGTAAGACTAAACTTATATACTTTAAATAGTAGTACTATTAGTATATATTATTTAAAATAGCTATATTATTTATCTTTATAATAAAAGAATTTATTTAATTTATATTATTTAATATTTATATCTTTATATAGTATAAACTATTCTTTATATATTCTATAGCTATAAGCTTATTTATTTTTATTAAATATAATTAAATAGTATTTTCTTCTAATTCTACTTATATAATATATCTTATAGTACTATAGCTAAATATATTAAAGCTTAATAAAGGTATATAGTAAATATCTAAGATTTTAAGCTTATAGTTATTATTAAAGAATAATATATTACTTTTTCTAATATATTTAATATATAAAATACTAGTTTTACCTTATTTTATTTCTTTATTTATAGAATTTAATATTTTAAATAGTTTTTTATTATAAAGACTAATAATATTTACTTTATTATTTATATTAAATTTAATAGAAGTAATTTTACTTTCTATATAATCTTTATTTTCTATATTAGTTATTATATATATATAGAGTATATAGAGTATATTTATCTTTTCTTTAAAACCTAATAGGTTAACTTCTTTTAAATCTTTAGTTATTCTATTTATATCTAAATCTTTTATAGAAGATATATTAGAATTTTATATAGTAGTAATTTTTTCTAATTTTTTAGAATTTCTTTTTAATTCTAATTCCTTATTTTCTAATTTATTAGAATTTCTTCTTCCTTCCTCTTTAAGTTTAACTATTAATAAAAGTAGTTTATCTATTTTTCTTTTTTAATTTAACTTACTAGAATTTAGCTTATATATATAAGAATTTTCTCTTTTATTTTTCTCTATTTTCTAAAACTTTAAAACCTTATTAAAGTTAAGAAAATAGTAATTTTTTTTATATAACTCTTTAAATAATAGTAAGAGTATTTTTTAAACTTTAAAGAGTATTTTTATTTTTATTTTTCTTTAAATAATAAAGCTTTTATTAAAAGCTTTTCTTTTCTTTTAGATTTATCTATTAGATTAATAAATAAAGTATCTATTATATAACTATTAAAATCTTTCTTTAAGCTTTATATAATATTTTATATAAATCTCTTATAATTCTTATCTACAAAATTTAATATTTAAGTAATAATTATTTATTTAAAAAGTTTTATATTATTTATTTTAAAGTCTTTAGTTAACTATTTAACCTTATATAGATATTCTTCTATAGTATTAAAGTTCTTTAAAAAGATATACTAAAGTTATTTTAAAATAAAGTATTTTATAGTAAAACTACTAAGTTTATATAAATCTTTTAAGGTATCTTAAAACTCTAAAGCTAAATTTTTATATTATATATATATAAAAAGCTCTTCCTTATATATTAAATATATTAAAATATTAGCTTTATAGTCTTTTATTAGAAGAAGATTATTTAAATCTCTATTATTTCTAGTTAGCCCCTCTTTTATAAAATAAGCTATAGCTTTTATACTTTAAAAAAAATAATTCTTTATTCTAAAAAATTAAGGAATATTAAACTTATTATAGGAAGCTATAGTAATTTTTATAGGAATTCTTAAAGTATAAAAACTCTTATTTTTTTAAAAAAAAGCTTATATATTAAACTTAAAAACTCTTATATAAGGTATTTAAACTAGTCTTTCTTAACTAAACTTTATATAATCTTTAACCCTTTTTATATTATTTCTAAATAAAGTATTTTTCTTAGCTTATTTTTAAAAATAAAAGTATTTTTAGTAATTTTTAACTATTTTCCTTAATAAAGTAAAAATAATAAGGTTAAAATTTTTATATAAAAATAAATCTATCTTTAATTTATCTTTAATATATTTATAATAAAGATTTCTATAATAATAATAGTTAAATATTCCTTTAAAAACTTTTTCTTTAACTTTTTCTCTTATTATCTCTTTATATTTAATAAATCTATTAATAAGGAATATAAAGGTTTTCTAAATTATTTTATTAATATACTTTAAAATAATAATAAAGTACTTTAAAAAGTTTAGTATATTATTAAATAAAATAGAGAATTCTTATAGTATATAAAAAAATTAAATAAAATTTAAGGATTTATAAAGTATTTTTATTAGAATTTTTAACTAAGGATTTATATAAAAAGAATTTAAAGATTAAGTAGATTTTTTAAGAAAATTTATTAGTTTTTTATTAAAAGAAAGGAATTTAAAGGTTTTTTAAAGAAATTTATATAAATTATAGGATATAATATTAAAATTAAAGGTTAGCGTAGTTAAAGCTTATATAGTTAGAATTTATTTAATAAGATAGTTTAAATAATATTAGTTATATATAGGTAGATATATATTAGTTAAGTAATTAAAGAGTATTTAGAGTTAGTAATAATATAGATAGATAGATATAGCTAAAGATAGTTATTAAATTTATTTTAAAAGAGTATAATAAATATATTCTAAATAGAAAGATAATTAAAAGAACCTAATTTAATTAAATATAGTATTAGTAGAACCTAGTTTAATTAAATATAGTCTTTATTTACTTATCCTAAAAGGGAAAGTAGTTTTAATTAGCTATAGTTAAAGATTATACTAAAGGAAGGTTATATATAGTTATATAATTAGTTAGCTAAGAAATACTATACTCTAATTAGTTAAGAATCTAGAACTTATAACTTAAAAGAAATAAGGGATAAATTCTTTTATCTATTAACTTATAGAAAGAGGGAAGGAGAGGTCTTATTTATTCCTATATTTATTAGCCTCTAAATCTATACTAGATATTTATAGAAATCAAGAGAATTAACAATATTTATATAAAAGGCCCATCAAGGTATTAGCCTACTAACAGAGGAAGAACCGTCAGAAATAGCGTATTTTTACAGGTGGGCATAAGCCCATCCGTTGACTTCCAAAGCTAGTAGCCGAATTGAGTTTGAACAGTGGCTGCTCTGGACCGCCGCATGCAACCCAATTTTGGCGCCCCGTCAGAGGTGGGTGCCGTAAGACCGCACGCACGGATACGTAATATCTGACGACTGAGCTGATGGCACCATCTGACATAATACATCGTGACATTTTCCACATGTGGTGAACATAGTTTAGGGCTGCAGGAGTGAAGCGTTTTCGATGGTTTAGCTGTGCTTCCCTGTTTCAATTACCCAAAGCACATGTGAAGTCGTCTTCGGATTTCGGATTTCCAGGGTTTTAGCCCAACAAGGGTGCGCAGACTGTGCACGAATCAGTCCCAAAGTCACGCCCTACAGTGCAAGAGTGATAGCCATTTTCGAGACTTTGATCATTTACTGTCTGTAAAGAGTTGAGACGCACCTAACGAGGTTTTACCATTGTTAGCGGCACATTGTAAAATGCTGGGTCTTTGAGAGTTCACCACTGTATGAAGGCGCCGCACACGACCCCGGACATATTCGGAATATGAAGGAAACCAGACCAGACCGCATCCCTCGCCAGAATCAGCCCAACATGGTCTCAAACGGTGTTTCAAGCCCAAATGACGGCAAGCGTCATCTACAAACGCCCCTTGCTATCGTTGGGATGGCATGTCGGCTACCTGGTTCTTGCAACAATCCGAAAGCCTTCTGGGATTTTCTTGAATCCGGAGGAATTGCTTCACGAACGCCTCCCAAAACAAGATTCGAGATAGAGACACATTACGATGGATCCACAAAGCGGAATACTATGGCGAGCCCTGGGGGCATGTTCATCGATGCCGATCCACGCGACTTGGATGCCTCTTTCTTCAGACTTCCAGCATCTGAAGCCATTGCTATGGATCCTCAACAGCGACAGCTTCTCGAAGTTGTATACGAAGGCCTCGAGAACGCTGGAGTTCCATTGGAGGCGATGAGTGGCCAAGCAGTGGGGTGTTTTGTTGGCTCGTATGCTTGCGACTACGGGGATATACAGAGTCGCGATCCTGAAGACCGCGCCCAATTCACTACTCTTGGTACTGGCAGAGCCATGCTGAGCAATCGTATCAGCCACTGGCTGAATATCAAAGGTCCAAGCATGACAGTCGATACTGCGTGCTCCGGGAGCTTGATCGGTGTCGATCTTGCCAATCGCTATCTGCAGACTGGAGAGATTGACGCAGCCATAGTCGCCGGTTGTAATATCTACCTGAGTCCTGACCATGTGATGGATGGTTTAAGCGTCAATGGCACTGCGTCATTGAGTGGCCTATGTCATTCTTTCGATGCGAAAGCAGATGGGTATATCAAAGCTGAAGCCGTGAATATGGTCCTAGTCAAGCGGCTAGAAGACGCTGTCAGGGACAAAGACCCGATACGTGGCATTATTCGGGGCACGGCGACGGGTAGTGATGGATGGACAGCAGGCATTGCAAGCCCAAACGCCACGGCCCAGGCCGCAACTATCCAACAAGCATACTCAAATGCCAACATATCGGATGTTGCTGCTACTTGTGAGTGATTCAGTGTATGCAATCTTTTGGCCACCCTCGTTGACAGTTGTCTCTAGCCTATGTTGAGTGTCACGGTACTGGAACACAAGCCGGTGATGCGATCGAGGTTTCGGGGTTGTCATCGATTTTCTCGGGCCGAAAATCGAGAACCAGCCCGCTAAGAATTGGCTCCGTGAAAAGCAACATCGGCCATTCTGAGCCTGCTGCGGGCATCTCAGGCCTTCTTAAGGTGTTACTTGCAATGGAACACGGCATAATCCCTGGTAACCCCACCTTCGTTACGCCTAATCCGAAAATCGATTTCGACGCCATTAATCTTCGACCTTCGCGTGCAGCGACTCCTTGGCACGCGCCGCAAGGTTTCAAGAGGGCAGGAGTGAATTCCTTCGGATATGGAGGCTCTAACGCCCATGTTATTGTTGAATCTGTGGGCGATCTGGCAAATCATATCACATCCTACACAAGCGATTTCTTCTTTGATCAGAAGACCTACTCTAGACCATATCTTGTGGTGTTCTCAGCGAATGATGAGCAATCATTGCAAGCCAATGTCGCTGCTTTAGACCGCCACCTCAGTTATCCTGGAGTCAAAGTTGATCTTCGAGATGTAGCATACACTCTTTCAGAGAAGAGGACTCGACATTTCTACCGCGGCTACATCTCAACCAGCAAGGATGAAGTCTCCGCCAAGTCACTCATCCAGGGCAAAAGGGCGACTTCACCTCCCAAGATCGGTTTGATCTTTGCGGGACAAGGGTCTCAGTGGCCACAAATGGGGAAACATCTCATCTCAACATTTCCGGTGGCCAAGAGTCTCCTGGAAGAGCTTGGTGAAGTCATAGGCAACCTCAAAGATGGTCCAGCCTGGTCAATCCTCGAAGAACTTTCTCAGCCACGGAGCGAAGATCGTTACAGAAATCCCGAATTATCCCAAACTCTCACTACCGCCCTGCAGTTAGCTATCCTCACCCTACTCGAAGATTGCAATGTGGCATACCATAGTGTCGCAGGCCATTCCTCTGGAGAAGTTGCAGCAGCTGTAGCCGCCGGTTTCTTGACCCCGCAACAAGCCATCAAAGTTGCGTACTACCGCGGTAAAGCAACAAGTGATGCTAAGTATGGTACAGCCCTCGGCATGATGGCTGTAGGGCTGGGGGCTGAACAGGTCGAGGGTCATCTTTCTAGATGGCCCTGTGTTCAGGTTGCATGCATCAACAGTCCCAAGAGTATCACTCTGTCTGGTCTACGCCGAGAGTTACTTGAGTTGGAACAATTACTCAAAAAGGAGGGCCATTTCGCCAGAATGCTTCGCGTTGATGCAGCGTACCATTCGAGTCACATGGACCAGGTCGCTATAGCATACCGAAAGGCGCTAGATGAGAATTGCGATTGGACACCTCGAAGCGCAACTCATGTTTCCATGTACTCCTCAGTCAAGGGAGGGAGAGTCTCCGAGCTGAACGGAGCTGCATACTGGGAACAAAACATGGTGTCCCCGGTACTCTTCAACGACGCAGTACAGAACATGTTGCAGGAGCCGCTTGATATGCTGATCGAAATCAGCCCAAGTAACAGTCTATCTGGACCCATCGAACAGATCATGAGTTTCATCCAATGCAACGTGGAGTATTCACACGCATGGAAGAGAGGTCCAGACGCTCTGAGCGCGTTGGTTGATTTGGTTGGCAAATTATTCATCAAGGGTTCATCAATAAAGATCCACCGATTCAATTTCGACAATAGCAGCAATTCTCCATCAACAATTGTGGATCTTCCGAACTACTGCTGGAATCACTCGACCAAGTATTGGCACGAAAGCTCTTCCAGCAAAGACTGGCGGTTCCGCAAGTTTGTCCACCACGATCTTCTGGGAAGTAAAATCCTTGGGGCACCGTGGCACCAGCCGGTATGGAGAAAGATCCTACGGGTTGAGGATGTACCATGGCTGAAAGACCACCGCATTGGCGATACCATCGTCTTTCCTGCTGCAGGATACTTGTCGATGGCCATAGAAGCCGCATTTCAGATGCAGAAAGCAACCGGCAAGCTTCAACCTGAAGTTTCCGTGAACCAGGCCGAGTATCAATTGCGAAACTGTCGATTCTGGAAAGCCATGACGTTGGGAGACGTTGGCTCGCACCAGAAGATCATGTTGACCCTGACGCCGGGGTCTGCTGCGGAAAAGGGATGGCTGCGCTTTGTCGTCTACTCATTGGAGGATGACACATGGAACCAACATTGCGATGGCCTCATCCAGGCAAATCAATCTTCTGTGCCGCGGGTTGCAAATAATGACGATATCAAGGAATTCGAACTCGCCACCCCAACAAGCGCGTGGTACAAAATCATGAGCGACGTGGGGTATCGCTTTGGGCCAAGCTTTCAAAAGTCGCTGCTCGTCGAATCGACTTTGGGCTCTAGAAAGAGTCGATCAATGCTCTCATTCGAAAGCACATCTTCACCACTCCACCAATCAATTTACCCGCTGCATCCCACGAGCATTGACGCATGCTTCCAAGCCGTTGCGGGATCCATCTGGGCCGGCGATAAAACAGCCGTAGACATGATACTTGTGCCAGATGGGATCGACCAGTTGATTATACCGGCGCAAAGTGTCGAGACGAAGACCGCCATAGCAACGTCCGCATCTGAATGGATAGGCGTCGGTAATCCTCGTGATGCGCGGTCTTATGCATCGAGCGTGTCCGCATATGATCAGAACACTCACCAGCTTCTATTCCAAATGAATGCACTTCGGTACCAGGGATTGGATGCTGAAAGGAAACAAACTAAGGCGTCTACGTACTGTCATAGCGTTTGGCAGCCGGATATTTCCTCCCCCCTTGGGTGGGATACTCTGTTCCCTGGAGCCATCCCAACGACTGAGCTCGTTCACAAGCTGCTGGATATGATTGCATTCAAGCAGCCTGACGCCCGAATACTTGAACATATCACAAACGATCAGTCAGATAGCCTGTGGCATGGCCACTATGGAACTAACGAGCTAGATGCACTTGCGAGAAACGCCTCGAGTCATGTCTGTCTCGAATTCGACTTGGAGGAGGCCTTCGTTGAAGCCAGCACCAAGTATAAAGGGCTGAGCAATACGACAGTTCGAATGAACAATGACACCAGTGGTCGAACATCTGAACACAGCTTTGATGTACTGATAACGACTGATGTCATGGTGTCTCGGAGCCGCGGCTTGCTTGAATCCCTTCGCAGGCCCAGCTATTTGATCGTCAAGAAGACAATGGAGGCATCTCCTTGTGTCAATGGCACCTGTACAGACGGGAAACCGTTTTCTGTTCTTCAGAATGGAATTGTACGGCACTATACTCCAGAAGGGTTACGGGACATTGAGCTTTCGACGACATTTTGTGCAGAGGATTCTTCGTGCAAAATTTTCTTCGGCATCATAGACAATGACGTACACATCCAAGAGAAGACGGTTGAGCTGCTGCAATTCCACACAACCCAGAACGACAGGGTCGAGGAGGTTATCGATACCGTTCGGGAGTTCGGTTGGGAGATCAGGTGCCATGGCACGCCTTTTGACAAGGTAGAGCCTGGAAGCACACTCCTGATTCTTGATGAGCTTTTCAGCCCTGTGCTCTCTGAAATCGACCAGACGCAGTGGGAGAGCCTTCAAAGATTGCTATCCATAGACTGCCGGGTTCTATGGGTGACTACCAACGCACAGATGACAGTTCAAAAGCCAGACTACAGTCTCGTTCAAGGGTTCGCACGCTCGATTAGGAATGAGAGTCCTCAGACTATATTCATGACTCTAGACGTCGAATTCTCAACAGGAACTTCAACGGTCAAGGCGATTCATCATATTCTCGACCGATTGACCAGGACCGAAATCGGCGTGACGACCGACGATAAAGAGTTCGTCGAAAGGGCTGGGATCATCCACATTGAGCGTGTTGTTCCTGATGACTTCGTGAACACACAAGCGATGATTGATCACCAACAGGGAAAGCCGGAGGACCTCCCTCTATTCGAACACGAGCCTTGCGTCCGCATGGTCAGTGACAGAGTTGGCACACTTAAAAGTCTGTGTTATGTTGAAACTTCCACTGACACGACCCCACTGCCCGATGGACACATTGAAGTGGATATCCATGCCTTGTCGCTGAATTTCAAAGACTTGGCCATCGTGATGGGCATCATTCCTGGGGACGAGCAATTACTTGGTCTGGATGGTGCGGGAACAATTCGACGGGTAGGAAAAGGCGCAGGCGATTATTACGTCGGCCAAAGAGTCTTGGCTAACAGGAAAGGCTGTTTCGCGAATCGCGTGCAATGCAATACTGACGGCGAGACATTCCCCTTGCCGGACAGCATCCCTTTCGAAGCAGCGTCGACACTCAACACGGTTTACTCTACGGCACTTTACTCGCTGACGGAAGTAGCCGGCATTCGGAAAGGGCAAAGTGTGCTCATTCACTCGGCAGCCGGGGGGCTCGGCCTCGCCGCTGTGCAACTCTGTATCCATTTCGGTGCCGAGATCTATGCAACAGTGGGCAACGATGAGAAGCGAGCCTTCTTGACCGCAGAGTACAATGTGTTGCCTAATCGAATATTCTCATCCCGGAGCACCGACTTCTCGACAGCCCTGATGGAAGAGACGAAAGGGAAAGGCGTTGATGTAATCCTCAACACTCTGTCTGGGGAGATGCTGCATGCTTCTTGGCAATGCATCGCGACTGGTGGCACTTTCGTAGAGCTTGGGAAGAGAGACATCTTGGACAAGGCCAGCATTTCCATGGAACCGTTTGGTCGCAACGCATCTTACCGCGCTGTCGACATGTCACATGAGTCGATTTCATCGGCGTGCAAGTTCAGGCAAGTTTCAAATTTGATGTCGTCCGCGAGTTTTACTGACAGGCTGTTTGATATGTTAGACTATTATCGCAGATTGTGGATATGGTCAAGAAGGGTCAGATCAAGCCTGTCATCAGCAAAACCTTCGGTTTCGAAGAGCCACAGGAAGCTTTCAGATTTCTCAGCACTGGCCATAGCATTGGGAAGATCGTTGTCACAAGGGAAGGTCATAGAAACCCTATAGTACCGGTATGTCTTCACGGTGTCATGGTGACCGCACATTCTAAGTAGCTTATCATTTTGTCCACCCTCTAGGTTCGGAAAGCAGTTCCAGCCTTGAATTTGGATCCCGACGGGTCATACATTATCATCGGAGGATTGAAAGGGATCTGTGGCAGCATGGCAGTCTATCTTGCTCAGCAAGGAGCCAAATGCCTTATCGCCATTTCTCGATCGTCTTTCGAAGATGAGAAATCCAAGAAGGCCGCCGCTGATATTTCAGCCGTGGGCGCCAAGATCATTCTTGTCACTGGCGACGTGACAAACATTGGGGACGTGGATCGGTTGTTCAATTGCTCTCCAGTGCCAATACGTGGGATTATCCATGGTGCAATGGTCCTCAAGGTAAGCGAAGCCCCCTTATAAGCGGGACATTGCTGATACAAAGAAAAGGATAAATTGTACAACTCGATGGCTCAAAGTGAGTTCCGAGCTGCTTTGAGTCCAAAGGTTCAAGGGGCTTGGAACCTGCACCATGCCAGCCTCAGGCATGGTGCCAAGCTCGATTTCTTCACCCTGCTTTCAAGCATTTGTGGTGTTATTGGCCAAAAAGGCCAGGCCAATTACAGTGCTGCGAATTCGTTCCTCGATGCTTTTGCAACATATCGAAATTCACTCGGCTTACCGGCCTGCTCGGTTGACCTCGGTGTCGTAGAGGATGTCGGATACGTGAACAATAGAGAAGCCCTAGCAAAGCGCTTGCTGGCCCAAGGATGGGCTCCAATCAACGAGCTCCATCTCCACAAGATTCTCCGTCTCTCGATCCTTCACCAGAAGAAAGAGTTCTCAAACTCTAGAACATCATACCAGATCATCACAGGCATCCCAGTACCGTTACCGAAGGAATCACCAGCTCAACAAGATGCTCGTTTCAGGATGCTTCGGGAAACAGTCTCCACCAAGGCAGCTTCGCCAGATGATAGTGGTGATAATATTTCAGTACTGCGCACTGCATTTAAGGGAAAGCCAGAAGGGGGAACGAACGACCAGGCACTTCTCGGAATACTGAGTGTTGAAGTCAACGACAGAATTACACAGAGCCTCGGCCTAAGCGATGGGATTGACCCAGAGCGTCCACTAGCCGACTACGGAATCGACTCTCTTGTAGCCATGGAGTTCAGAAATTGGCTAAGGACAGAGGTGGGGGTTGAAGTAGCAACGCTGGAGGTGATAGCTGCTAAGACGCTGATATCTTTGTGCAAAGCGATTTTGAAGAAAGGCCTGGAAACTGGGAGGTGACAACCTCAAAGGAAACAGTCATGGAACCTTGGTAAGGGGCTAGAAGATAATTCTGAATCGGACCTTGGGAATAGCAACAATTCAATAAACGACAACCATGACTGCCGATGTCGAAAGTTCCATTCTATCATGGCGAGATTGTCACATGTATATTCAGCTGAATCAGAAATATTGATCAAGTTCGTGTTTTGAACAATGACAAGCCACTTTTCAGTTTCTCCCGATGGCGCGTGAGTTACATTGCCAGGCTTTCTAGGGCCACTCTTCATCTTGACTTCGTCCTCCCGGTAATTTTTGATACCAAAAAGTTACCTTCATATTTATAGAGATCCCCTTTTTTTCATTCCCCGTGGGGATCATAGACCCCCGCTAGAGAGCAGTCCTGCCATCTCTATTCCGCCACGCCAATGACCTTCCTCAAGATCTCCCCTACACTATCGGGCTGACTAAGAATGGGAACATGCCCACTCTTGATACTATGTTTAAGCACTGAACGCCCGCTCGAGCTCTCGGCTGTCTCAATCATTGCATGCTGGTACTCTGCCGGAACGATCATGTCCTCTTCACAAATAATATAGTGGACTTCTACATCATTATAACCTGCATAACCCAAATCCTCCTTGAAGCTTGCTGTGGAGTGCTCCAGCATGAGTTTTGCCCAGTGAAGAGCCTCATTCTGTGGTAGATCCGAAAAAGTAAGGGGCGCATTGGCGATTGGTTCGATGCTCATATAATCATCCTTCGTGTGTTCAGCAAGAGCTTTGACCAACGAAAGCTGGGCAGGTTCACGAAGAACTTACTTGGACATGCACAAAAGATGGTAGATTAGCACCAAACAAATCCCAATTGGACTTTCCAACTGGAGCCACGACAGCACTGAGGTAAACCACTTTCTTGACACCACCAGCTTTTCCCATGCGGTGCCGAGCCGCATGTGACAGTTTCTCAAGACTTTGCGTGGCTGGAATGCCTCCATATGAATGTGCCATCAGGATGACTTCCTGCCCTGCATCCAGAATTTCAGACGCTATGCTTGTAATCTTGTCCGCGTCGTCCCGCATCGTTGCTGGTGGCTCCCCATTTCGTCGGCCAATGGACGGAAGGTCGATTACGACTGGGCTAACACCGCATGCAACCAGCCTGCGTGCCAATTCTGAATAGACAGTGGGAGGAGCAAAGGAACCTGGGATGAGAATTATGCTGACCATGTTGGCCTGTGTAATGATGAGGTGAAGTTGAATGGTTTGATGACGAGATCACCACTCTAAACAGTTGCTTGGAGATAGTGCAATGTTGTCTTAGGAATCGAGATCAGTAAGCGAGTGGTTGGTTTCGAGCGATTCCTGGTCTTGGCAAATTAAGTGATGCAAGCAGAGCTGAGGTAATGCATCTGGCGATGGACCAGCCCATGTCTTACGACAAGACCGACCCAACGTACCCAATGATGTAAGCTATTAGTTGGCTGAGAATCCAATGTCCTGTATAGCCCCGCCCCCAACTGAACAGAGCATACTGGCGACTACCCATGCATCGCGTGCATTCTCCAAAACAGATGAAACCTGCAGAAAAGCCCATACGGCCAGGGGTATAAGGGTGCTCGAAGCAAGTTTGTTTCTTTTCCTTTTTCTTCTCGAAAACAACAAGAGTCACGTGCACCCCGTATAATTCAAGAACTGCATTTTCTTGCGATTACAAACCACCCTGTGGTTTCGGCACGATTTATTACCTAAGTACTCTCCCATACGCATGTATTCTCACATGGACGAGGATGCGTCAAAATTCCGAATTCAATCCTTCACTCTTCCTCGTCAGTCGACCTAACCTTATTCTCCCCATACCTCTGCAGAAGCGGGATTCCGATACCAGTCCAGAGAGTCAATCCGATCACCATAGCCAGACCACTCCCCCAACCATGAGTTTCTGTGAAATGAGGTGCCTGTGAGCTGGCGAATTGGACTTGCTGGAATGGGATGGCCACTGCACCACCCACGGCCGTCATGAAGCCCAAAATGAAGGCTCGTTTCTGCTGATCTCCTCCACAGGTCTCATTCGTCCACCCGGCTAGTAAAGGTGTGTAGCACCCATAACATCCACACAAGATGAATGCCGTCATCTTCAGCTTGTGTGGAACATCCCAGACAGTGAGCACGATGTAGCAGGCTGCCAGAAGACTGCCCACAGCCAGACAGACTGGTCCCCGTCTCCCGATCTTGTCCGCCACGAAGCCGGAGCCTAGCATGAAACAGAAGTTGACGGCTCCGATAGCGGTGGGGATGTTGTTTATCTGCGGTATGGTGTACAGACCGGTGCTCTTTAGATAGAGTGTGAAGTATTGCATCACATAATTCCCAACCGTCAGGGACCAGAGTGAATACCCTGTCACGAAAGCGTATACTTGCCATGAGGTGAAGATGCGACGGATGACCGTCCAGTCCATCTTGCCGGTGGGCTGGCGACCTTCCTCCTCAATTCTTTCTCGAGCTCGCTTCTTCTCCCAATCATTCAAGTACCAGGCCTTGGTGGTGTGAGGAGTATCAGGGTAGCATATCTGAGATCATGTTAGTCATGCCAGCACATGAAAGGTACACTGGTGGCCGTGAGTCGGACAAGGGGGAGTGGGGACGTCTGGACGTACAACGCCATAAACAGCGACAGGGACCGCCAAGACGAAGTCGAAGATAAACAGCCATCGCCACGCTGATAGGCCGCCTCTGCCCGACATGCCGGTATAGAGCGCCGCCTGTAGGTAACCCGAGAACATCTGACCCAGGACGCCGGAGATAACAAACAAGGCCGATCTCCGTGCCAGCTCACTTTTTCGATACCAGCAACCAAGTGTGTAGGTGATGCCTGGCCAAGCAGCGGACTCGAAAAGGCCGATGAAAAAGCGTAGCGCATAGAACTGAGCAGCCGTGTTGCACTTGTAGAGGAACAAGACAAAGAGAGACCAAGTCATCAGGCAGGACGGCAGCCAGATGCGTGGTGGGACGACGGTGATGATGAGGTTGGCGAACGATGCCCCGACGAGGGTGCCGATGGTGAAGTAAGTGTTCATCCAGGAGAGTTCATTGCCGGGTCCAAATCCGAGCTCTTCTGCCATCCCGGACGCATACGCATTGGTGACATTATTACCATCGAGCCACTTGATGAAAAAGCAAAGACAAGAGTAGCTCAGCAAGAACCAGTCGAGCTTGAAGATCAGTCGCTTCTCCTCCGCAGACGTGCCTGGCTCGTGCCAATGAAACCAGCGTCGAGACTGCCCCTCTGCCCCTTGCGTGGTTGTTTGATTGCTGTCCTTCGATTCACCGTCCAAGTCTCGGACGGTAATAGGGTCCTTCACAGGGCCCTTGGCCGAAGTTGCATCGCGCTCGGCAGGCATTGTAGGATGTGTTGATAGGAGCGCGCGTGAGCCAGTGCTCTGGAATCGAAGTCTATTCCAACATCTCGGGCGGGATGCTAGAATTTTATTCGGCATTCAATAAAGAGTGGTACCTTATTGATACAAGATCAACCATTTTGAGACTGGCATAAAAAAAGTACCGAAGTCGGGTAGGTAACCCCACGACGGGCAAGCACGCCATGCACCCTGTCTGAAATTGTTGATTCCGATCGGCTGGGGCACGGGTGACTGCCGGCCCAGGCCATCCAGGTCTTACGAGCTAGGATGATCATTTAACCTTATACATCCTCACGGCCACAAACGCTTTTTCTTCTTAGAGATAGGGTGGATGAACCTATTTAGTCCTGGGATTGGTGATTATGATTTTTGCTGCAACATGACCGACTTCGTAACCATCAACAACGCCAAGTTGGCATATCGCTTGTGCGGCCCTGATAAGGCTCCACTTGTAATCACACTTCACGGCGGTCGTGGGATGGGTATAATCAACTCCCTGCCAAGTCTTTTGCTTAAGTACTGATATCCTGCGATTCCCAGGTGATCATCGGTCGGACTTCAAAGCATATAGACCCCTAGGTGACAAGTGGCGAATTCTCTCTTTTGATTACAGAGGCCACGGGGAGAGCTCCCGAACAGCCCCTTACACATTCGATCAACTTGTGGAAGACATTGAAGGGATTCGAAGACATTTTGCAGGAGACCAAACCCAAGTTATTATCTGCGGTGGCAGCTTCGGCGGGTTCCTGGCGCAACAATATGCAATCAAGTACCCATCCCAGGTGTCCCATCTCATACTCCGAGGAACCGCTGCATCCCATCACCGTACGTAGTATTTTCCTCATTCTAGCGAACTAGACTGACCAATTCACAGATGAGGATGGTGCTATTGAAGTCCTGAAACAAAGGATTCACAAGGCTCCAAGCTTTTCTGTCGAGATGCTGAAGAACAAAGTCTTTGGAAGGTTTGAAAGCGATTTAGAGTTTCGATTAGTCCATCTTGCCATGATGCCCCTTTATAGCCAGACATTCGATGCCAACGCCGGTTTGAGAAGCTGCTTGGACAACGTTTACAACGCCGAAGCGCACAGTAATACCATATCTGTCTCTGTCAATGACGCGATCCAATACTGACCACTCCGCGCAGACAGACTTTATTCTGAAGATCAGAAGTATTTCGACTATAGAGCTGAACTGAGCCACATCAAGGCCAGCACCCTAGTGATCGTTGGAGATAAGGACTGGATCTGTCCAGTGGGTAAGTACTGTCCAGGCGGTCTGAGAAATTGTGCTGGGTTGCTTGTTGACCTAGTCCACAGAAAATTCCCATTTTATTGCGTCGCAAGTGCCTAATGCAGAACTCTTCGTGGTGGAGAATGCCAACCACAGTGTCCACTTAGAGAAGAATGATGAGGTTCTGAGGCGCATACGCGCCCATTTGAGGAAATAAATGGTTCACATGCCGTCTCTAACATGGGTAGGAATGCATTCCGTGGACAATAGTAATCTGACTACGCAACGAATCAATAATTTGTGCGATCCGAGATACCGATAGAACTGAATCATGAAGAGATCGGAGTATTCGTACCCGCAACAACAGAGATTATATGTCGGAACCCTCTAGGATAACTTCCTACAGTATAATTTCCTATAGGATAACCTCTTACAGAATATTAAGTGATTCATTATTGATAGTATTGCTTTGATTTTCAAGTTATCTTAGGTCTTCTCTAGCTCTTGTTAGCCATGTATATCTACGTGGTTAGCTTGTATTCCGTACGAGTGAACCCTCCGTTTTTACGGGTGAGAATTTCCGATCTCAACATGAACGGCGCGAAGTCAGAAAGACATACATACTCCGTATAACAAAATGGACGCATAGATCAATCAATCAGTCATGCCCAACGCGGTGGATGTATGAGCCTCTTTAGACCCGCAATGGCGAATCTTTCAGATGCTACCAATCGGGTATAGCTTTGATTGCGGTTGCCGGTCGCGGACCTCCGCAGGCAAAACAGAAGGAAGTCGGATGTCGCTCATACCCACTCTTTCGGCATCCAAATTCTGACAGAAAATGCCGATAATTAAATTGGTCGACTGCTAATTGAATAGTCCATCTACAAGAGAATGTATTGTGCCAGCTGATTTAGTCAACTTGAAGTGGTCGCCGACTTGATCGCAATAAAGGAATCATGACAGCAGCTGGTGTGCGGGTATCAATCGATCGAGGCGGAACATTTTGCGACGTTATCGCAGAAATTGATAACCATGATCCCGTCATCTTCAAACTGCTATCTGTGGATCCTTCGAATTATGCCGATGCTCCCACTGAAGCCATTAGACGCGTGTTGGAAATCGTTGAAGGCAGGTCGATACCAGTTGGCGAGAAACTGGACGGGTCATGTATCTGTAAGTGCATGGACCGCTCGTATTGAGCAATATCCAGCATGCTTATTTCCGGTCTATCTCAGTGTCGTGCAGAATCGGGACGACGGTGGCAACAAATGCCCTCCTAGAGCAGAAAGGCGAGCGATTCGCCTTCGTTACGACAAAAGGCAAGTTTGGCACCCGTATCAAGCCATTATAGATTAGAAAAGGGCCAACTAGCTAACAGAAAATCTTGGTAGGTTTCAAAGATGTCTGCGTTATCGGTGATCAGAGTCGACCGAAACTGTTCGACCTGAATGTCCGCAAAGCACAAGCGCTACACGACACAGTCATTGAAGTTGACGAACGCGTCACGATAGAAGACTATGATCTGAATCCTTCACCTATGAGTTTCAGTGAAGTCCTCAACGATGAAAGTCTCGTCCGAACCGCAAGCGGCGAGATTATCCGTGTTCTCAAGAAGATCGACGTGAACGAGATTAGGACTCAATTGTATGAGCTGAAGGGTCAGGGATACACTTCCCTCGCCATTTCATTCATGCATTCCTATCTCTTCAAAGATCACGAGGAACAAGTCGCTCAGATAGCCCGTGACGTCGGGTTCACGTTCGTCACCTTGTCGTCGGAGATAAGTCCGAGCATCAAGCTACTCAACAGGAGCAACTCCACCTGCTCTGAAGCATATCTATACCCGGTCATCAGACGCTACGTCGAGAACTTTCAGAACGGCTTCAAAGTTTTACCACAAAATGTGGAGTTCATGTGCTCCGACGGCGGTTTGAAACAAGCACCCAAATTCAGAGGCAACGAGGCCCTTGTTAGTGGTCCGGCAGGAGGCGTGGTTGGCATCGCTAAATCATGTTTCGACGAAGAGGCCAGAATGCCACTCATAGGCTTTGACATGGGAGGTACTTCCACAGATGTCTCGAGGTTTGACGGCCGATATGACTACTTGACAGAAACCACAATAGCGGGCCGGCCTATTAATGTCCCTATGCTGAACATCGCAACAGTGGCGGCTGGAGGGGGCTCCATCCTATTCGCGCGAAATGGGTTGCTAGTGGTTGGCCCTGAGAGTGCAGGAGCTCATCCGGGCCCGGCATGCTATAGAAAGGGAGGGCCTTTAACCGTGACTGACGCCAACCTCTTCCTTGGCCGCCTTGTCATGTCATCCTTCCCTTCAATATTCGGGAAGAATGCGGACGAGCCTCTAGACATCGGAATTGTCGCTGCGAAATTCCGGACTATCACGGAAGAGTTTAACAAACAGACATCACAGCATCTAACCCCAGAGGAAGTTGCATCTGGGTTTATCAATGTTGCGAACGAGACCATGAGCCGGCCCATTAGGAACATTACGGAGGCTCGGGGCTTTTCACCGGAAACACACAACTTAGTCAGCTTTGGGGGAGCTGGCGGACAGCATGCTTGCTCCATCGCAGACAAGCTTGGAATCAAGCGTATTTTGATTCACAAGTGGTCATCTCTTCTCTCGGCCTTCGGCATCTCACAGGCAGAACTCCAGCACGAGATTCTAGAGCCATTTTCAACCAAGCTGACGTTGGTCACCCCAGAAGTCATTCGCAAGCGACTATCAGAGCTACGGAAGCGAGTAAGTACGGAGCTGCTAGATCAAGGAGCCATGAAAGCCTCACTGGTTTTCGATGAGTCGTTAGTTCTGCGGTACTTCGGCACAGACACTAGCATCACCATATCAAAGCCAGCCGACGAGGATTACGGAGCCGCATTCTCAGCGCACCATCTTCGGGAATTTGCCTTCAATCTGAATCGGGAAATCGTTATCGAATCGATCAAGGTCAGAGGGGCCGGGAACGTAGTGGGTTCGACTCACGGCGGATTTTCAGCGCGGGAGCTTTTGTCGGTGACATCAGCGCCTCTGCCCGTGAGACCGAACTCCAGCCAACGTGTCTATATCAATGGTCAATGGTTGGATGTTTACGTGTACCACCTCGAGACTGTTGCCAAAGGATCGGTGATCGAGGGGCCGTCGATGATCATCGACCAGACGCAGACAATCCTCGTTGAGCCCCATTTCGTTGCCTACATAACAAGCGAACATGTCGTTCTTGAACGCATTGGAGATGGAAGCCACTCTGGTACCATCACCACGCCCATTAACGACATCAACCCTATTCAGTTGTCAGTGTTCGCTCACCGATTCATGGGAATCGCAGAACAAATGGGCAACACCTTACAGCGCACATCGATCTCGACAAGCATCAAGGAGCGTCTGGACTTTTCCTGCGCAATATTCTCACCCGATGGGAAGCTGGTGGCCAACGCGCCTCACATACCCATCCACCTTGGTAGCATGCAGTTTGCTATCCAGTATCAGCACCGACTGTGGAAAGACAGGCTGAATCCGGGCGACGTTCTTCTTACCAATCACCCGGAGTGCGGTGGCACCCATCTCCCTGACCTCACAGTGGTCAGTCCGGTGTTTTTAGGGGAGAGCATCATCTTCTATGTTGCCTCGCGCGGCCATCACACAGACATTGGCGGGCGAGGAATCACATCAATGATGCCCGAGTCAAAGCAGCTGTGGGAGGAGGGTATAAGCATCGAGTCGATGAGAATAGTCAGCCGCGGTGAGTTCCTTGAGGCTGAGGTGCGTGAAGCCTTTGCCGCAGCGGGGAAGTTTCCTGGATGTAGCGCAACGCGACGCATAGGAGACAACCTCTCAGATCTCCGGGCACAAGTGGCGTCGAATCAGCGCGGCATCACGCTCCTTGGAAAACTTTGCGACGAGTTTTCTCTCCCTGTGGTGCATCGATACATGGAAGGCATACAGGCAAATGCCGAGTTTGCGGTACGCGAGTTCTTCAAGAAGGTCGCCAGGGAACATCCGCAGCCACTTTCCGCGTCAGACTGGTTCGATGATGGGACAGAGGTCAGGCTGAGTGTGACGATCGACCCGGTAACGGGTTCCGCCACGTACGACTTCGAGGGGACAGGCCCTCAGAGCTGGGGTAATTACAACTGTCCGATTTCCATAACTCACTCAGCTATCATCTACACCATCAGGTGTCTGATCGACATCGAGATACCGCTGAATGAAGGATGCCTTGCCCCAGTTGAGATCCGTGTTCCCAAGGGCTCAATACTCAACCCCTCACCCACAGTAGCGGTATGTGGTTCGACGCTGGCCAGCCAACGGATCGTGGATACCATTCTGCGGGCATTCGGCCGGTGTGCCGCCAGCCAGGGTTGCGCGAACAGCTTCGGCTGGGGCATGGGCGGCCGAGATCCCGAAACTGGGCAGGTGGTTCCTGGGTGGAGCTACGGCGAGGCCCTGGGCGGAGGCGCGGGAGCAGGTCCCGGTTGGCACGGGGAACATGCGGTCAACGTGCACTCTACCAATACTCGGAACACAGACGCCGAGGTAATCGAGAAGCGGACGGCGGTGCTGGTGCGCCGATATGAGATCCGCCGAGGCAGTGGCGGCCCAGGAAAATGGAACGGGGGCGACGGTACCATTCGGGAGATTGAGGCTCGCATCCCGCTTAAATTCAGCATCCTCAGCGACCGCCGAGTTCACCAACCCTATGGAATGAATGGAGGACAACCTGGAAAGCAAGGCGAAAATTATGCCTTTAAGCTGGATGGTTCTGGGTCCTTGGAGAAGATTAACCTTGGGGGCAAGGCAGTCATCAATTTGGCAGCGGGCGAGATCATTCAGATCAACACACCTGGAGGTGGTGGATGGGGTCTGGATCATACAGAGTCTTAGTTACGTAGGACCCTGCACTAGCCACATGTGAGGATGACCGAAGGCTCATAGTTCGGCCACAAATCGCGCCCTTTGGGGGGGGGGGAGCGGGCGAGTCAAGCGATAACAGCTTCGTGTGGTACGAAGACAATTCTGTCCCTAGGTTACCGAAGGCAACCCATAGTTACCTATGTACCGTATGGCAGGCCTCATTGGAGAGTATCACTCTTGTACCCTTTACTCAGCATGATATTGATATCAGAAGACCTTTCACAGTCTGGGCAACACACTTTGCCCTGTTAATAATACAATTTCCGGTCTCTACCCAATTACGCGTAACTTCTCATTAACAGTGACACGCCCCACGGCCGGCCGTCGTGGATAGTCTCCCGATTTCCGAAAGGCTGGAACTACTTGGCAAGGAGGCACCGTCACCGTTGCGGATCACGTTCGTACCTTTGCGCGGGTAGGCCTTCGAGACAAACTCCTGCCGAGACCTTGGGTGGAGGCTCGGGCCTTGGCCCATACTATGCTTGGCTTAAAAAATAGATTTAAATTGCCACCGGCCTTGTATCACACACAGGGGCCATAGAGTTTTGAAGATCCTGCATCTGGGTAGCAATACTGCACCTCAAATGAGTGGCAAGCACTATAGGTGAATCTATACTTGGCGTCAGACTGGAAACCGACTGGACGACTGACCCTGCAGAAAGGGTACTCGCAAGGTAGGGTCATCTGGACGACATAATATCTACCATGTCATTGTGCTCCTCTGAGATTATCTAGGTTCCTAACATGATAAGTACCTCGAAGAGATCTCGGCATTCTTGGGAGACCCACAGAAAATTGTCAAGCTTTTGAAGCTTTTCAAAAAGCTTTCCAAGATTGCTCGGCTGCCGCGGTCATTGCTTGATCAAGCATCTTCTGGGTGGTCTAGGCTAGAAGCAGATTTCAAGGTAGAAAACCCATGCTCCAAGACTTTTCACTTGATTTTCAGGAGGTCCAAAGAGAAAAGATCGCCCAAAACCCGGAGAAGTGATGGATCCAGAATTGTTCGGGTAGGACAATCTGGGTGAAATCCCCGCCTTCCAAGGGTCCAGCTCTGTACCGCCAAGCGTGCCAAGCAGCAGGGACAGCGAGTTACCGCTCCGAAAAACGAAAGGGTTGGTTAGACGACTGAACATCACGGCTAAATAACAGATCACTTCTTATTTGGCACATTGCTTATCCTGCACCCCAGGCTGGGCACGGCAAAAAGCCTTGACCTGTGCGGCACTCCATCAACTGTTTATAATTTGCGCGAAATTGCTATGGCCACAGAACCTCATGATGCCGCCTCAGGCTATGCCCAAGAGGGACAAAAGTCCAGATTAGAGACTCCGAGGTATTGCATACGATGAGATCAGTTGGATCGTTAGATGACGCCGGGGGGCAACTTGTCACGCCCAGGAAGCGAGACGGTTCTAGATGTGGTTATATTGGGACGGTCCGAGCTGGAGGAAAGCACTGGAAACTATAAAGATGAGTTAGTCCCAGGGCACGTTCAGTAATTGCGGACGAATGCTTTATATGGTACTACATAGCACTCAGACGACAGAATATCAGCAACATTTGTATCTGAAATCTACCATGGCGAGATCCGCTATTGCTCTTTTGTCGTTGCTGGCGGCGGTTAAGGCCCAGCAGGTTGGTACTCAGCAGACTGAGACTCACCCGAAGATCACCTGGTCCAAATGCACAGGCTCAGGCGGCAGCTGCACTTCACAAAACGCTGAGGTCGTCATCGACTCCAACTGGCGTTGGCTCCACTCCACGTCGGGAACTGAGAACTGCTATGATGGCAACAAGTACGTGATAGACCCTTGCAAGAGCCGACTCGGCAATGATACCTGGCCGCCGTGAATGTCTGATCTAACATGCTGGGCGTCACTATGTAGGTGGACATCTGTCTGCAGCAAGGCCGATGACTGTGCACAGAAGTGCGCTCTCGAGGGCGCCAACTACGGCACCACTTATGGTGCTTCGACGAGCGGCAACGCCTTGACCCTCAAGTTCGTCACCAAGCACGAGTATGGCACCAACATCGGATCACGGTTCTACCTGATGGCCGGGACTGGTTCTTCCAAGTACCAAATGTTCACCCTGATGAACAACGAGTTCGCCTTCGACGTCGACCTGTCCACTGTTGAGTGTGGTCTCAATGCTGCACTTTACTTCGTGGCCATGGACGAGGTGAGCAGGAACTAAAAAAGCATGCCTGTTATTGGGGCATATTTATTGACGTCTCTCAGGATGGTGGCATGTCCAAGCAGACCAACAACAAGGCTGGCGCCAAATACGGTGTGGGCTACTGCGATGCTCAATGCGCTCGCGACCTGAAGTTCGTTGGTGGCAAGGTAAAAAATCTATTCCTGTGACCTCTTTAATCGCGAAATGGCCTGGAAATATGAGTGCTCACACAATCTCACAGGCCAACGTCGAGGGCTGGGCTGCTTCCACCAACGATGCTAACGCTGGTGTTGGGCCCATGGGAGGCTGCTGTGCTGAGATCGATGTTTGGTACGTTTCAACTTTAACATTGGATACTATATAAGCGTCGCGCATGACTGACCCACCTGTGCTTCGCAGGGAGAGCAACTCTCACGCATTTGCACTGACACCTCATGCGTGCACTGACAACGCGTACCACGTTTGCGAGAAAGACAACTGCGGTGGTACATACTCCGAGGACCGCTTTGCTGGCAAGTGCGACGCCAACGGTTGTGACTACAATCCCTACAGGATGGGCAACAAGGACTTCTATGGCAAGGGAAAGACAGTCGACACCAGCAAGAAATTCACGTCAGTACCCCAAGCTATTCTGCGTTCTGGGACCTTTTGCAGGCCCCAAGCTTGCTGCGACCTCGGCGACTGACATTAAGTCTATAGCGTTGTGACCCGTTTCGAGAACAACAAACTCTCTCAGTTCTTCGTTCAGAATGGCAAGACAATCCAGATCCCGGCTCCAGCGGACACTGTGAGTACTTCTTTTGACGAGTCTGATGACACCAAATGTATCATTTTGCATGCTGACAGACACATAGGCCATCTCCTCCAGCAGCAACATCACCCCGGAGTTCTGCACCAACCAGTTCAAGGCTTTCGGCGACCGCGACCGATTCGCCGAAGTCGGCGGATTCACCGCACTCAACTCAGCTCTGCAGAAGCCCATGGTTCTCGTCATGTCTATCTGGGACGACGTAAGTCATGCTCTACCAAGTCTGGATGCAGTACAGACATTATCTGGAAACAACCGCTAACAAGACATGTCGCGCAGCACTACGCCAACATGCTCTGGCTCGACTCCAGCTACCCACCCGAGAAGGCTGGCCAGCCCGGTGGTGACCGTGGCGACTGCCCCCAGACCTCCGGCGTCCCATCTGAGGTCGAGTCCCAATACGGCAGCGCGTAAGTCTAGTCCATTTTGCCTGAAAGAGATCTCTTAAATGATGCTAACTAATCAAAAACAGCCAGGTGGTGTGGTCCAACATTCGCTTTGGCCCCGTCGGATCGACCGTCAAGGTCTAAGGGACGGCTCTCGTCGTCATTCGAGAAACAGGACAATTGTTGGACACTTCATTTCTGTGTAGTCATAGTACTTCTGTCTGTCACTCTGTGCAAGACGTCATTATAGTTGAGCTAGGTAGTGGTTCCTTGGAAAATGGAGAATCACTTTTGTTATCCTCTTCCAAGCTTCGAGATCTGTGACCATAAACCAGATTGCACTACTTATTTGCAGATTCTTTTCGAGCAACACGAAAGTCCTCTCTGTTCACCGGCAGGAGGCTTTGCTCTTAATCCGTATACGTCCCGAAGGCATACGATCCCTTCACACAGTGGTAAACGCTCAAAGACCCAGCGTTGAAAAAAACACGATGTCGATAACAGTGCAGAAGTCTCTGCGGGCACGTGGCCTCAGCCTCGTGCCGCCGGTACTGCATAGACTAGGCCCGTTTGATTTCAGCCATCACTCGAGGAAACTTTTAGAACACGATAATCCTCTTGAAATAGTTGACCTGATATGTTCCCCCCACCTTGCCGTTCTTGAGGCACTTTTGCTGGATCTCGTTCGCGTAACGAGCGACCTCTGCGCATGGAACCACGGTTTCAGGAAGATCAAGCCCTCCACAGACCCCAATTCTGCCCGCCCCATGGTTCCCAAGCGTGGTGCAACCTATCAAGTAATCGCGTTAGCAACAACAACAATGCACTCAGACAGCGATTGAGGAGAAGAGGAACCCAAAGGAGGAGTCCACTCGAGCTTTCATCCTTGCTCGCCGGACGTCTTATACTTACGAGAGCCTAAGCTGTTGCGGCATGCACAGTCTTCACGTCCCGTACGGCCTTTGATCTGATTGATAATTCCGGTCACATCTTCGGTCGAAGGGGACACCTCGGATGTTTGGCAAGATACGCCAAGTTTAGCACGGGGAGCCAGTGTGCTAGCCGAGCTGACACATCCAGATATGAACAGTGCGGCGATGGTGGGCTTTGAAATGAACATATTGATATCTGCTCTTATGATTTCTCACGAGAGAATGCTTGATGATTGTGCTTGTGTATGTGTAAAACAGAAAAGAGGTTTCAAACTTTTGAACGTTGATCTCCTCCAGAGGCCATGTTACTTTTTCCATATGATAGGTCTAGTCCATGGCGCCGGTACAGACTGGTCTCGACTAGCATCATCTGTGCTGCCCGCCGAGGCTTCCTAGAATTTTGGGGCAAGCATACTGGTCATTTCCCTCCTGTTATCAAAAATGTAGTCAGTGCTGGGTCCCGAAGCATTCGAACTGCACTGTTTCTCCACGCACCATCGACCAAGCGGCAGACGGGAGCTTCACGAGCTCAACAACAGTGCATAACATTTCAGTTCATCCAACTCTTCTCCAAATAGATCCAGCAATGAGCTTTCCCGACAGCGCCGTCGACGGCATCCCCGGTAGCCATGAATAGGCACACAAGACTAAACCTAGTAACCTCGATGCTGTAAATGATAAGCCTCCAAATCAGGGTTTGTATGGACTATGAGCTGTTTTTGGAAAGCGCGTCTGTTAAGCTTTACGCTGGCGACGTAACGAAATGTTAGAGAAGGTCCAAATACCCAGAGTATACCTTAGGCCTCTTGCCTATTCTCCGCTGGTGGGGGAAGGGGTCGAGGTACCTAAGTTACCTCGCAATTCTACAGTAGATGGTGGTACCTACACCTGTCTGCTCACCACGGGGAAAACCCGCCTGCCTAACTGACGGTAAAACCCTGGTGGAGGAGCTGAACCTTTGGTGGGTCGGGGGGCCGTGGCGCAGGCAGGGGACTGTATACTGGCGGCTAAGCCATGAGATCAATACGAATCCCGTGGCAGATTAGCTCTTAGGCTACTTTTGTCGACGATTCCAGTCGAAGGCGCCGTCAGAAGCGATGTCCTCTAGTCTCGTCTATGCGGCAGAGGCTGATGCCACGTGCCCACAGACTCGCTTTTTTTTCTGTAGTACTGCTATCGGTATTGTGTTTCTTTAAGGCTTGGTCTTTTGGTGTTTACCACTTTATACTAGGAACGAAATCAGTCCTGGTAGAACAGCGTGTAGTATGCACAGCTGTGCGTTGATGCTACTGAGCCAGCAGCATGCACCGATACCTTCTCGACAATGTGATTAGAATTTACATGATGGTATGGCTTTCGTACTTCCTGTTTAACATGGACGTCCGCAGTTACGCACATGTTTCCTATTGACTGTGAGCAAGGGTCTTGGTGAGAATTCGACGTATTCATACCTTCTCTCAACCCGATCATTGTATTGATCCTGTCAATATTGATCGGCGTTTGCGAATAGAGTCAAGGAGATGGCCTCAGGGGAACAGAAACCACAGTTACTTCTTCAATTGAACCTTCGCCTAGCTCTTTGACCAGGACGGTGTCGTGCCACGAGTTGTCCCACTTCAACCAACGCTCGGCGAGATAGATTTTCAGCTCTTCCCAGTTCTGCCCACGTTCACTGATCGGGAGCCAGTCTTCCCTGGTTCGTATGATAGAGTACGGCAGGTTGTTCCTCTGCGCGTAGTGCCATGCCATGTTGAGGTTCGCGTTCTTCGCCACTTTCTCTATGTGTAAGGTCTGGGCTGCGGTTCTTTGTGCGTCCTCCTCGCTCGCAGCGCGGTCAGCCTCGCTGAGAGAAAGGCTGGCTCTAAGGCGGCAGCTGAACATGGATGGAAACTGGAGGAACAGGCGCAGTCTGATGCGGTCTGGAGACTCGACGCTACTGGGGTCAGGCAGATCGGATAACGAGAGTTGTGGTTGTGAGTCAGAGCGCTGCTTGTACTCTTCGTGAATGCTCAACAGGCCATGGTACACTTTCTCCACTCGCTGGAGGATACTCAAGTTTTTCGACATGTACTCGAACGAGTCCAGAGTAGGTGTGCGGAACAGATTTCTTGCGTCCCTCAATATTCCGGGCAGGAAACAAGTGATTCCAAAAAACCTCCACCAAAAGCGACCATCTTTGCCTGCAGCTCTAGACGCGGCATTGTCAAAAAATTTTTGCCAGCTTTGGGCCTCGAACATTGATGACTGCTTCCCGTGCATCTCGGATACCAACTGTAAGCAGTCAGCAAGGGTGGAGTATCCAGTCGGCTCAGACGGCGAGCGCCAAGACGGTACGAACGATTTGAGGTCCTTGGCTTTTGAAAAGCAGGCCATCAAAAGAGTCAGGATCATTAGGAGGGCCTATGCGTCTAAGCAGATCTATGCCGGCTTTGTTGTGGAAGGCCAATGCATTGACGTCGGGATGGCCGAGTGACTGACACGACACATTGTCATCATCGATGCAATACATTGTAGAGTTCGGATGATGTTTACCTCGTAAAGTACGAACAGTCGTGTGGCGCAGTAAACGTCGGCCCAGGAACCTGATTGTATGCCGTTCTTCAGACTTCGTAGTGCCTTCCCATAGAGTAAAGAAGGCGAAGTTGACGTTTTGGACCGTCCTAGCATCTGAGCAGCCCTTGCAGCCACGCAGTGTACAGCGTCGTCCAGGAAAGCAGATGACCCATATCGAGCAGGGAGGTGAGCGAGAAAAGACGACGAGTCTCCGTTTCCAAGCAAAGCTCCGGACTGTTGCAAGCACTGCTGAACCATCAAGTTATAACCCATAACCGGCAACTCCACGTTAATGAAGCTCTCGAGAGCAGTAACGTCGAAGTTGTAAATGACCCTAGTAGCCTCATAAGCGCTGAGCGCAGGCTGCTTGACTGCCCCAACTGCAAGGGGCCCCAGCTGCAGGGTCTCTGGATTTGTATTGTGTGCACCATCCTTCGCGCTAGACGAATCCTCATGCTTATTAGAGGGCGTGTCAGTTTTCGCGACCCGTGTCTTCCGCAGCCGTGCTCCTGATCTCGCAGCTTGGCGCCTAACAACAGCCCTGGCATCCTTGTGGTGAGTGGCAATTGTGTCAACAACGAATTCAAAGATTTCTGCATCCTTCTTCTGACTTGGACGAGTATGTCCCGTCTCGATTAGCTGCATAGCCGACTCCGGAGCCATGTGAAGGGGCCGTCAAGGTGGTGTGATGTGGAAGCCCTGGTGGAAGATCGAAGTCCTGAGCATTTTCCTATCCGGGGCGAATCTGAGTCACGCTATAAGGTACTCAACAGACTGCGGGGTCTTATATATTCATATCACTCAGTCGCCAATCAATACCATTCCCGACCTGCATGACCTGTCGCTCGACCGAAAAGGGGTCTGGTCTGCGGCCTCAGCCAACGACAAAATGCATGCACAGGCATAGGTAGGTGCACATTTGTGTTACGATAAGCACTAGCGTGTGCCAGTGCGCCCGATTTACCATGATCACCACTGAGCTCACTCGACGTTTTACGCCACAGGCCACTCTGGTGTTCTCAGCAGCGCCACACTACGAAGGGGAGAGCACCAGCCTGGCACCACGGCACAGGGTCAATTTGACACATGCATCATCTCAAAGTCATTAGGCTACATACTCACATTCCTTTGTTGGCTACAAGATAGCCTAGAAGCATGAAGGTGTCGGCCTGCTCGTGTGGGGGCAGCGCGGGATGTCCACGTCAGTGAGCGGGGTTTCACGAGTGCAGGCATGGTTCCAACAGGCTCAAGACTGCGAGGGGTGGTTACACAATTGGGATTCCTAATCGGTTTAGAATATTATTTTTCTGTGGAAAGCATCAAATTCGAAGTCGGTTACAAGTTCTACCAACAACCAGATTGCCCGGCCACCGCAATCATAGCTGTGTGAGATCTCACCCAGAAATATTCACCAGTTGACATCCCTTACGCTGGGTTTTTGAGCGTTACTACTGCGAGAATGGAACGCACGCCTTCAGGATGTATGCGGATTAAGAACAAAACCACTGACACTTCAAGTTGTTAACATCCAGAATCAGCCAGGAAACATTTGTCAATGACATTCTCAATCGGATTTCTCACTGCTCTATTCATGAATCTAGTCATCTGAAGTATTGTTATCCTATTCTCTATATTTGAAATCCTAATTAGGCATTATCAGAAAGAACCCAGGAGACGGCGTTCTCGTCATTGATAGTTCCGTATGATCGCTCCGTGCTGGTCGCGTCACCAATCGTGACTGGGACATAAATAGCCCGAAAGCTCGCGCCGTTGAAAAGCCCAGAGAATTCCGTGATCAGAACCTTGATAACAGCAGGGCCATTCTCGAAGCCGGCAGGGATAGTGGGCTTGGAGTCCAGGGTCCCGTTGAAGGCACCGCCGGGGAGGATGTCTGTCGGGGAAATTCCGGTCAAAATGAGGCTCAGATAAGGATAGGATCTCGAGAAAATGCAAGCTACAGCGCGTGAGGATAAACGTATTCGCACGTACCTTTAATGTAAGCGCTTAGGAAGAGGTCGGATCCAATTTCGCGCTTGCTCACAAAGCCGTCGTCTTTCTTGATGCCGAAGATGAGGTTGTGGACCCTGGGCTGGCTAATCAATTGCTCGTAGTAGACATCGAATGGGACGCCGGCCTGGATCGTCGAAGGGAAACCGAGTGTGTGAATGTATGCTTCTGTGACAGGAGCTAGGAAAGCCGCCGTGGCTGCTAGTAAAGCTGCAATACGCATTTTGGCCTTACAAGAGAATGTGAGACAAACGAGTGATTTTGGATTCAGGGTCTCGTTGAATTGGTTGCTTCGTCCCTTCAAAATGACAATTGGGAAGCCTCCAGGGCTGCTGGATTTATAAAGAAACAGCGCTCATGTTGGCTGCGCAGTCGTGTAGAGAAATGCTGATGCCTAGTCTGAAATTTGACTACAAATTGGCCCATGCCTGGTTCCAATTTCCATCAACATTGAACTACTAATGCTTGGCGAATCCTCATCTTCGGCCTAGATCACCATGTGTACTGGGGTGACCTCGGCCGATGCTACCCTAATCTCATGTAAGAGATATTTTCACCGCATCACTCACCTTTTCTATTGTGTAACTGTCCAACGTAACTGAATGCAGCCATGCTGCCAGCACCATAAGGCCGTCATACCGGAATGACAACGAGGGGCTGTAGCCGTCTAGGTCGAGAAACTTTCCCCGCCACTAACACCGTGTGGATGATCACATCAGTTCCGCATCAACCACCAACACAAACCAAGGCGAGAATAAGCATTTAGTTCTATTTCGTACCTTGCATTGGCCGGAGCTATAACCATCAAATCGCGACACTCTTTGCGCTCACTTCATGATTTTACATTCAAGTAAATATAAAGCAGCAGCATCTGTGGTCCTTTCGGAGGGCCTTGTTTATCAAATCGTTATTTGGAAAATCAGTTTATGGCCATTTCTGGTTTACCATTTGCGTCTGTTTTGTACGTTTGGGCACTACAAATCCTGTTCCTGCAATCTTTTGTAGTGAACGTGCGTTTTGAAGCTTTTTTTGCACCTGGTGACATCTTTTTTCCAAGGGTTATAACCAGTTTACCTAGCCTAACATAAATGCTGGTTGCACTAGCTCCTTTTAATTTCCGTGGAAGGTCTTAGTGGGTAGGACAAGGATTTTGCCTAAGCTGATAGCGCTTATGCCAAGTCTTGAGAACGCGTAGTGCACGATGATGCTGGAAGTGAGCCTGAAGACGTTCGGTAACGCATTACAAACTTATTACAGCGATTAAGCTTTTAGTAGACGATCGGAAATAATGCTTCTGGGTAGATCAGCCATATCACTGCCTGAGATGGCCAGTATGCTTTCGGTCACGACACTCTGGGCACTATCACCATTTCTATGGCGAGGGTTTACCAGTGATCAGTTGTGCTTAAAAGATTATCACCACTGTATGAGGGGCTGTGTATGGCTTCGGACGTACATGGAACAGAATGAGACGAAATAAAATTTATCAGCACTTAATCTTGAGGTGTTTGTCTTTCTGTATAAGAATGTGCCTCATAGGATGTTATATGTAGCCAATGCGGGAATGCGCCATGAGTGTCATGCCGTCTATATAGACGGTGGCTCAAGAATTCCAAAACTGTCAAATTGTGAAATGTGAATTTACTAGTATGGCTTGACCTTATTCCAGCTTATCTATAACAATCAGTAAATTTGGCTCGAGTGCCCCTGGATTGGTCATATCCCTTCTGTTCTTTTGCGGAAATGCGGTACTCTCCTGATAGACTAGCAGCTGCCTGGTCGGTGCAGGATCAGTTCTTGGTCGAGCTCATTGGGCGAGAAAGGTCTACCACGCCCCGTGGCCTCACAAGTGCTACGTAAGATACAAAATCCACGGGGCGTTGTGATACTTCGAAGTCATTTTGACGATTGAAGCACAGCTTTCATTCAACATTATACATAGACAGGGTTTGTCCAGGATGTCCACTCAAGTATTACCCCCGGCCCGCTGATTTGTATGCCTTCTCCCCAAAACTACATACTTCATGTAGAAATGGCTCCGAATACCGTATCCGTGCAGTCTACCAGTGTAGACTCGTCGACCCCCAAGAGAGCCATCTTCTCCATACTGAAGCCACACAAGCGTCAGCACAAGGTTGCCGCACAGGTGTCACGCCCATCAGATTACTTACGCTGCAGAGAAGTCCGTGTTCCATGCATCTTGACTACCCGCATACTCTTTCCAGTCCGCGCTCGTCGCCTCGTCGGTAGAAAGCGACTGGTCACTAAACAAAGTTGCGGGCTGGTCATCGTCAAGGACCTCGGTGTAGAAGGTCGTGCTGTCCAGGTTCCCGGGCGTGGTGTCAAACTGGGTCCCGGTGAGATTCTTCCCGGCGCTGTGGGATCCGACAAGGGCGACCAGCTCACTGCTGTCAAATCCTTTGGCCGCAAATTGGGCAATTATCACGGAGGCGTTGCTGGCTGGGGACGGTATCTGCCCGGTTGGATTTGCGGTGTCAACGTCCGCTCGGCCGACTTTGATCTGGATGTTCGGGCCTGGAGGGCAGGCAGCTATCGCGACGGCTGTTGGAAACCATTAGCTGGGAGCTCGCAACAATGCCGATCCAACATGGGTTATGGCCTACCACCTGCAACTTGTATCATATCTGCTGTGCTGACATTGTATTCGGTGGCTTTTGCACCAAGAGTCTAGAAATCAAGAGTTAGCAAAATGCCATGAAGCCTGGATTCTAAGTAATGTGTTTTGAATTCAACAGCTGGAGGATCGCCAAAAGGAACATGGATTTTCTTACACTGCAGATACCGACCAGCTGAGAATTTTCCCCACGAGCAGTACACTCATCGCTGAGAATTATAGATCCATCGCACGCCCCTGGGAAGCAGTCGTGAAAAGGCAGGCGGATTGCTGCCCTGGCATCGTCTGTGCATCCATCGCTGCCTGAGAACAAAGCGTTGAGGTCGGCTGCGACTGTGCCCCAGACGGAAGGGCATTGAGTCTGGCCCAACACATAGGAAACCAGGAACGGAAATACAAAGACGGAAGTTGGTTGAAAACGCATTTTCTGCTCGAGATCTTAGACTTGGGCTTAGAATGATGGTTTGAGTGGTTGATAGAAGAAGGATCAAAGACATATGCCAATGGATTTCCAGGTCGATATATATAGAGATCGCGGAACAAGGCTTAGAATGAGGTAAAGGCCACGGACATGATGCCCATCACCAGGGTCGAAGAGCAAGACATCACTGCGGCTGAGCGCGTAAGCTTGAAATCAACCATTTCGTATCCACATGTTTCAACCGACTGTCACGAAAATCAACAGACGCAAGAGGGTGGACACCGGTGCGCTAAGACCTCATGTTTCTGCAGAACACCACGTCTGCAAGCTCCTGCGGTTGCAGATACACGGGTCTTCGTGTCGGTCGGATGACTTCCAGAACAGTCTATCTAACGCGCATATGCAAGCCACAACTTCCGGGTGGTACTCTGGATTCCCACTGCATCGTGAATCTCGTATGACCGAGTCAGTGGTCACTGCAGTACACAATAGCATCTACGCACCAGGAGTCAGAAAGCGAACGTCCAAGCTCGTAGATTCACCATCCCAAGGTTGTCACTTAGCTCCGGGTACAACTTTTTGTCTTATTACTCTTCGTTCCAGGCCATTGATACCTACTAGTACGCACTAATACAGCCTTCGTTGGTCATATTTTTACGGAAACTGATACTCAGTTGCGGCATGGCTAATACTTGAACCCTAGTTCTCGAGACGACCCCTGGGAAGACAAGACACGCAACACTACAATGAGCGATCAGCAAAAAGGTTGGATTCAAGTCTATCTCCATTGGCCAATGCGTATACCCTAAGGTCACACCAAGCTGGACCCCGTGGGGAGGTTCATCTCATATGCGAAGATCATTGCAGAGTTCCTGAGTGGTCAGATATGGGTATCCTAGTCGCCTATTGCAGCTCGGCCGCGCTCGGACGGCCTACTCGAAGGTATCCTGCGGGTGTTACCGTGATGAGCATACTTACGCGCGTCACTTTCGTGTCGACAGCATGCAGCGTCAAACAGGCCCAGATTCAGTGAAACGCAGTCAACAGGCAAAAAGCATGGGTCTGGGTACGTCAAAGCCCACATTGTCACTCATGAACACGTAATCAGTCACGGCAAACGGAGGTTTGATGATTGGTTGCGCACAGTCCTCGTCGCAACGGCTTGCCGAGTCTCCACTGTAAAATTCTCCTAACCTCCAGGGCTCCTATCACAGAGTATGGAACCCTGAAGACGTCTCTCACGTGGAACGAGAGGCGAGAACCAAAACCTCGCAGCTCTGAGGAGGTGCCCAAGCAAAAATACTAGTTACTTTCTCGAAACTGGCATGACACATGGCTACTAACTCGCCAGGTTCGAATACCACGGCCTTGCCTGCCACAAGGATCACCAAGCTTGGAAGGGTTCATTGAGATCGACAGTTTTATCTTGAAACAGAACGGAGGAGGACTCGCAAACATCCTACGCAGCCCATGCGACGATCTCCCGTGTAGTATCGACCGGAAGCTTTTACTTATTTTCCAACTTAAAAAGGTTATGTACACTGCACTCCCACCACATGCATCCACATGTCCATCAGGTCCGCATGGCCGAATGGAATCTCGACCTAGACTGCCGTCCCACCGCGCCCACGGAGCGCTTGCCCATGGCGGCGACACTCTCGGCGTAATCGCTGGTGCCATTGTCTGGGTCCGCATCTGTGGCCTGGCAGCTGGGCTGCTCTCCGTCATTGCCGAGGGCGCCATTCACAGAGGCATAATCCCGCTTGCTGCTCGTGGCTGCGACCATGTTCTGCGCCGCCTCCTCCGTCCAGCCGTTGATGAAGTCACCATGACTGCACCATGCATTGCCGCAGGCCAGCTTCAATGGTGCCGTGCCACTCCACCCGCTGCTCAGTGCCTTGCGCAGATCATAGCGGATGCTGAATCGCAGCTGCGCCATGGAGCTTGAGCCCTCCGGGCACCAGTTGGCTGTGCCGTAGGAACGGCTCTTGTACGCGGTCTCGAGCGTATCTACGTTGACACACTGTGGGAAGTAGAGGAGTGTCTGTAGGTGTGTGCTGCATGTTGAGCTCGGGAAGCCGTTCTCATCCGCTGAGATACCGGAGTCGCCCTCGCAGAACCACTCAACCTTGGCGTCGGCCGGGGAGTCGCCTGCGGTTGTTGCACTTGCTGAACCAGCTAGCATTTTGAGGTTTTGAGGTATCGGAACCTCGGCCGGGGTCTCGCCTAAGTTGTAGTACTGCATCATTCAGAGGTCAGCAATGTAAATTGTGTACGAGTGCTCAACGCGAAGGGGCGTCTTGAAGTGTGGCTTACGGCGCTGAAACGGCTCAAAGGAACCGGTTCCCAAGTTGAACCGTCATCATTCGTATATAGAAGAGTGGGAACCCCTAGAAGTTATTAACACATGTGCACACATGTATGAAAGCTGACGACGGTCAGGGATACGAGAGTTTGCATACAGTAGACAGATAGGTCGTTGGGGTTTTCGGCGTTTGTGCATCCTTCCTGGAGGGATGCGCTGGTGTTTGTGTTGATAGTCACGGCATCAGAGCCAAAAAAGGAGTGGAGGTGAGATTTGTCGTACTGTCCCGGGAACACTATAGGATCAATATTCTTTTGCATAAAAGGTGAGCCGATGTTGACCTGAGTGTATGCATTTGCCAGGCGGACTGCAAATCCAATGGTAATGGCCGTGCCGGACGCCCGGGACTGAATAGAGCCTAGCATTTTGGCCAATCTGCAACTGAACCACAAGCGAAACGAAAGGAGTGACAAGCGGCTGGTTTGAATGATCGGTATCACTTGATGAAAGCGGGATACACTGCCAGCGGTCGTAGGCTTCTTTTAGTTATTTATGTCCAGATTGATATCATTCCGCATCATATACGGTTGACATATGCATCACTTAATCTAGTACGTCTACGATGTCTGCCTTCATAACAGAGTGTAGCGCGAGCTAAGTTTCTCTTGGCAGGGTTTCAACTGTATGGATTTGCCAGCCTCCCTTGTTCTTACCAAGCCTTTGGCACCAGCCAAAAACAAATTGCTTGTTAGGCACATATGAACGGGAGACTGAGTTTGGTGAATTTTAAGCCGCTAGTCGGATGTATATTAGTGCCAAGGCATGTTTCGAAACAGGAGAAACGGCGTTCTCCCTCGAATATGGGTTTGCTGTCAACCACTTTACCAGGGCTTTAAATTAACATTTCAATTCCTTCGGATCCTCATCATTGCATAGTATTTCCGCAGGAGCTGTTGATGGGGAGGGGCCAAAGTTCATCCGGAAGACCGACCGAGATCCTTCCCCTGGGCACCCGATCTTGTCGACACGTTTTCGGGCTGGCTTCATGGGAATATTATTATGAGAATCAGGTCATGTTTCCTTTGCTATATACTATATAAGTGGAAATTGCTTTCCAAGTGCAAAATGGACGTATAACGTGGAGGAGCAATTGCTGCTGCACTTGCCAGGCCCGGTCTCGATGCAGCATTCTGCCTCTGATATTTTACTACAGCTGCTCGTGTGCGTTAATTTTGACAGAAAGGAAGGAATGGTCTGTTTTCTGGTGTTTCTATAGTAAAACAATGAGAGGTGGGCAGTATTTCATTTATGCAATTAAGTGGTGGTTTCATTCAAATCCGTACACAGCCGAAGGCATATGCACACCTCCATACATCGCTAAACGCTCAAACACGCATGCAATTAAGATACTTGAACTACACGTCCCATCATTCCACCATGGAAGAGGCCTCTTATAGCTTGGCGTTGTAATCCAGGAGGTCTTTCATCTCAAATCTGGGGAAGTCCGCATATTCGGCGCCATCGGGACGCTCTCTGTCCCATGCCCACTTCTCCTTCAGATTTGGTGCAAGCTCATTTTCTATCATCTGCACGACGTACTTCCCTAGGACGGGGAAGAACTTGTAGCCGTGGAAAGAGCCGCATGTGGCCACATACAATCCCTTTGCTCCAGAGTGTGGCGAGATTATGAAGTCACAGCTGGTTGTGAAAGCATCCCTGTGATCCAAATCAGCTACCGTTTTTGCAGTCTTATTGCTCCTGGCCAGGGCGGGAAATTTCATTCAACTCACCAGCAAATACGATGCTTCTCCTGCTTCCATTTTGCGGCCTTCTTTCCATAGAAGACCTTGTTCGCATACACAATGTCCTCCTTGAGTGGGTTTGACACTTTCCATTGTGCGTAGTCCTTCTCAGGAGGAGGTGCAGAGAGCCTCTTCCCTGGCAAAACTTCTTGCTCGTTGGTGAAGATCTTCTGGCCCCACCATTTCAACTCGCGGTCTTTGGTGGGCGGCAGGCTCCCGATGAATGGCCCTGTCTCGACGCGGTAGCCTTGCACGCCTACAGGCATGGACTTGAACGTCTCAAACGACTTCTCGTCCAGCGTGACCATCCCGGTCGTGATTCCTCCAGCGACGATGCGCCCGCTTGCGCTGACAGCCGGGATTCCGCTGCTCTGCGCACTATGCTCGAGCAACTTGGCCGTGTATGCGCCAGTAGAGAGGATAGTGTGCGTTGCTTGAAGATTCTGACCTGATTTGGTCTTGATACCAGTGCAGGTACCGTTACTGTCAAAGCTGACGGTGGATACGTCGGCTACAACGTATTTGACGCCGAGTCTGATTGCCTCTTTGGTAACAGCCCTCAGTGCATCACCAGCATGAGCGAAGCCGCTAGTCTTGTTGACCAGAACTTCCTTCACTCCCTCATAATCGGCATCTTCGAAGAGACCGCCGTACAGCTTCTTGGCCTTCTCCACACTAAACGACATGAAATTAGTATGTTGGTCTTTGAACAAAAGGTGAAAGTCTTTGGCTCAACTCACGGCACAGCCTCCAAGTCCGCCTTTCTGCCAAGCTTCTTGTAGTTGTTGATGACATCTTGGGCATAATCAGTGCGGCAGATCCAGTAGATGCCTGTCTCGACAAAATATGGCTTCCACAACGGATCGCTCTTGAAAATGTCCTGCGCCTCCAGTGCCAGCGCGCAGTAGTCAATATCATCATAATCTGCGCGCACAACCTTGTTCCAGTCCCATGACGCTGCCACACGGCTTTCTGCGTCATATGCATCGCGATCCACGATTGTCACCGATGCATTGGGGTATTTCCTGATGAGATGGTATGCAGTAGATACACCAAACACACCTGCCCCAACAATGAGGTATGAGGCGTTGCCGGGAGCCATTCCGCTGGAGGGTGAGAAATAATTAGAGACAAATGGACAATGCAGGGCGTATTCAGGGTGCAAATAGAAACGAAGACCAGCCAAGCTTCGAACAATGGAAAAGACAGTTGAGACCAGTAAAACGAAGGATAAAAAGTATGACGAGCGGCCCGTGAAATACTGACGACGAGAAGAATCTGGCAAGTCAGTTCACGATGCTGTTTTGGTGCTGTAAGTGGTCGCGGCTCCCACGTACCAGCCACACTGTGTACCTGAATATAGGCCAAAGTAGGAATTGCACCCCTGCCTGTGCACGTCTATCACCGAACGATCGCCGGAGTTAAACCAGATATGGGGTTCCTGCTAGCTTTCTTGCGACACCAGGATTCAAGCTACGGCGTGCCACATCCGATAACGTATCTGAAGCTCTGGGAGCCGCATGACCCGCCAAGTCCGTTCTCGGTGTGGCATTATCAGCCCCGCATAAAGTACCGAGCCAGTATCTCCGTCAAACGGCTTGCACCAACCTTGTATCTCCTAAACCCAAGTATCAAGTATCAGGTATTCATGTATCTTTTGTTTCTGCTGGACACTATCACAATCACACAGGATCGGTCCCGACGAGATAGTGATCGGCTTCGTGCTGCCCTATTATCCCGCCACGTTGGAGGGCATCCGCTCATGTCGAGTAGCATAGCGAGGAGATCGAGATATGAGATGCAAGCGACATCTTGGAGCACATGGCGTGATTTTTGGATAAGATTGACCAGGAAATGATATACGCAGCGCCGTGGTTTCTAGAACGGAGCTTAATATGCCTACGGTTGTCCAATAATGGGCAATCGACACATCCTGCGTCTCGTTGAGCCTCCTGCTTGATACCAGAAGGTTCAGCCAACATGACTATGATCTCGTTCGAATACCAGACCTACCCTTGCTACTGAACAAGGATTCTGAGACCTGGAGGTGTAAGTGGAAGCTGCAGCTCCAAGGGTCCAACTTGGAAAGCCGCCTGGTGATCAGTATCAAGTCAGCTCTTTGGAATGAATGACCATTGATTCGACCACAACGCCTGCCGGCGACGTATAAACCATTATCTGACACGGAGATCCGCATACGCCCCAACCCAATACTTCGCCAGCCGGAAGTCGGATGAGGCGGAAACGTGTGGGTATACAGTACTTGCGCCTTTGTAAATTTGCCAGCCGCCATAATCGTTCGGCCAGACGGTTCTGTGTTGGCCCCAGATGAAGCCAAGATAGCCACATGACGATACCCATTACTCACTGACACGTCGTCCAAACCGTAAGCACGGGCCGTGGGAGTTGATATTACCTAAAAATTACCGCCAGTATGCATTACCCCGACTCCCCAGGTGTGGAGGAAAAGGTAGCTCGTGACGAGCCGATGCAGGGACCCCGGATGTCAGTCCTGTCCCCCAGCTCTGCTGTGGACGATTGTGCACGCCCCAGGCATGGTCTAGACCGCCCAGGGGTCGCGCTCAACTTAGCGTGCATCACCTCCCATTCTCCACGCGCCTTACTCCGACGAACGGACGCATCATGTGTTGTCTATTGCCAACCCTGCCTTATCATATAGAGTTAGTGATGTGTTCAGGACCACTGAATCGAGATTTACATTGGCCCGTCGGCATGCCGAAGTCACGGATGATGCCTCCCTTACATGCAGGGTGCAGAGTCAGCTACCGTGATGTGAGAAGCTAGCCTAAACTGTTCTTGGACGATTATGACAGGTCAACACTGCGGGATGAGATGGCAAGTACGGCAGTTCAGTGTAGATTTCAGAACGCTGGGAGAGGAGAACAACAAGGTGGTTTCAGAGTACTCGAGACGCAGTTCCCAAGGCTTCTAGAACTTGGAAGCTTTTGATGATTATGGAGGTAGCTACTATGTTGCGTATCACAAGAGGCCATGAGGAACTGATGATTGATGTCGTCAAAGACGTGAAGATGCAGTCTCGGAAACTTGAAATTTCCTATGAACCCAAACAATGGAAGAAGCAACGCTAAACTGACAATCTTGACAATGCTTTCAACCAAGAAACAAACGAATGGCTGCTACAATAACCACAACTTGCGCCTCAGCTCACCTGAGCTGACATGAGCAGTATTGCTCGTACATGAAATTTCCCAGTAATTCAGAACTCCATAACACCTCCGCAACCACATTGGAAATGAATGAAGGCCACTCTTGTGAGCCGTCCCTAAGTGGCAAATTACCAAGCAAGGGGACCCTTCTCGTCAAGACTCGAGCAGCTCAGACCCGAGCAGAACGAGATGTCCTTCTCGGCGACGTCCGCGTTGTAGTTACCAAAGGTCTGCCTCGCGGGCCAGATCTCCTTCTTGGCCGCCTTCTCCCTCTCCCAGTGCTCCGTGACCGCCTCGCGGCACAGGTTCTGGAAGAAGAGGGGGCCCTTCTCCATGCGGGGGTGCATCTCGCCGTTGACGAAGACCCCCGCGTTCACGTTGCGCTGGGCAGCGTTGCACAGGGCCTTGTCCTCGGACATGATGCGCTTGTACATCTGGTTGACGAGCTCAAAGCTCTCGTCTGTGGCGTTCTTGTTGCGGAACACCTGGTAGGCCATGGTGGACCTGTTGGCGGAGTGGGGGATGAAGCGCTGGATGAAGAAGAAGTTGGGCCTGTGGTGCATCGTCAGCATCCTGTTGTCATTATTGAGACTAGGGTTTCCGAGGGTACTCACGTGACATTGTGCGAGACGTTTGGGAAGTGATAGGTCGGTGCCACAATCAGGCCCAACTCCCTCTGCTCGGGTTTTGTGGCCACGTTGTGGATTATGTAGCCTCGCCTTGTCTCCACGTTGTAGGCCTCGAGGTCAGCCACTGCAGGAATGTCGGGATGAGTTGTCTTGCAGTGGTAACACTCGTTGTAGTTGTCGGCCAGGATCTTCCAGTTGTAGTCACCATCCATCTGCCAGGCGTGATCAAAGACGTAGTCATCAAAGTTGAAGTCTTTGTACTTCTCCTGGGTGTCGGCACCAGCAAAGTCATCCTCCCATGCAACCTCGGGTGTGTCTTTGGAATCAAAGTTGACCCAGATGAAGCCGTTGTTGTCAATGTGTGTGTGAATGCGGAACAGCCCGTTCTTGGACTTGTCGAAACCTTCAAGCTCTTGGTAGCCAGGAGCCTTGGCCAGGTTCCCGCTGAGGCCGTAAGACCAGCCGTGGTATCTGTTCGGAAAGTTGTCAGTATATTGTTAAAGATATAGATGGTTCAGCCTCGCACGTGATTGCAGGGACTTCACTCACTTGCAAGAGAATATCATGGATGTGCCCTTCTCCGCCTCAACAATGGGATAGGCGCGGTGCCTGCAGATGTTGTGGAAGGCATTAATGGTGCCCTTGCGGTCACGGGCGATAATGAAATTGAAGTCAGCGACCTCGAAATTCAGCCAGTCGCCCGCGTTGGGGATTCTGATCTTGTGGGTGATGAGCTGCCACCTGCGAGAGAAGATGGCGCGCTTCTCAAGCTCGTACATCTCGTGGGAGGTGTACCAGCCAGAGGGTAGGGCCCGGATGGGAGCCTTTTCCGGAGCAGGCTTGGAGCCATAACCCGCTAAGCCTCCAAGATAACTGAGTACTGCGGTCGCCATGGCAGCTAACAAGATTTGTGCCTGATAAGAGCAAAGGCAATAGTGTGAAAAACAAAGAACGAGCCCTTGGGAAGGTCGCTGTTGGAATTGAGATCTATGATGCTCACGGTCGAGTTGCGGTCTGATGAGTTCTCAAGAGCAGGGAGGTGAGGTCGCGGCCGTTGCCCTCATATAGTCTACCCATTATCTTCACGAGGACCCAGGCGAGTGGCATCAAGCTCCCGATATCAAGTGGACGGCGGGAAGAGTGGCGACAGGCCAGGGTGAGCAGCTCCGCGCCGACCCTCTCCCCAAGCAGTCGGCGCATCGTGAAGCCATGACTGGATGGGACCCGGCCTCCCACCAGGAAAGAGGAAGCGGAAATTGCGCTGCCTCGCCAACGCCCTGGCGTGTGAGGAACTGAATCTGGACGGATAGATACGACAACGGAACAAACCAAGTCTCAGATAGGCTGGGTATAGGTACTGATCAGGTACCTCCCCCGGGAAATGACTTTAGCGCTCGCGCCTGAAACCACGACCGTGCCCAAGCTCACCGTTGTCGGTGTTGAATCAAGCCCCGTGCCCTGTTGGCTGACGCGCTGCATACGACACACGATACGAGCTCTGGGCCTTGATGCTCTTCAAGATAGTGCGTATACTGTGTGGCAATCGTCACTGGACAACTCAAAGACAATGCTGATAGAGTTTGGCGCGCTTATCTATCTAACCCATTATGGGACTCTATACCCAGGCTGGCCAAGTGACAGTTACCTGAATCGGTAATCGTAACCGGGAAGCGGTCACCCTCGAGCACTAGACGTCGGATGTTTGAGTCCCCAGATAACAAGGGTCCTAGATCTATCGCTGTTTCTTACATGCACGAGAACTTGCATGCTGAAATCCACTATAAAATTTGTAAACATCCGGTAAATCAATTGGTGATACCAGGACAAATTTACCATATGTAATTGACTAGTTGAGGAACTCAATCTGCAATGAACTAGGAGATGAGACGTGGTGTGGAGGATGGGAAGAGAGAGAGGGAACGGAGGAACCGGAGGTGTGGAGGACTGTAGAGGTGGGAGGGTTTCCGAGGGTGGGAGGACTAGAGGGGCTTTTCCTCCCACCCGAACAGGGAGGATGAAGGGAGCATTGGCAAACCTGAGGTCGCCCAGGTTTGATTGTGCCCGTGGAAGGAGTAATTTCTCCGTTATGCGCCAGTTTGGTGGCTGGTAGTGCTGGGTCCGGAATTGGCTCGGCCATGTTGATCTCCTAGAACGGAGGCGGCACTGGCGATCGTGGGAGGACGAGGACGGTGTGGGTTGGAAGTACCACTGACTCGGCAGGTTGGTATGGCATTTTGCATGCTGTGTGCTGTCAAACGGTGGAATCCCTCCCCAGTTGAACCAGATGAAGTTATCGTGAACTCTGGGTCACAGGGCGCGAGTCACGGCACATGCTGGCCAGTCAGCCGACGTGTGATGGGTAAAGATAGAACCACAGCAGATCAGGGATATGCTGCAGCTCCGCCTCAGCCGGATACCGACAACGGAATAAACTAGTAATTTAGCGCCATGTGGCAAGGAGGGCTGGAATCTCGAAGGGCCCAAAGACCCAAAGGACCAAGGGCCAAGGGCCAATGCTGGACATGACAGCCCCGGAATGGCCGATCGATGGCAGCACGTTGGGCGTACTTCTCAGCACACCTACGACAACCTGCGTCTGATGTACGGCAGTAGTGCGGTGCGGTATGTATGTCAGATTCGAGTAGCTCAGTCCTTGGCTCGCTGGACCCCAGATGATATCACACCGCACGTAGTCTGTGCTTCCTTTTTTTTTTCCAACCCCATACTATCGTATACATACGTACACAATACCAACTTGACATGACATGGTGGAATGAACCTAGGGAGCCAGCCATCCTCGACCCACAAGCAGCCACGACATTTGGCATTTGACCGTCCATCCTCCCACCAATACCCGCCTGCAGATAAGCACCCGGGAGGGGTGGAGGAGGGGGTGTGTATGTATAAATGTACCGAGGTCTGTATGAAGTACCGGCGACTGACGCGACAAAAAAGCCGTAAGGGGGGGAGGCGAGAGAAAAGAAGAACGAGACAACCCAAGGAACCAACACACACCCTCACACACGCTCAATGCAGATAAGGCTGGCTGGGCGCCACGCAGATCAGGAACCGACAACGGACGTTGGCACAGTCGAGGCAGATAAGGTTAGTCGGGCTGGCCCGAGCAACTTGCAACTTCGCCTCGCCAAGATGCGGGGATGACCACAGAGGCCGCGACTGGTCAGACTCGGCTCCCTTATCTCGCAGCCCACGCAGATGCAACAGGGTACAGCCATGTCCCGAACGATGTCCGAGCGGGACAGAAACGAGCCGTGATGGGGAATACGCTGCACAGTATGTGGGCATAGTGTGTGCCCTGGCTGCGTCAGCTGAGCCTCACCGTGGTGACATGTAAGTCTATGGACTGTATACAAACAACGGCGCCGGCAATCTCGATGCCAATCAGCACTCGCGACGTGCTAGTTTGGGCCTGCTTGAAACGTCTGCCACGATATTGGTCGCTGGCCTGGCAGCATCCTCCTTGGTTATATCATGTGTGGTGAATTCGGTGCAGTCGGCATTCGAGCTGGTCTCTGGACAAAAGTGTAATTTTACCGACGATGGCCGCGTCTCCTGTCAGGTTCTCTATATGAAATAAAAGCATCGCGATCTCTTACTCGGACTCGTCTCCCTTCCTGAGCCAGACTCATCTTGATTCATTTTCTTCTTTGCCTTGTATCATCGTCATTCTCAGGCTGACCCCACGTATATACTTGTTCTTATTCTGAGATTTACTGGTCATGGGCTCTGTGGCACACCCCGACGCAAAGCGCGTCGTGATCATCGGAGCTGGTATCGTCGGCGTCAACGTCGCCGACGAGCTTGTCGAGCGAGGATGGTCTGACGTGACGGTCGTCGAGCAGGGGCCTCTGAGCATGCCTGGAGGATCTACATCACATGCCCCAGGTCTCGTCTTTCAGACCAATCCTGACAGGACCATGACCAATTTCGCCAAGTACACAGTTGAGAAGCTGCTGTCGATCAGTAAAGATGGCCAGAGCTGCTTCAACCAAGTCGGAGGCTTGGAGATTGCAACAACTCCAGAACGGTTCACAGATCTCAAGAGGAAACACGGGCTGGCCCAGTCATATGGCGTCGAGGCCCGTGTGATTTCGCAGGAGGAGTGTCTGAAGCTGTACCCGCTTCTCGACAAGGACAAGGTCCTCGGAGGCTTGCACATTCCCAGCGATGGCCTCGCACTGGCTGCCCGCGCTGTCCAGCTCCTGATCGAGCGGACAAAAGCAGCTGGTGTGCGCTATCTGGACCTGACTCCGGTGACGGGAATCGAGAGGGCCAAAGGTCGCGTCACCGGGGTGACCACATCCACCGGAACAATTCCGGCCGACATTGTCATCTCGTGTGGTGGTTTCTGGGGCGTTGAGCTGGGCGCAATGGTTGGCCTCAAGGTCCCTCTTGTGCCTCTTGCCCACCAGTACGTCAAGACGACATCCGTACCAGCCTTGAAAGATCGCAACAACCCAGAGAACGGGGCTTCTCTGCCTATCTTGCGATACCAAGACCAAGATCTCTATTACCGTGAGCACGGAGACAAGATCGGAATAGGCTACTACGGCCACAAGCCCATGCCATTTGTCGCGGCCGACCTGGGCGTCACGGCCAAAGAGGTCGATGATAAGAACATGCCTTCCCGTCTCGACTTCACACCAGAAGACTTCGAGCCGGCGTGGAAGTTGACACAAGAGTTGCTCCCCTCTACCCGGGATGTTGAGATAGGGGACGGCTTCAATGGCCTGTTCTCATTCACACCTGACGGTGGCTCCCTCGTGGGCCCTCATCCCACCCTGGAGGGCTTTTTCGTCGCCGAGGCTGTTTGGGTCACACACTCTGCTGGCGTGGCACGCGCTGTTGCCGAGGTCCTCACCACCGGCAAATCCACGTTCGACCTCGCCTCTGCGGACATCAACCGCTTCGAGGAGGTGCAGCTATCTGACGCATATGTGCAAGAGACGTCGGCGCAGAACTTCGTCGAGATATATGACATCCTGCACCCACTACAACCAAAAGAATCTCCCCGCAACCTGCGGACCTCCCCATTCTTCCCACGCCAGAAGGAGCTCGGTGCCTTCTTCCTAGAGGGAGGCGCGTGGGAGAGACCGTACTGGTACGAAGCCAACGCGAAGCTGCTGGAATCAATCCCGCCAGAGTGGAAGGCCCCCGAGCGCGATGCCTGGGCAGCCCGGTACTGGTCGCCCATCGCGGCGGCCGAGGCGTGGAAGACGCGCACGTCCGTGGCCATGTACGACATGACGCCGCTCCGGCGCCTCGAGGTATCCGGCCCTGGCGCCGAGGAGCTCCTGCAGCGCGCCAGCACGGGCGACGTCGGCAAGAAGCCGCTCCCCAAGACGGGGCCCGTCACGTACACGCTCTGGCTCGACGGCGAGGGCGGCGTGCGGTCCGACGTGACGGTCGCCCGCATCGAGGACGAGCTGTTCCAGGTGGGCTGCAACACGCCCGTCGACACCGTCTACATGAAGGAGGAGGCCCGGCGGCAGACGGCCAGGGACCCGAGCAAGTGGGTCTACGTCAAGGACATCACGGGCGCGACGTGCTGCGTCGGGCTCTGGGGCCCGCGGGCGCGGGATGTCGTCGCCAAGGTCAGCAGCGACAACTTTGGCACCAAGGCCCTGCGCTACTTCCGGTGCAAGGGCGTCACCATCGCCGGCGTCCCCGTCACCGCCATGCGGCTCTCGTATGTCGGCGAGCTGGGCTGGGAGCTCTACACCTCGGCCGAGTACGGCCTCAGGCTGTGGGACGCCCTATCCAAGGCTGGTGAGGAGTTCGGCATCATTGCTGCGGGAAGGCAGGCGTTCAACTCGCTGCGTCTGGAGAAGGGTTACCGCTCGTGGGGCACCGATATGACCACGGAGCACGACCCGTTCGAGGCTGGTGTTGGATTCGCGGTGAAGCTGGACAAGGAGGGCGGCTTTGTCGGCTCTGATGCCCTGCAGGGACGGTCTGCAGAGACGTCCAAGAAGAGGCTGCGGTGTCTGACCGTCGACGATGGGACATCGGTTGCTCTGGGCAAGGAGCCGGTCTTCCATGCTAGCAGCGACAAGGCGGTGGGTTATGTCACTAGTGCTGCGTATGGGTACACAGTTAGGAAACCCATTGCGTATGCATGGCTCCCGGGGTCTTTGGGAGAGGGAGAGTCTGTCGAGATTGAGTACTTTGGGCAGCGGATCAAGGCGACAATTACCCCCGAGCCGCTGTTTGATCCTAAGATGGAGCGTCTGCGGGGTTAATGGGTTCGTAATGTTCAGTTTAGCGTGCGTCTCATATGATACAATGGAAACAACGTGTTTCAGTTTCTACAGAAGTTTTGTCTTCACTTTTCGCGGGTGTGGTAAGACCGAGGCCTCGCTCTGGGCATCTGGACATATTCGCGTGGAGATCAATCGGTTATCATTACACGGCATGACCACGGATCCCTTTAACCAAAGTATGGCCCTTATAAAAGCATGGGTGTGAGCTTGATGCCGCGGTCATAGGGCATGATATCGGAGGTTATCTTTTTCTTCTAGGTTTGTAGTCGCTCGGTGTCTGGTGGCCAGCTGAGCTTCCTGAGCCTGGGGTCATCAAAAGCCGTCAGGGGCTTTCCTGTCACGTACGGTCTGTGGTAGCAGAAAATGAAAGAACGTGAATGGCTTCCGGCAGTATATCTCAGTTTGAATTTAAGCGAGTGTGTTCCCAGCTTCCGACCTCATCCCATTCAATCAACCCGTACAAACCCGTGTTTCAGTCTATCAACCCCTCCGCCTGTGGCCAACTTGTTGCCTTGCCACTCAAGAACCTGATCCGGCTCACATGCCGCCCATTCCTGGGAGCTCCGGAAGCCCTACAATTGAAGTAGTGTCAGCTTGAGTCTACCTTCGATATCCTGGTGCAGATGTAGGACGTCATTGCCACGGGAGATACTTACAGCCATCAATGTCCTCGACCACCTGTGACTTCACAGTACAAGCATTCATCTGCGCAACGCTCTGCGACTTCAGCGGGCGGCCGTTCTCGCAGGCGTTGAACATGCAGTTCGAGTCCATGGCCTTTTGAAGGGCGTCACCTTTCCACCCAAAGACGTAGTCGGCGTGGGTGCCGTAGCCGTTCAAATTGCTATTTTTACCCATGTAACTAGTCGTTTGGAATTAGTCTACTTGATCCGCACTGATGACGATGGGTACAGAGAGTCCGAACCTCAGCAGGAATGGATTAGGCGTGCCGCTCGGCCACATTGAAGCGAATTTCGACGTATCCCAGAGCGTCTCGTACGCTACCTGGGGCATGCGGACCGGGTGTGAGGACGGGCAGGCGCCAGCGGGCTGGAAGGCTCCAGTCTGGGTGTCGTACATGCTTTATGGCGATGTTAGTCCTGCTAATGATCGCAAAGAGTGGCATCTCAACCCCTGAAATACGGGGCCTCGTGACAGGAGAAAAGTGATGCTTACTGGTCCTGATGGTTAGGTGTGTCCACGTTCTTCCCATCCCAGCATCTAGGAAGGGGGATCCATGTCAGCGTCCGGCGTCTCATATACGGCGCAATCCGATATTGAGAGATGGGCTAGAACAACAAAAGGAACGGGCTACATACGTGGGGAAGTGGTGAACGGTCATGATGCCAGCAGGGCACGGCTGCGTCGGGAAGACGTCGAGCTCGGGGAATCTTGTCGATTTGTTCTGAAGGCAGACAAACTTCAGGCCCTTCTGGCCGTTGAATTTGCCGGAGCTGGTGACCTTGGGGTCGCCGACGGTCATGCGGAATCCCTGGAGAGCCCATGGTCAGCGCGTTTTTATCGACTATTTGTATTTTTTGAGTTCCTCTATTAAGCTGGAACAGCGCGTGTTTATGGTACTCAACCCTCTGAGCATGTCCTCATGTAGCAACCCTTGCACTCACTTTCGGGAAAGCTGTGATCTTCTGATTCCCATTGCTGTAAAAGTCCTGCTGCGTGTAATAAACCGTCATTCCTATGCAGAGTCCTCAGGTGATTAGCTAATGGTCATGACAGAGAGGAGAGTCGTCTACATGTGACGTACCGCCATTGATTCCTGCTGGGAGAGCGTCGTTCTCGATGATGGGCACCCGCTTGTAGGAGCCGTTCGTCGGGTGTTTGAAGAACATCACTGCCGTCCAGTAGTTGGAGAAGTCCTCGGAGAAGGTGCAGGTGGTGCAGGTGCCTGAGCGTTGATGATTAAAGGACGTTCAACAGAGTAAGGCTTAAGCTCATGTGTCCTCTTACCCTTCTCGCCGATGTCGCCGCTCATCGTGGCGTTGAAGGCATTACCCCCAACGATTCTTTTTTATAGATGTCAGTAACGCACGAATAGTACGAATATTTGAAGCTAATTCCGTGTGAATGTAATGCGAGTGTCTTACTGGTGGAGATGAGAGGACGGAGTCTTGCCTGGCTCTACAAGAGGGTCAAGACGTTGGATACTGACGGTGCCGCATCCGAACCGCAGCGCGGCCTGCGCTGGCCCGCACGAGGCGAGTGCAAATGTGAGGGCACTCCACTTCATCGTGGGTGAAGAAGGTTGTCGTTTTTGCGAGAGACTTGCTTTGGGCCGGAGAGAGCTTCAAGGAATAATCAAAAGCTGTGTGGGTTCGAAAGGCGCTTTAGTCAGGGACACAGCAGATACCTCCGTCTAATCATACGGGCACAGTGGGATACTTATCATAATGCCCAGACTATTTTTCTGGTTCGTGCTTCTTCCAAGGCGCAGCCGTACCATCCGCTCATGTATTGCTTCTATTTCCATAGACCAACTCATACCAAGTCCTGAGGCTGTGCAGTGCTGGGATCATTTTGGCGCCGTGGGTTTGGGTGGTACCTACGTCGGGAATTGATCCCCAACCAATCTATCGCGCATCCAATAACCCAACTGCCGAGTTGACACATTTACCCGGCCTTGCTGCATGACTTTCTCTGTGTTCGATTATTTCCTCATTTAGATTCTACCTAAATGAACGAATGCATTTATTGGGTGGCGGATTTAGTGTTGGTCATTGTTTATCGAGTAGAACGAGTGCTTCTAAAAGACGAGAAAGGATGGAAGATAATGTATTATAAGAAGTTAAGGAGCGCCGAGCCTTGTCCCGTATGCGTAGTCGCCTTCCAAGAAAACACCAAGCCTGGGAGGACTGGGTAAATAAAAGGCAGATATCTGCTGTAGCACAATCACGCGCGATCATCCAATGAAGAACGTTTGGTGTATCAACACAGATCCATCACCCAAGGCTGGGTCGGGGGCCGAGGGAGTTGGAGGTGGGTTTAGCAATGAATGTATCCGACACACCCGGGCCATCTTGTCTCCTGGACTGCTTTCGGGAAAACATCTCTGAAAAGTCAAGCTGGAGGAGATTCAAGAACACCGCAGGGGATATCTCGGTCAATTAAGTACAGCCGACGTCTCCTTTACAACACTATAAATAAGAACGAGGATTCACAGGGTAAAAAACGGAGGGTATAGGGTAACTAAAATAAGTTTATAATTAAATTACTAACTTAATTCTAATAAATATTATAGTAATTTATATATATTAAATATCCTTAAAAGTTTCATTCTATTTTTATATTAAATTTAACTTTATAATAATTATATTTATATTTATATTTAATAAATAATAATATATTTAAAATTTTTAAAATATATTCTATATTATAGTTTTAATTCTAACTTTAAATTAAAATTTCTTTAAGTAAGATATCTTATACTATAATATACTATAAAAAGTAAAGTATTTATAGATAATTTTTTATAATTATAACTTTACTAGAACTTAAGTTATAATCTTATAAAGTAAGTATTATTTATTAAATAGAAACTTAAATAAATATATAAATATAATTTTAAATAACCCTAAGTTTTATATATTTAAATAGCTTAAAACTAAAGAAATATAAAATTAGAAATGAATAAATATATATCTTAATTACTACTTTAAAAAATTAAAAAAAGGGGGATTTTACCCTATAGCCTCCGTTTTTTACCCTGCGAATCATCGTTCTCCTATAAATAGGTTATGTGTCCCCAGCATTCAATGAGACCTTCTCGGTGCCATCTAGGCACTTATGAGCTGTAATAAAGACACACAGGTATCCAACATGCCAAGGGCGGTACAGTGTGAGTCTCGTGTACAGCGCCTCGAACGAAGTCTTCAGAGTTCTTTTCGTGGACAGATCCAAAGTGACTCATCAGAGGCGGTCAAATTTTGATGAATTCAATACTAGCATTTGCAAGTCCTAGAGAAACTTGGTGGTCCAGAGAAGTACTTTATTGAGGACAGAATAGGCCAGCCGTGTTGATGGACGATGCCAAACAGCCACGTGAGAGGCTTCCCCTCAGCCCTGGGCAGCCCCCTCCTCTAGTTACATTGTTTTCCGTAGATACGTCAAGCTGGTACTGTCTGAGCTCTTCAATTGCGGCCGCGTTGGCAAGGAACTTGTCGTGGTAGGTTTTGTAAATGCCAACGCCATCCTCCTCGTAACCTTGGAAGACGTGGATGATTCGGCACTTGAAGTTGGCACGGTCCTTCTTGGATCCGATCTGGCCGCGGCCCTTGCGGTGGTGTCGGCCGACCGGGTTCGCCGTGGTCACCAGATGTGCTAGCGACTGTCCTGGTCGTCTACGACAACACCGTTGTCGTCGATGTTCCACTTGTATTTCGGGTCGCAGAACCTCTCGGTGCCTGCCACATTCATCTTCTCCCACAGCCACCGGTTTCGGCCATCTTTCCCGATGCAGTAGTGGACGAAGGTAAACATGGCAATTGAGTCGGTTAAGTGAAGGGGACGTTCGGATTTGTTGTATCGAATGATGCTCTCGTAGCATTGCTGGTGGCTTGGTTTAAGGCGTGGGTTGCAGGCGCGAACTTGGTTGACGCATTCTGCCCGGTAGCGGTCGGGAATAGAAGGGGGGATTTGGGCGACAGCAGCCTCTTTCTCAAAGCAAACGACGGTCGTATGAAAATTGTAGCGATCCTCGGCCGTTGCCTCTAGTAGGTCTGTCGGGTAAAGAGCAGGTCCGTTTGCGAATTGTAGCTTGGTCTGGTTTTGCTGGGTGGATGGTTCTTCTCGTAGGCGCATGTCCACGGGTCCCAGCCAGTGCTGGTATGTGATGGCATGAATGCCGTCTAGCGACTTGTGGCCGACCGCGACCATGGGTGGGTGCCACGGGTCCTTGGTCACAGACCGATCGGTCATCGGCAGGCTCGCCTGTGGTGTTGTTAGCCCGACGGGCCCGACCTTGAGTCCCCTCGTCGGCGGGATGAGGGTGGTTCTCAGTGACAACTTGGCGGCTGGCCATCTGCTCACGCACTTTCTCGCAAAGCTTGCGCGTCTTGCGCTCGATGGAACGGCCGCGCCAGTCGAAGACTTTGCGCATCTGTTGCTGGGAGATCTCGTCAGCGGGCACGCCGCACTCTTTGGCGGTGGCCACGAGCAGGCAGAGCCGCTCGAAGCCGTCGTCGGTCAAGCCGCCATCGTAGCGGCTAGTTTTGATCTGGTCCCAATGCAGACCGAAGTCCTGCCTCTGGACAGAGAGGCCCTGGAGGATCCTCTGGGTCTTTGCCCGGATTCTGTCGGCGGAGCGAGGCAGTTTTGCTTGTGTTTGGAGGGAGACTGGGGAGGTCTGTGACGGGTATTGACCTAACGACAGCGAAGTGTGAGCAGGTAGATGTGAGGGACGGTGATGAAAGTGGTGTGATGAAAGTGGGTGAAGAAGATTTGTGAATGTCTTGTGCTTGACAGTTGGTGGTGGCCTGCTCCTTGAAAAGCAGTGTTTGGGGCGTTTGACAATACCTGGTTGCTACACAGGGGCTTTTCTTGCTGAAGTGGATGGTGGGTATCGCCACCTGAAGACAAACGAGGAAGATGAGATGGCGAAGATGATGGTGAAGAAGGTGACGAGCGTGGCGTCAAAGGTGATGAGGCAGCTGGTGAGGCAAGTGGTGAGGAAGGGGACGTGAGTGTGCTTGGTACCTGATGGTGGGTTGCCAGACACTTACCTCTGTGTTTGTACTTGGCGATGCCGATTTGAGTCTTTCAGCTTGATTGAGCGCTGGAGTCGGGCGTACCTAGGTAGACGGTCAGTACCGCGCCGCAAGAGAAGAAGAGAGAACTTACGCGGGCGCGATGAGCGAGATGGTTTGGTGTTGGTTCAGTTGGGGGGAGAAGAAGAGAGGAGAGGTTGGAGGAGAGAAGGTAAAACGACGAAGTGGAGAAAGAGACAGAAAGAGAGGAAGTGTGTGAGAGAGTGAGGAAAAGAAAAAGGAAAGTTGGGAGGTAGAATTGGTCTCAGCAGCTTGGAGCTATCAGTAGCTCTGGGCCCCTGACTTGATCTACGAAAAGCGCCTCGCACCTGAAATGTATTGGGACAACACACGAAGTGGATGACCTTGACTTTTTACGGTTGTTCTTCCTTTACAGCGGTGGAAGATTCTACAAGAGTGCACTGGATAACAGATGAAGCGAAAGGCTGCTGAAAACAGTGCCCATACAATTCACACATTAAGGTCTTGACTGTGGCTTTGAGCAATTGCGGCAGGGCTTTCACAGGATCCATTCACTCCGCTAATCCTGTGTCACTGCAATACTTTGACACCCACAGATACGGCGCTTCGACGAGTCTTGGACAAGAGATGAGGACTTGATCTCCAAGAAAGGCGCGTCGTTGTTGGCCAAAATGTAATGCCAAAGATGCCTATGTCCCCGCTGGTGATGATACCTGAGGATCAGGTGGGTATGCCGGCCTTCATAGATTGTACCCCAAGTGCGGAAAGCACTATGTTTCTGGGTCCAGGAAGCCCTCGGCAAGAGGGAACCAACGCGGACTGGGGAGCGTTGCACGGCTCTCACCACCGCCAGGTACGCTCCCTCAGCTCCTGGCGATCCTTCCACGCCACCTCCGGGAACAGCGTCAGGTCCTGCCAACGAAGCTTCCTGCCGTCCTTCCAGATGATGACCTTGAGCCCGCCAAACTTGTTCTCCAGGGCCTTGGGCAGCCTCTCCTTGCAGTACAGCATCCTCACGGCCCGGCGCTGCACGAGGGGCATCCTGTTCTCCCTCAGTATGTAGCGCTCCATGACGTGCATGGTCTCAAAGGACCAGGTGTTGAGCTGGTGCGGCAGCAGGGCCGTCTCGTGGTACAGCTGGCGGCAGACGCCGGACAGCAGGGTGATTTGTGGTGTGTCGGGCGGGGAGGCCGCCGCGGGGGCCGGGGGAGGGGGCAGCTTCCGGAGGCTCCGCCGGTCCTCCTTCCAGGGGTCTTGCCGCTTCTCGAGCACCTCGTAGTGGAATCGGCCCTTGATGGTCTCGGTCGTGGGCGCCTGGCCGTCTTTTGTGGTGCGCTGCTTGTGTTGCTGCCATGGGACGAAGAAGATGTGGATCTGGCGGTCTCCGAGGACGTGGCGGTAGATCTGGAGGCGCAGTTCGAAGGGGAGTTGGAGCAGTGGGGAGTTAAGTCGGTTCAAGTCATACCTGCTAACGGGTCAGCCAGAGAGGCTCTTAGTCGGGCGTTCGAGGATGGGATTTGGTGTTTACCGGCGAGCCTCTGGGGATCCTTCCGGGGGAAAGCGGTTGTGTAGGCCATGTCGTAGGCCATTTCGAATCTTTCTATTGTAGGATGAGCATCCCATGTCCCGCTCGCAAGGCGATGTTCATCAGCATGCGATTGGTGTTGGCGGGTGAGGGGAGCAGTTCCATGGTCGAGGTCAGCGTTGATTGCGACTCGGAGCTTGGGTGACGTCGGGCGAGACCCGGCGAGTTACGTAATCTCTGTTGATCAGTGAGGCGGCGGTTGATACTTGGCTAACATGTACATGTGGTGGAAACACACTGACCCGTTAGACCACCATCCTGCGTACGCAGGCATCAACAAAGGCAAGCAAAGGTCCTCCTTCCTGGGCAAGCACCCACAACGAAACAATATCCATGTGCCTGTACCTGTGACATGGCTACCTGCATCACCACTGTTGGCGAAGGAACCACGGCGTTTCCTTTGTTGGGTCGTTTCAAGCCCTCCAAAGCATCGGCCGCCCGTGCACACGTTTGACAGCTCCCAGCAGACCGTTTGCTCTCTCTCTCTTTGTAGATATCTTAAGCATGCCCTCGATTTAAACGCATTCTGCCAACGGCGCTGTCCAAGGCTGCCACATCAATGGGTGGGGGTTTTCTAGATTTGACTCTGCAGTCCCAAGGCTAAAGCAATATGGTCTGTAGCTTATGACGCAGCAAATGGCAAACACATGGGCTATGTGTTTTCTTGGGTCACAGCACATGCATATCGATGGACAGCTCTCCCTTACCTAGGCATCAACTAAGTCCCTCAAACAACCCACAATTCTTCTGTGTTCTTCTGGAAATTCAGCATCAATAAAATATCTGACGCCACTGCCGAGTTGAAGCCATGGCTTCGGACGATGGCTCTGAGTCTGATTTCTACGGTGGGTGCTCAAGTTCGACATCCTCCATCTCATCCTAGGTATGCCAGTGATGCTGATTGGCTATAATGTTTCCAGGGAACGAGGAAGAAGTAGCAGCTCTACAATCAAGAGCGGATGGATTTGATGTCCGAGAACACTGGATCAAACATGGCTCTGAGCTTGGTTCAGCTGCCGTGGACACAGCCTTAGCCGTCCACAACGGGTACGAGAACGTCACCTGCGCGCGCCAGCTCAATGAGACGGTGGGTCAGTTCCTAGCTCGCCTCCCACCGGCCACGACACGAGTCACGCCGCACTGCCCGTGGATCTACATCTGGAATCCTTTCGTTCCGTCCGACCGAAAGACCCCTGGCCACGGAGGCGATGACGCCGTGGGCGGGGACGAGATGACGGACGGGTTCATCGTACGAGGCCGGATGAGACTCGAACAGTACGAGGCTTTTGTCGAGAAGAACCGCACCCCGACTGGGAAGATCTCCGTCAAGATCAAGAAGGAAAGCCAGGTGTTTACCAATGACATCCTCAGGTTGGCGGGTCGTTTGGGCGTGACTGAGGGCAAGGTGGGAATTCCCCCGTCCAAGATCAAGTTCTGAGGTCTTTTTGTGGCATTCTGGTAGTTATTAACAGCCACTGTCAGTGGATCATCTGGCCATCTGCGGAACACTGCAACGATGTCTGGGCCAAGGTCGCCCGCGCCACCGCCAACGACGAGCTCGGCGTCGCTGCCAAGATCGCGCCGCGCGAGGAGCCCGACCGCCACCGGCTGGTCTGTGTCTACACGCGCGACTTCAACGATAAGAATGATGTCGCGAGGGTCCTTAAACGGCTCAGGGAGCTCGACCTCGTCCGCCAGAGACAGATCTGCTACAAGACGGGTAGGTGCACAGCTTTCATTGCCAGTCGGCTTTGATACTGCGAGCGATGGGCTGAGCTGACGACTTGGTGATCAGATGCCTTCACTCACCTGGGAATCAACAAGGACAACAGGCTTGGTCTTGAGGTTGGTAAGTATCAGTCCGACGAGATTTTTGCCTATCTCGAGGGGCCAAGGTCGGATCAGATGGTCTTGCCTTTGAGATGAGAAACTTGGAGAGATTGTTGCCGACCGGGACTAGGTGTTGAGGAACAAGTTGAAGTATTCCTGAGGGATATGCTCTGGAACCTTTTCACGGAGTCTCCGGAAGCACCGAGGTCAATCTGGCTATGCCCGCAGAAGCTTTGGCAGAAACCGGTCTGATGTGAAGGAAAGTTCCGAATTTTTGGAGTTGGATAGTCTGATAATTGCGATCCGGATGCGTCTTAGCAACCCGTCAGCGTTCAGGATTTAGTCAACCATATTTTGATTTGCGCCGTTTCATCGCCTTTTGTAGGAGCCATCATTGTCAACATTGAAGGTTTCCCAGCAACCATGGTTTTTAAGAGCCAAGTCAACACTGAACCATTTCTCACCATGTACTGTTTCTTTGTGCTCCGCTCGAGTGGACATTGGGACGCACAGGAGCACGCAAAACCAGGGACCATCGCGTGGGGACAGTCGGGAATCTCGTGAACGTAATTTGAACATCCATTTGATAAATCATTTACACTAGCTCCTAAACCCATGCTTGGTGGTTACCTCTCTACGAGCTTGAGTTGTCAGCGCAAGACCACGCCGCCGATCCGCCCGTCGCCTCGTAGCTCTTGGCGATGCCAACAGCCGAGCCGTATGTGCCGGCGACCATCAGGAACGTCCCCGACGCCACCACAAACACGCTGACGCAGACCATCGCCATCCACCTGACCGAGCGCTCGGCCTTGCCCGGGGTCCAGTTGTCGTACAGCCACATGCAGCCCATGGGCTGGAACGACATCAGGGTGCCGAGGAGGGCGCCGACCAGCGAGACCAGGCCGTCGAAAACGGGGATGCCGCTGGCGATGACATAGGCCACGATGGCGGTGCCGCCGGTGCATCCGATCCAGCTCGCCCAGTGGGTGATGGTGTTGGCGGTCAGGTGCCTGCTTCCCCGGAGGACTCGGATAAAGATGTACTTGGCCGGGAGCTATTTGAGTATTAGTCAAAGATTCTCTGAGATATCAACTCCCATCAGGTAGTACACTTACATGAATGGTGAGGATCGTCGAGACGAACAATCCCGGCAGAGCGACGCCGTAGGTCACCTTCTTCATCTCATGACCGGCTGACCCCAGGGCAGGTGAGGCGACATACGAGCCGCAGTAGTAGTAGACGACGATGCCGATCGTGATGTAGACTGCGGAGACGGTAGACTGGCACACGAGCAGGGACCGGGTGTACAGGCGCGGGTCGGCCATCTCGGCCTGGATGTTGAAGTAGGCGGGGATGCCGCCGAAGGCGAAGATGAGCGAGGACACGGCGGAGACGGCGCTGGCAAAGTCGGGCGTGCCGGTGAGCTTGTAATCGGAGACCCAGATCCCCTCCTGGGGGGCGGCGGCAGGCCGCTCCTGGATGCCGACGGCGATGGCGAGGATGAAGACTGAGAAGGGGGGATGTTAGTGAGGAAGTTCGGAAGCAAAAGGGACGCAGGAGGCCACGTACTCGAGATGATGATGCAGCCGACGCCCAGCCAGGCCAGCCAGCTGATCTTGCCCAGGGTGCGGATGCTGGCGAAGGAGAAGCCCACGACTGCGGCGACGACCACGAAGACGGCTGTGCATGTTCCGTGGGCTGATACTGCGTTTAATCCGATCGAGGTGCCGAGCATACCGGAGCCGGCGATGAAGGTCCAGTCTAGTAGTGGTCTTGAGTTAGCAAATGGACCCTTTTGAGAATTCTTGGATGAGTGTATAGGCAGGGACACTGGATATTCTCATACATAAGCAGAATGCGGCCCCGAATACTTCACGTCCGATACGACCAAACATCAAAAACCCAGCATCGTCGACACCGTAGACCTCTGGGTGGCGAAGCTTAAACACGCCGACTACGTAGCCGGACCATGTGATGATACTCCCAACTGCAACGAGGCAGATGATTCCCGGAATCAGGCCCAGGGTGTCGAATACGGTTGGGATAGAGAGGACGCCAAGCCCTATTGAAGATTTTGTCATGAGGCCCGCTGCGCCAATCCATCCTAACTGAAGAGGTGATGAAGTGTCAGCCGTACCTTCAATACAATTCAGAATCACTCCAGTCCATATCCGGAAATATACATACACTTCTGAAGTTGGGCCCATCCTCTGAGATCTCTCCAAAGACAGCATCGGTAGGGGGAGCTGGGTTCGTCTTGACCCCGTACAGCTCGCCCGACTCGAGGTTGTCGTCGGGCGCTCGGTTGATATCCTTCTTCTCAGACATGTTGAATCGATGTGTTGACCTCAGGGTGCAAAGAGGTTCGCGTCAGGTGAGAAGAACAGCGAGCCTCGCGTTGGGTTTTAAGAGCAGAAAAATCTGGGGAATCTGATCTTTATTCCTGAATCGGCTTCCCCCCACAACCCTTGGAGCAACCCCGGGCGCGGAGGTGGATGTCCCTGAGCTTCATTGCGGATACGCAGGACAAGGTATCTAGAGACCATGCCTGGCCGTTGGCGGTTTTGATCCACACCTTCAGCTGGGCGGCTCGGAGTCGCATGCATGTCTGACGTACCTACCGGCCTGCCGGCTGGGTTGGTGGAGAGTGTCTCCATATGTACATCGAGGCTGGCGAGCAATGTCCACAACAAGGCTGCACTAACCTCGGCCATTTCCCGGCGCTTTGACGGTCCTGGGTCCCCGGCTTTTTTGGTCTCTCAGCCCTGGCTGCTGGGTGGTCCTGACATGTCCATGTCGGATGAGATAGCCTCAGCACCGTGCAATGAAATGCATAGATGCCCCATGGGGTATGAGACCCCAAACTGTCCACATTTTTACGTGGCTAGGTCTGACGTCAAAACCGCGGCGTGCCCGGCTTGATGGTACCTCTGTAGTAATGGATGGCGAGGTTGAGCCTGCGCGGGCGGAGAAACTTTATCATGAATAGACCCTGCCGTCCCGCTATTTCGAGTGCATGGGACGGGTCGTTGTGGAGGGTCGCCCGCGGCTTCTGCAGGCTTTGCAACTCAGGCACACGCGCGAGTCCTTGCCACGAGGGCGTGCACAACCAATCTGAAAGAGTGAAGCCTCTTATCTATGCTTTTACTCTTGTCTGAGTTTTGCTCACTTTACTGCGGAGATAGATACGGCATGTTGCATCTAGATTTCAGTATCCGATTATGCATAAAATGTCCACGGCCCAGAAGTGTTCCATCGTATCTGGAGCGAGAACGGACCCCCAAAGTCACAGCAAGACCCGTGCTTCAGTGGGCTCTGGGCCGATGAAAGCCGCGATAGTACGCGTATCTTTAGATCCTTGCTACTCAGTCCCCGCTGATCCTAATCAATTTTGGGTGTCCTATGGAGCCGCATCAGGTTTCAGAGCCCGTCCCGATTCGTGCACTGGTGTTCGCATCCGTCTTCATTAGCTAATTCCTTGCCGAACCTGGTCGCGGGTTCCAGGGGTCCCCTACACCACGCCTTGCGGTGAGATGGGTCCGCAGCGCCTTGTGGCGGCTCTGCGATTCTTTCACAGCCTGACAGCCTGGTCGTGTTTTGGTGTGTGTGTATTCTTGTCTACTCCAACAATATCACTCTGCCATGGGACAGAAGAAGTATTCTTCGCCGAACAGATCTTCCCAAGGGTTGACGTTCTCGACGGCACCCAAGAGACTTTCTAATCTCATGCGCGGTACTGTAGCATTGAAACTATGGAGCAGACTCAAAAATGAGAACTTCGTCAGGGATGTAGCACATTCGAAAACACCAAAGGATTACCCTGATTCCACGTGTCTATACGGCAGTGTGACAGTTTCCCCTGTCCATCGCGTGTCTTGTACGTCTTCTCTTAAATCAGTGCTTGGCGTGCTGTTCATTCATGCCCAGCTAGTCGATCCGATCCAAGTCTGTGACGACAGCGTGCACAATGTTGTGAACACAGTAGACTAGATCAGCAACAACACGACTCGCTCTGTCAAACAAATTGCCACTCGCTCGGACAATCGAGTAACACGTGCTGCAGATTGCGGCATCCTGATCCAATCTGGACCCAATAATGCTGTGGGTTGATTACTTATCTGTAAATGACCTGTGCTCATGAAGTCCTGACTTGAGTGTAATTGCCCACCAGTTGACAGATAAGATCATTGTGATTTGATGTAAATCAATAACAACTTGTATCTCAGTGCTACTGTACGGTTTCGAAACGAAAGATATCCCGAGGCTCCTTCATTTCCGCCTGATAGCACAATATTTCGGCGTTATAAAACCGTGTCAACAAGAAGTCCGGGTAGTCCGATGAAGCGAAACCCCCTAGTCGTGTGTCCACCAGCACCGCCTTGCAAGATAAGCCATAGAATGGGGGGTGAGCAATTCAATTGCACAAGTCCTCCTCCTCATCCGCAAGGGGGCGAAAGGGAAACACGGCATCCAAGCAAGAGCAAGGAGTGCGTGCCCCCTATCCAGGCCAAGCCTTCCGCAGCCCGCATTAGCCTCATAGTCCTGCATGATCGGGTACAACTGCCCCCTCGGGATGTACTTGGACACGCCTTTCTCTGTGGAGGCCTGGATCACACCTGGTCCACTTGGTTCGAGAATCCTGCATGAGCCAGTTGACCCTGTGACCCCACTGACTCTTTCTTTCAAGTAATACGCGTATTATTAAAGTGTGAGATCCCCCGGGTTTTCGAGAGTTGGAAGAGTGGCCCCGGCCAGTCTGTCCTCGTCGGACATGTTCCAAAGTGCCGAACCCTCCGGACTCGCAACTAAAAGGGTCAAGCAGGCTTCCACTTCCGCCCTTTTTCAAGACAAACAGAGAGAGATTTCTTACGAATTGCTGACGGTGGAAGTCTGCGTTTCATTACCTCGACGAGGATTGGAAAGTTACGAATAGAGCAACGGCTGAACACCTTGATCAAAGACTTGAATCGGGCTCTTTTGCGGTCCCGGACGTCACTGGCCACGACGCAAATTGCCCCAGGGGATTTTCAAATATGGCATTCCGTGCTCCCTGCACTGTCCATCGTGACCAGAGCTTGGATGCGTTGATCTGTGCTTTCTCGGCTGTTGAAGCCTTGATCGCGGGTATGCCAAAGTTGAAAAAGCTTGGGCATCAATTTCAGCATTTCAAGTGGCCAGTTGTTGCATGTGCTTTCTAAACCGCGCTTAGACATTCGAGGGCGTTGAAATACAAGTGACATATTCACGCCAGGCGATATTGAAAGTCAAGAATAAGGTCGATGGACGGCAACCAAAGGAAGTAGCTCTTGTATCATGCAGCTTCTTGTAGGACGCATATGCTTTCCAGGATCTTTGCAAATGAATTATGAGTTCCTATGTAGTTTTGCTGGTTGATGTCCATGGCCAACTCTCCCTAGGATTTGAGTCCGACTCATCAACATGGAAGCACAGCGTCCACTTCTGGCTGAGAGATTTCTCTGGAAAGTAATCACTTAGTAAACGTGAAAAGCAATGTCGGTCAATCAGCATGTCTGATGGTCTCGCAAGGCTTCGATGCAGAAGCAGACTCGGCACAGATCAATTTCGGGCGCGGTGATTTTGCTCTGTATCCTATGTAGTTGGACACGCGTTGTGATCTTTAGAAGATATACTTCTTTCACTTCTTTCGCATTTTCTAATGAAGCAAAATTGCCAGAGTTATGGTCTCAGCTTCTTTCCAGCTATTGGTTATCACAAGTGAATCGATCTTGTGGTCTAAAACACCACTGAAGGTATTCACCTAGAATCGACGTCGTGAACGTTACTTCGTGGAATGATACCGGCACGTACAAAATTCGCTGTCTGCCTCCTGCAGTTCCTTGCCTCAACACAGCGAGCATCAAGCTTGCATCTGACAACGCACACAGTATTTCAAGCGTCGTCTCAATCATCCAACAACCAACTCAAGGAATCGGTACCCGAACCAGACGGCAATACATATTCGAGATGTGCATCGATTGGTACTACGAGTACACCCTCTGCTGCCATGTGGTCTTTCAGAAGCGCCAGAGGTGCAACGACTATCTCTTCCACGGCTCCTGCTCTGTTGATCACCACGAGGAGTACCTCACCAAACTCGCGTCTTGTCCCCCTTGCGACTACTACCGACGTAGGGCAATCGCAAACGCCGACACGGACATGAAGTAACATCTACGGCAGCCGACGCTCGTTCCTCGCCAACATCACGGCGCGACCGCGAGTCCGTAACAGTGGAACCTGACAGGGCTTGGAAGAATCAATGGCATGGAAAGACAAGGGTTTGTCATCTGGGAGGACAACTGGATACTGGCCGACATCGACGCTTTCCTACCAAAGGCTACGTTCTTCTAACCGCTTAGTCTCAAGATTTTCTTCGCGTTCTCGTAGGCCAGTTTCTTTTTCGTGTGCGTGTTCATCTCCAGCCGATCAAACCAGCTCGAGATCTCCGTGTTGTCCTCGAACGGGTAATCCACGCTGAACATGACCCGATCCTCACCCGTCCATCTCAAAGTATCCAGCAGCGTGCCCGAGTCCTGCACCCCAGAGGTCGTCACATAAAAGTTGTTCTCCCAGTAGTACTGGGGTGTCTGCTTGCCCTCCCAGTAGTGCACGAAGTGCCTCATCCGCTGGTTGATCCGAGGCAAGAAAAACGGCAGGCCCTCGCCGCAGTGGCCAAGTATGATCTTGAGCGTGGGGAAATCGTCAAATACCCCGCTGACCATGAGCCGCAGCGCATGAGCTGCCGTCTCGGAGGAGAAACCCCACGACGACCCGGCGAGGAAGTTGTACCCGTCGTAGACCAGCTGCTGCCCCGGCGGAGGGGTCCGCGGGTGCAGGTAGATGGGCACGTCCAGCTCGACGACCTTCTCCAGGAACACCCGGTTGCTGGGGTGGTCCAGGTACACGGCGCTGTCCGCCGAGCCGTTGTTCGTGTACCCGCCCACGAAGCTCCCCACGCCGCCTAGCTCCTTGACGCAGCGTTCTAGTTCTGTCGCCGCGCTGGGCGGATCTTGGAGGGCATTGCTGCACCAAAAGTCGAACCGGTCGCTGTAGTTCCCGCGGGTGTAGACGCGCGCGATCTCGTCGTTGACGAACTTGGCTGCCTCGACGGCAAATGTGGTATTGAACACCCCTTGGATGCCCGGTGCGCCGTACAGGAGGACAGTCTTGGTGATATTTGCCGCATCCATGGCAGCGACCCGGGAGTCGATGTTGGTGATGCGACTCAGCACGTCGTTTACATATTCGGGGATGTCAAAGTTCACTTCGTTGGTGTAGTTGACGAACGGGGTGGTGAACGTTCCCGAGAAGAGAGAGTTGCCAACGTGCTCCTCCAATGCGATCTTGCCCGCGATTGGTGGAGTGAGGTCGTAGAAGGTTGGACGGCCCGAGTTGATGACCTCCTCCTCCGGAACATATGTTTGGACCTGCGCAATGGACAAGCCGCAAAGCGCGAGGATGATGATGCTGCCGGAGAGCGACATGATGTTGATGAAACAAAAATCAAGCGATTGGACTACCAAGCCAAGGAGAAGTCATAGCCAGGCAGGTAAGCACTTGCTGTCCCCTTATCAACTGGTGCGAAGCTCGCAGTATATATCCTATAATGCAGGCCACCGGGCACTATCAGGGATGCGTTCGCCCTAATTTTACATCCTGGCCTTTTGAGTCAAGCCCCTCTCTTGCGAGATCGCACTAGTATTTCTGCGATATCCAGCGTTACAAGGCGGCTTACATACCTGGCATGTTGCCTATCGCTCATTGGCTGTTTGAGGTCGACGATATCATCGTGGGCAGACATCTATGTCGGAGTAATTTCCCCCGGCCGCGTAAAATCGTGTCGAACGAAGCCAGTGGAGAGAAATCGAGGCATCCTAATGCTTTACTTGCCAAGCTGACGAATATTACGCGCCGTGGTTGACGACTAGACACTTGCTTAGAAATATGGTAGACGAGGGTGAGCATACGTTTTGCGAGTTGGGCATGTCACATCGCAGGTGGGGAGCCGCTGTTCGTCGCATCCTACATGTCGACGAGACTAATAAGTGCGGATTGCCACCCCTACCCCAACCCCCAAGCGGAGTAGAATCTTTCAGGGTAGGGCATTCCTCCCTAGTGTGGTGGTGAAGCGGCGATATAGTCTCGGAGACCGATCTCTGTCTCGGCACTTGGGCCGGGCTCCCAAATTGTGCCTGGCGCCACCTGCACAGATTCTCGTTCTGGGTAGTATTGCACAGATTTTGTTCAACATTGTCTCACTAAGCTGCCAGGCAACTCCAGAGCCGCATGGCGCCATGAAACGTTGAGTCAGCAACATCGCTTCCGGGCTGCTTTCCTCGGAGCTAAGCGCATTTGCGGCAAAGCGGAGTGGGTCCTACTATTTTACCCGAGCCATCTGGGGAAAGAAATGTGGGAGAAAAGACGGTCAAATGTGTATGGTTCCTATTTAATCGCTTTACTCCTCAGCACCGATTTGACTTTGGTGGATCTCAACCTGGAGTTGAGATTCCAGCCAGACAACTTTCCGGCCCCCTACTCTACGCAGAATGTTCAAACCTGGGCAGAGCGCCAGCGAGAAAATCGACCTCAACGACTCGGCAAAAGAGCAGCCGACCTCGGATGATTCCGCCACTGGTGAAGTTGATGGCTCGGTAGATGAAAATGGACAGCACGACGAAGCTCGCGGTCAAGATCGAATCCGCAGGACATTTTCACAATCCTCACGAGGTCCGATATCAAAAGCGAGAGCCGTGGCATTAGTTGCCACTGTCACGGGCGCCAGCTTCTTGAATGCAAGTTCACCCTCACTCTCCTGGGCCCTGTGTCCTGTTCCATCAAAGTTGTAGGCAACTCAAACTAACAGTCACCGATCTAGACACTTTCAGGCCAAGCCGTTGTGATCATTCTGCCCACCATCGGCCGCGACATCGGCATTCCTGACTCTCGCCAGCAATGGATCGTCTCGGCCTACGCGCTCGCCTTCGGCTGCTTCCTGCTCCTCTGGGGCCGGATCGCTGACATCTACGGCAAGCGCAAGATCTTCGTGCTCGGGTCCGGCTGGGTGGCCATCACGCTGGCCGTCAACCCCGTCATACACAACGAGATCGCCTTCGACCTGTTCCGCGGGTTTCAGGGCCTTGGTGCCGCCGCCAATGTGCCCACCGCGCTGGGGATTCTGGGGACGACCTTCCCGCCTGGAAAGGCTAAGAATTACGCGTTCTCTATGTACGCGGCCGGTGCACCGCTCGGAAGCATTTTTGGAAACCTCCTTGGTGGCCTGATTGCCAGCTACGCGCATTGGACTTGGGTGTTCTGGGCTCTAGCTATCCTCGCTGGGTTGGTCACTGTCGCTGGGTACTTTGTTATTCCTCCTCCGCCAACCACGCTGCATGCCCAAGGCGTCAAGGCGAAAGCAACGGTTGACTGGATAGGCGCCGTCTTGATTACGGTTGGCCTGATGGTGATGCTGTTCGCGCTAACTGAAGGAAACGTCGTGGGCTGGAAGACCCCTTGGGTACCGGTGCTCATCGTCGTGGCTGTCATTATCATCACCGCCTTTGTGTTCTGGCAGCATCACCTGGAAAAGACGGGGAAACAGACCCCCCTGATGAAAGTCTCGATCTTCAAGAGCCGGCGTTTCAGCGCAGCCATGATCATCATGGCTCTTTTCTTCTCGAGTTTCAACTGCTACCTCATCTACGCCACCTACTACTTCCAGGACTTCCAGGACCTGAGCGCCATCCAGACGACCCTACGGTTCATACCCACTGGCGTCGTCGGCATCTTGACGGCAGCCATCACCGCGAGGCTCATCGCGATCATCCCGACGTACGTCCTCCTCATGTTCGGCAACGTCTGCATGGCCGTCGCCTGCCTGCTCTTCGCCGCGCCCATACCACCGACGACGACCTACTTCGCCTACGGCATGCCAGCCATGATCCTCAGCGTGTTCGGCGCAGACATCACCTGGCCGTGCATGACGCTCTTCACCTCGCACTCCCTGCCGCAGGCCGACCAGGCCATGGGCGGCGCGCTGGTCAACGCGGTCGGCCAGTTCGGCCGCGCCATCGGCCTAGCGATCGCCACGGCGATCCAGACGTCGGTCATGGCGGGGGCGAGGGGCACGAGCGTCGAGGGGGCGGGCGCCATGAGGGCGTGGGACCAGCCTACCCTCAAGGGGTTGCAGGCTGCGCAGTGGTTTGACTTTGCGCTTGGGGCGACGAACCTGCTTGTGGTTGCTGTGGCGTTCCGTGGCTCCGGGATCATTGGTAAGGCGGATCGGAAGGAAAAGGGGGATATGGCAGAGAAGGAACCTGCTCGGAGTGGTGGTGAGGAGGGCATTATGAATGAGCAGAATGGCAAGCAATAATGCACGTTTGTGGATATATTGGGGTTTAAAGAAATGAACCCAAGCAATTTATTATACTGTGTATAATCTGAGTCTGCGGCGGCATCTAGTGACAGGCATTGATAAAAAGCACACACACCAGTTGACATCCCCCAATATTCCGCTCATGGGCCACTAATCAACTCTTCTAATGGGAAGTCTACGCAGAGGAATATCCTGAGACCTCACCGCTTCTTCCCTTTTATCTTTGCGTCTCATATACCATATGAAGCCTAATACCACTGCTGCAACAAGAACCAGACCACCGACTACGCCACCAACTATGGCGCCGACTTGAGTCTTAGACGTAATCGGCACCGGTGCGGGAGTTATTGAATCCAAGTCGCCGTCTGGCTCTGTGCTGACCGTGCTCGTCACAAAACCTGTCTGTGTGGTTTCAATTGTTGATACTATACTAGTTGTGTCTGGGGTTGGGTCTGGCTCGGTAGTCTTTGGCGTTGAAAATATCACACTAGTAGGCGAAACTATCACCGTGGTAGCTGTGGTTGGCGTCGGATCCACAACAGTAGGTTCCCACGTGGGAAATTCTTTTGATGGCAGGTCCACGGTGGTGGTCACAGTTTGCGTGGTCTCGTACGTGATGTATGAGAATGAGACTGAGATCACAAACTCGGTAGTCGTTGACACGACAGTGGTTGTGAAAGGGCCGCAATCGTCATGTTGGCACATTGTCATGGGTTCGGCTAAAGTGGCGCTGTCTAGGCAGCGCAGCATCGTGAACGTCTCTGACGGGGCGGTAGAATAGAGAAAAGTGCCGCATGTCGTGAACGGTGCCTGGGAGCTGTGTGCAAAAGTTAGGATCATGAGGTTGAGGAATGGGAATAAGTTTGCCGTCAGCCCTACCAGCAGGTGACCTGACCCAGCGGAGTAGCATTGCTGCATTCCGGGGATCCGGAATTATAGCATTCTGTTGGTATTGGTATTCCTATCCCCGTGGCCGACCCATCCCCTTGTTTTCCGGTGCAGCCGCGCCAGGATTCACTATTTCCACACCCAAAAGATCTTCCACATTGCACTGGGGTACCTGTGCCAGAACGCATATATTGTTAGCATGTGGAAGTTGAGTCTGCAGGTGCGGAAGCAGACCTCAGGACACAGGGCAAGGCTACGTACCAGAGTAATATCCGCATATCCCATACGCCGGGTATTCTGTTCCTGGCTGAGAAATGGCTGTCCCCACAGAAGGATGTTCAGAGATCGTCATTGAAGGGGGCTCGCTCATATCATGAAGTAATGATCCGGTAAATGCTGGCATGTTGAAGGGTGGACGCAATGCCGAACTGCGGGCGAAACTGAAAGCGGCGCCCAGAAGAAACCTGAAACAATTCATTTTGTTTATATGTAATGTAGAAGCTCACTGAGCTGGTAGCTGAGCAGTCGGTCGAGGAAATCTGTGCGGGCCAGGTTTCTGGACTGTGATTTATCTACCTTTTCCGAACACCACAAGACTGTCCATGTCACGCGGCGAACATGGTCTTGAAGACACATGTTTTCTAACATTGGTATTCTTGTAGCTCCTAAAATGTGCTGTGAATCTATAGACGAATGACTCCTGTGTGTTTGGGGACAGTCCGAAGTAGTCAGTTATACATGTCTACGTTACACATCGAGAGCAATCATTCACATCACTCAAAGCGACTCAAAGCGACACAAAGGTATTTCTCATGCAATTTCGATAAAATCAGTTTTTCTATCGAACCTTCCACTCAAATCTGTCACAGTATTCCGTTGGGTTGCACGGGAAGGCCAGTGCCATCGATTTACCGGACATATAAACTTAAGACTATAGGGCTGTGATCAGTGTCATTGTCAAAGAGGCATTGAAAGATTACAAGCTGAGATATGTTCCTCTGAAGGAGATGAAGGATGAGGCTTCCAAGGTTCTCAGGATGAGAAATTTCAACGTGGAGCAAGGGACGGCAATTCAAGCATAGGCTGCTCCAAGGATTTGGTTTTGTGTTCATCAACAGATTTGCCAACAGCGATGATACAGGATTTAGGATTGTGCATATCACCAACATTACTAGTATAATGTGTTCGTACAGTGGGAATCGGCCGGGTAGCCTAGACCACCGGCTTGGGCTTGATGTTGTATTTGCCTAGGCGAGGAGATTGTACCCGAGGACGCCCAGCGCAATAGTAAGCTCGATGTCCTTTTCGCCGCCCTTACAGGTGAAGGCGGCCGCCTACTCAAGATCAAACGGGATGGTGAGCTTCTTGTGGAAATGGGTCTTTGAGGCGTCAAAAGTGGTCTGAGAGTCTTACTCCGCGGCCATATATTCGATCGGCAACTCTCTGCTAGGTTTCCACATTTCTGCCCACCACCAAGTCGCCCGCCGCCGCGAGACCGTGATCCATGATGGCACAGACGAGCGCGTGCTTCATCTCCTTGGTCCAAACCGCGCGCTGCATCGTGGCGATAGGAGCCCGTCAGAGTCTTTACGAAGGCGTCAAAAAAAAAAACCATCATTGTTCTTGGCCATCTCTGCAACCCACTGGCACACCTCTTTCCCCCATCCACCCCTGAACAATTGTTCCTCCAACACCACTTCCTTCCAGCACTCGGCGACCTCATGAACCGGGTTCCGGAAGCGCCGCACTCCTAGCCTTCCCAGAATGGCGAGTATCGATCGATGTGTTTGTTGAATGAAAGAAGCCTACTGGGGGGAGGGGGTATTTCTAACATGACCAGAGTAGAGTAACTATATAATCTTTAAAAACTTTTATAAACGTTTTATAGTACTAATATACTTTTTTTTTATATCTATTAATTAACACACTTATTTTTAATATAATATTAGCTCTAATATACTATTAAGTATTAATATACTTCTAATAGGCTATTAAGTACTAATATATAAGTAATAAAAAAGGGTTTAACTCTTACTAAGGTTAACTTTTTTTTCTTTTTTTATCCCTAACCTAACTACTTATTAGCTATTCTTTAGCTTAACTATCTCTAGCTTATTAGAAGCTATAGATATATAGGAATATAAAAATCTTATTTACTAGCTAACTTATAAGGACTAGAACTAGTAGATTTAGAGATTCTAATATAGACCCTAACTTTAATATAGGCTTAATTCTAATATAGCCTTAATTCTAATATAGACTTAATTCTAATATAATATTAACCCTTTAATAGATTTTACCTATAATAGTATTTTATTAGCCTTTTGCTAGTATTTTAATATAATATCTTAATTTTGTTTAAATGTTACTTTATAAATGTATTGTATGCCCATGTTAGGAACCCCCCCTCCCCCCGGTAGGAGAAGCGTTGACGCCTGAAGTTGGTGGTGAAGAAGGTTTTCGTTTGTGGGGATAGATTCTGTGGCCGTGTAGCGGACCGCTAAGTAGTCTCAGCCAATGCTTCCCACTGAGTGCTGCGAATTAACGCATCGTTATGCAGATCCTGGATGACGAGTATCAAATAATGTCCCGCTGTGCGAGTATCCAGGGGTATCGCGGATGGCATCGCGGATCCAACGCAGATGCTGCTTGTTGGGCTTCTGGTGCTGGTCGGAAGGCCACTCTAGACTCAGCAATCAATATATAGTCCTCTCCTACCGTACTAATCCATATACTATAACCAAAGCTCAGTTTTTAAAAGTTATAGATAGTATATTAGTACTTTTTAACCTATAACTCCTACTTATTCTAACCTACTCCTTAATAGCTATTAGAAGTATATACTAATCTTCTATATAAATACTATTACTACTTTATATACTTCTATTAAAAAGGGGGGTTTAAGGGGGTCTCCCCCCTAATTTTTCTTAGATATAGGAAGGGGGGGTTAAGGGGGGTCTCCCCCCTCTGATTTTTCTAAGGAGGACAAACGTAGAGACTAACTCGACTCCTGCCCCGTAGGGACTGCCCGCTTGCGGGCTCTAAAGGGACTGCTAGAGGAGGCTATTTTAGAGAGTCTTGGTGTTTTTTTTTGGCGCTGCCGCCAAAGGGGTCTACTTGTACCAAGCACTTCAAGAATCACATCAGCTCCCAACGCCTCTGAAACAAAAGGCTCGTCACGAGAGGGGACACAGAGCCAAGGCAGCTGCTCTCCGTACGTCGAAGGAGGCATCTCAGGGGCAAACGGTTTGGAAGAAGCTCATGGACATGGTTTTGGGTCTGAGCAACTAGGGCACACTGAATGACTAAGCAAACAGTGGGGCCCCAGTCGTCCACACGCCCACACCCACTCTCACAAGGCCGATGACTTTGACTGACCTGCTTGCGACGTTTGACAAGAAAACGAACCCCCGAAGCCAAACACACAATGGCGGCCACTCCGAGAACTCTCTCATACGCCGTACCGCCGTGAAGCCTCCTCCAGCTCCACCCACCACGTTTGAGTATGCTTTTTCAACGCTGCCCAGCATGTTTGTTTCATTTCACTGACTCGTTTATTTAGCGAGCGTTGGGAGCGGCAGACTGCAGCCATTGGTGCATTTCGCGCAGCGTGGTATGCACGATCCGGTGTTCGTCGCTCCTCCCAACCTCCACGCCCTCCACCAACATCAGATAAAATCATCCTCCGACACGCTGAGCCAACGCCGCTTCCCTCCCCTGCACCATGCAGCGAGGAGGACCTTTCAGTCCTCCTGGGAGAGGACATGCCGCGCCTCGAGCAGATCTTGGCGAGCCTACGCAAACCACACCAGAAGGAGCTGGGATACATCCCAGCCAAAGAAGGCGAGCCAAAGTCACTGAAGGCAGCCCTAAACACCATCCAGTTCGCCCATCGCCAGCGAATGGTGGCACATGACAATTTCTACAGATCGTTGTTCAAGGGAGGGTGTCCCTGGGTGTCCCGTAGGAAGGCATCGTGTGGGGGGGTAATCCCATAAGAGGTTGTGCTATAGGAAGGTGTACTATAGGAGGGTATCATGTAGGAGGGTGTCCTATAGGAGGGTATTATGTAGGAGGGTATCCTGTGGGAGGGCATCCTGTGAGAGGTTGTCCTACAGGTGGCTGCCCCATAGCAGTTTATGCCACAGGATACTGTCCCACGGGAAGTGGCCATCCCTCGACCTCTGATGGTTGCCCCCCACATTTCAGTTGAGGTGTCAACCAACGGACTTTGGGGGGAAAAAAAAAAGGAGGGACGTCGCGAGGCTGATGAGGAGCGGTCCTCGGGAGGGACGCGCGCGTGCGTCAAAAGCGTCCCCCAATCCACCAGGAAAAGTTTAGATAATTGTCTTGCCACAATACCGCTAAGCTTTGAAAATCCTGCCCTATGAATGGTCAAGGTAAGTAAAAACAGATCTGAGTCTTCGCGAATGGTTACCAAATGTTGATGCCCATTCGGAAGAAGTGTATTCTCATGTCTCTGTAATGAAGCCTCCATCTTGTAGCTTCGATGTGGATCCACATATACTTTCGCAGGAATTGGATTCCGATTTGGAAGTTTCGCACTGTCTCTCGAGGGCCAGAGTCTTGGGAGCAAGATGAGCCTCGGGAAATATTTATTGGATCTCTCGAGGGCCAGAGTCCTGGGCACCAAGATGAGCCCGGGGAAATATCGAGGATATCAGGTCGGGACTTAGTTCCGGATACGACTTCGTTTACGTCCATTCCTAATCTGTGAACATGACCTTTGATTCGAAGGCGACACATGCCACTCGCTTTTGTTGGGTCATTGCTGATGGTGCTGCTAGATGCTCCTAGATATTCTGCAAGCGGAAGCGCTCCGCAGTCAGATTCGCGATACCAGGTCTTGCCATGAACAGAGGCCAACGACCACGATGGTGCGACAGGCGTCATATCGGTGTATGATGCCATGTCGTAGGGTCCCGGCGGGACCCAATCTAGACCTTGAATGAGACATAGCTCCCAATGGCCGGCTAGGTAGTCGCATCCAATGGCATCCTTGGAGAGCTCTGCTATGCCTTGAATGCAGGGCAACTTGTCAAGAATACAGGTAAGTTCAGCAATCTGTACCTGTGGCATGACAACAAAGTACCAGTTTGTGAGAAGCTTCATTTTCTGGGGTGATGCGGCCTGCGGCCACAGCAGATCACTTTTAAGGCTGGCCGCTTCCTGTTCCCGTTGGAGTGAGTCGTTCGCAAGACACGCGGTAGGAAGGTCTGCATAGATTCCCTTGCGCGATTTCCAGTCCTTGTAGTCCTTGTGATGCAAGAGAAATTCCAGTATTTTGTCTGGCCATACTTCTGATACCAACCAGGAGTTGCATTCCCAAAGCATCTCACCCGAGCTCATAAAATGAAGAGTGCGGGGTGACTATAGCGAAGAATATTTAGCGTTCGCAGAATCTTCCAAGATTATCTAGGCCATCTCGCGGGTATAAAGTGTGACTGACCAGTATATTCTCTTGTATGACCCATCCACGCCTATTCAGAGGCATTTCTTCGGGACTGTAATCGGATTCATGGATGACACGGACGTTATCCCAGATAGTAGGGGGCATTATAAGACGGCGAGATGGCCCGAACATCCCAAACCGTGTGTCTCGGAAGCCTGAGGCGGAGAGGTTCAAGTCTGAGTTGCAATATATTGATCCCATCCGGGGACACTCATAGACCCAATCCGATGCTGGACTGCCCTGTATTATACACAAGGAGTCTATCCAGATGTAGTTGTACCCCAATTTGACCGTGAGCCCCATTGCATCTTTGAATGTTTGATTAAAGTCCGGAGCTGAGAGTGGGATGGATTGTCTGAACTGGTTTAGGTTTTCTGATGTCAATGTCAAGAACTTTTGCTGACCCCAGGCATGACTCAGTGTCATGTATTTGATGTTAACTGGAAGGCGTTGTACGTCGACAAGTCGGGCAACCAGTCGAGGTTGTTCACCCGAATATCCCATTCGGACATGGATGATTCGAGAAGGCAAGGCATCGTAATTCCGAGGAAGCTGTCGCTGGCAGTGTTCGTGATCATCTCTGCATGGCTTCATCCAATTGTTGTTGATATGATCCAGGCTTTCTTTGCTCAAGATGCATCCTGGGCGCTGCCTGATCACACGAGCAGTTCTACATTGATTGGAAGATACCTCTTCGCCAGGTTTCATGACTCATAGGTCCGATGAATGAGTGAAGGCTTCCTTACCGTCGCCCAAATTCAGGGTGAACTTCACACTCCTAGACTCAGCTTTGTCCTCTATGTGCATATGTATGATGCTCCAGCCGTCGTCTAACATAAGTGTCACCTGCTTCGATCCGACCGTCTGAACCAATTGTGAGGATCGAAAACACACGTAGCAGTCCAAAGGTGATGTTCCGAACTGCGACGACAGGTGTTCGCTGAGTATATATCTGTGGGTCTCTTTCGTAAACCATAGTCCCCCGAACTTGCCATCTCGGCGCGACTCCTCCAACGGGAACAACAAGAAGCATTCAAGAGCCTCGGTAAAGATGTTCGCACAGTTCTGACAAATCTCACCATTGTCGTCACATTGTTTGGAAGTCATGACTGGATTAGTACGTATCTGTCTCTTTGCGGCAACCTGCGTGTTCAGGCCACCTCGAGTTGAGAAAAAGAAAAAAGGAAAGAAAGATCTGCTCAGTACATGTTATTTCGTTGGCAATATGGAAGAGAAAAAGCGCTGAAATGTGACCATTGGGCAGCAATACTTAGTGGGGACACCCCTTCGCGCACACCTGAATGATCATCCCTCAGGCGTTTACTAGCATCTTGGCATCTGCGCTGGCACGTCTCCACAAAGCCGCAGCAGACCAACGCGAATTATGTATGAATCTTTCATAGCAGTTGCGCTGTAGCATAACTAATGGCTGTGAAAGCTGGAATACGGCACTCACCATTTGCGGTCTTTAGACATCATCCCATCAACAGCAGGGACCATGCTCAAGAGCTCCAAGGAGTCCAGTCTTCTTCGCCCAAGAAATCTTCCGGTCATCGTCACACGTTGTATGTGTCAAAAATTATAGCCTGGTGAGATCAATCTGTTTTTGTCAATTCCGATGATCTTGGGTCCTTGCACAAGCCCGCATCCAGCTCATGAGCAACCAGTAAGAATCCCCAGCCCAAATTTTCACTGGCTTGACTTGATGCTCTCAGCTGCCCTCTCAGCAACAGCATACACAGTAACCATCGTGATAGCCCTTGTAATCAGCGGAAAAATACTCGCGTTAATATGGTCAGTGCAAGGTCTTAGTGTAAGACTACCCCCTAACAGGCTACGACGCATACCAGTTGACCGGTTCCGCTCGATAATCCCTGATCATATGGGCAATTCACAGCTTTTGCATAGCAGCCTCAGATTGGCACGGTCAGCATCAAGTTCATCAGCATTCTTCTTCTGAGTTAGCGACTCACGATATCGGTGGACTGGACATATTCCTCAAAGCCGGAAATCTCATCCTCGAGGTCCTGAAGTGAGATCTTCTCGTCCTCAACAACGAGGCTGATCTCCAGCTTTTTGACGCCGTAACCGACAGGCACCAGCTTAGACGCACCCCAGACCAGACCGTCCTTCTCGATCCCACGGATGGACGCTTCCAGGCCTTTCATGTCGGTCTCGTCATCTGCACGACGGACAGTTCAGCACCAAACACACAAGCGGGTACAGAGCAAAGGATATAGCTTCTATCACGCACCCCAGGGCTTGACATCCATGATAACGACGGACTTGGCTGCAGCCTTGGGCTTGGCAGCTTTCTTCTCCTTGTAGGCAGCGACGCGCTCCTCGCGGATACGGGCAGCCTCGGCATCCTCCTCGTCGTCGTCATTGCCGAACAGGTCGACGTCGCCATCCTCTTTGGCGGGGATCGGGGTAGCGGCAACAAGATCAGGGCCGAAGGAGGTGTACGGCTTGGAAGCATCCCCGGGCAGGGTCGCGAAGTCGGCCTCGTACGAGGCGATGTGCGCCCACCAGCGGGCGGCGTGGGGGTACTTAGTGGCGTCGGGATTCTCCTTCAGCGCCTTGAAGCAGGCAACGTCAGCCTGTGAGGCGGCGTTGCTGTAGTATGCAAGGTCAGTCTCCTGCTCAGGGGCCAGCTGCAGATGGGGTGACAAGGAAGGCAGCTCTTATGGAAATTCAGAGATGCCCAGAATGGTTTCTCATGTCCTCATTCGCAAGGCCCCTGTGTCCGTACAGAGCCACGGATCAATTGCTCGCCATTATCCCGGACAAAAATAAAGCGGAGAGCACCTACCCGACGATGTAGGATCGAGTGGTCAACCAGCTGTTGAGGACTGAGTCATTGGTCAACTATCGGCTCTAACGGGCAGAGTGCTCGTTCAAAATGCGATTGCTGCAGAGGGGATTCGGATAATTACAGAATGGTTAAGAGGAACTCACCAGTCAAACCAGCATCCTGGGGGATGTCGACGAAACCCATTTTGGCAAGGTACTGGGGAAAGAAACTGTTATGATTCTTGAGGGTACATTGGATGAGGGGAATTCAGAGTCAAGGAAGAAAAGTCGTGGGACAAAGAGGTTTGCTGTGGTTTAATATATTGAAGAATGTATATACCGCTGGCCACATGTGCACCCTGGGGCCAGTTTGGCACGTCTGGCGAGGAGTCACTGGCAGTCTGGTCAGAATTCGCTGCCTTACCACCTGAAACAACCGCTGAGCCACTCGTTTCCCCCGCCCGGGCAGGTCCTTTGGCCTGGGGCCGACCCACAAAGAGGCTGGCCTCACGTCAGCCTGTATTGCACTCAGTTCCACAGCACCGCGGCTGGCGTTCAGCCAGATCTTCCTTCATTCCTTGGCGCGGCTGGAAGGACGGAAGGAGGGTGAGTCACGCGGTGACGGGCACCTTCACGTAGTGTTTGACGGCGTCGGGCTAGTAGCTCATGTCTTGTGATGGCTTCGGCCCTGACTGATACTAAAACTCCTAGAGTGGTCTAAGATGATATCGATTTACAGAAGCAGATTTAAAAAGTCACTCCGAAAGCCCTATCCGGTCTGTAAAATTGGGTTGAAAATGCCATATGAAGCGATCGTTTCCGACCGATTTGTCCTCGGACACCAGAAAAGAGGCTGGCTCAACGAGATGGCTCCCTGCACCAAAGATTGACTTTTTGCATGACAATTGAAGGTCCCGGTTCAAATCCTTATGGATATCTGTTTTCGCTTTTCCTTGTGTTGATCCCGGGTATCTCTTTCGTCACGGCGTAGAACTACTTGTTATACATAGTATAAACTTATTGTTTTTGTCCAAGATTGATTGTCTTTCAAGTTGTCCTTGATTTGGTCCATGTTGTGGTTCCGGGTTTTACCTATTCAGCTAGCATTTATGCATTTTCAAAACCCTGTGCCTGTGAGTGCCCACCACTGCATGAAGGCATCATATATTGATTCAGACGTATACGCCGGGATAAGAAGGAAACCAGTTCATATACTCAGTTTATTCTTTGTGAGTTTTGTGTGCTCTAGTTGGGAATCATTAATCGTAGCAAGTTCCAAACGAGGTCTTAATTTTCAGGCACTAGGAAGAACAGAAAAGGCATGTGGTGGTGGCGGAAGCAAAAAAGAAAAAAAGACAGTAGATCAATGAGGGCTCGAACCCAACACCAATCTACTCAAGCGAAGTGTCCGAAGACTAGTCAGGAAGAATTCACCACAAGAAGATACCAAACATGTTGAGCTACTTCGCTGGTAGAACCTATGTCTGAAACCTTTATAAGACCAAGTCAAATGCGGATCGTTGGTGACCGGTGGTTTAGTATACTGTAGCCTGAGACTAGTTGGGCCGGACTTGCATGCCTAGGTGCCTAGGTACTCCGGCACCAGTCTTATCCCGAGATTACTTGGGGCCAGAAGAAGCCTCTGTTTCCCATGGCCAAAATTTGTTCAGTCTGCTGGTTGCAAAAACACATGGACATGGACTTTTCGAGCCCACATGCCTGCCTGCCCGGGCCCCGGGGTTCATTCAATCCAGTGCTCGCCGCGCCACGGCAAGGTATTCATTCATTCATGCACGTCTGGTGGGCGCCACAAACTTCGCCAGAGTGAGGTGCGGAACAACTGCCAGACGCATGTAAGTGGGAAACACAAGCTGATGCTCGATGATAAATAATCAAATGGGTATTGATATATCATGGCACTAATTATAAGAAATCATTCCCACCCTAACAATGCCGCCTCAGGTGGGCCGAAATTTCTAAACGCATTCCCAAGTCCACATGCGACGAGGTGATGTTCCCGTCACAATACAATGTCTGTCTATAAACCCCTTTCCAAAATTTCGCTCATGTTGCTGCAAACGTCGTCGAGCCGTAGCCCTCATACTTGCAACACACCTCTAGAAGGCTCTCTCTCAATGTTTAAGCGCGCGCACACACGCACGTTCGTTCTCTCTCTCAAGGGATATGTGCCTCAGCCTGCGCCGTCTCGGCCAGCAGCAGCACCTCGACCTTCTTGAGCAGGTCCGGGATCCGGAAGGGCTTCGAGAGCACGTCGTCCATGCCGCTCTCCTTGGCCGTCGCCACCTGCTGGTCGCGCACGTTGGCCGTGACCGCGATCACGGGGACGTGCTTGACGATCTCGCCCTGCTCTTCCTTCTTGCGGATCTCCCGCACGCACGTGAGGCCTGTTTGTTGTTTGAAGTTGGTTGTCAGCTGTTGTGATCCCGAGTACCTAGGGTAGGGTAGCACGCTTTTTTTCAGGGCACCCAGGTAGGTAGGTGGGTGGGTGGGTGCTGTGCTTACCGTCCATGCGCGGCATCTCCAAGTCCATCAGCACAACGTCCAGGGGCGTGCTGCCCACGGCGCCCCCCGAGCCCGACCTGAACAGGCGCGTCTGCCGCAGGAACTCGAGCGCCTCGACGCCGTCGTTGGCGAGGTTCACCGTGCACCCGATCTTCTTGAGCTGGTTGGCCAGCACGCGCTGGTTGATGAGGTTGTCCTCGACCACCAGGATGTGCACGGCGGTCGGGTCGATGGTGCGCCGCGCGCGCGTCGCCACCAGGCTGGCGGCCGGCCCGCCCGCCGACGCCAGGTCCTGCCGCTGCGGCGTGAGCTGGTGGCGCAGCGTCGCGTCGCCGCCCATGTGCCGCTCGATGGGCAGCTTCTGCTGCTGCTGCTCCTCGAGCGCCTCGGCCGGCGGCTCGGCGCGCCGCGCCTGCACGTAGAAGCTGAACAGGCTGCCGGACCCGGCGCTGGACGAGACGCCGATCTGGCCGCCGTGCAGCTCCGACAGCCGCTTCGAGATGAAGAGGCCCAGGCCGCTGCCGCCGTACTGCGCGTGCGTCCGCGGCGACGCCTGCTTGAACCGCTGGAAGAGCATCTGCTTCTCCTCTGCCGTCAGCCCGCACCCCGTGTCCTGCACCTTGAACCGGATGTACAGCAGCTCGCCCCGGCCCCAGTCCTCGGATGCTGCGACGGGGACCCGGGTGCTTATCGGGACGTACTGGAAGCCTGGGATGTGCTCCAAGGCCGGTGGCTCCAGGGACGCGCCGACGGCGACGGTCAGGAGGCGGGTTTTGGATGGGGCTGTGAACTTTATGGCGTTGGTCAGGAGGTTGATGAGGATCTGCAGGACTCGGCTGGGGTCGACCATCACCCAGTCGACCTCTAGGTCAGTATATGATTGGGTGGTTTCCAGTTTTGCCTTGATGTCTTTCGCCTGTAACTCGGACTCGAACATCTTGATGGCGCGATTCAGGATCTGCTTCGGCTGGGTCACCACGGGAGTGATGAGAAGGAGGTTCGAGTCCAGCTTCGAGATGGTGAGGATGTCGTCCACGATGGATTTCTGGTGCTGAACGCACAGAGAAATGGTTTGGGCTGAGTCCAAGCAGGCCTCGAGCGTTTCGCTTGTCATGTTCGTCGACAGCTTCCGACTCTCACTTAGCGCGGCGGTGATGTCGTCCGCGCACTGTAATATGGCGCTGAGCGGGTTTCGCATCTCGTGCGAGGTGATGTCGATGAATTCGTTCTGCTGCCTGCGCGTCTCCTCGGCCTCTCGCAGTTGGTGCTCCTGCAGCCCTTGTGCCCATTTCATGTGGGATATGTCGGTGATAGATCCCATCACGGACCGGAGGGACCCGTCTGATGCGATCTCAGGCTGCGCTGAGAACATACACCAGTAGTCGACCGCCTCGCCGTGGAGGTTCAGAGGCTTCGCCTTGCGGATCTTCAGCTGCAGCTCGCCTGACCACGGGCGATGTTCGTTCACGAGCCGATGCCAGCCGTCATCCATCGTCCGTGTGCTCCTGGGCATGATGAAGTCCATCCAGGACATTTCGTATTGCGAATCTCTGGTGTGGCCCGTCATCTCAAAGAACCTGTCATTTGCTTCCCGCAGGACGCCCTCTGGGGATATTAGGAACATGCCAAGAGGCGATAACTCTGTCATACGGCGCAGCCTACTGGCCTGGAGGTCCAACTGCTGCGTCAGCTTCGCCCTTTCCAACTGCGCGGCTTCGACGGCGTCCCTGCTGCGGCGGGTCTCCTCCTCAAACAGGATCGTCGAGGCCAGGGAGGTTGCAAGCTGCCGGTTGAACATGGTAGCGAAGGCCTGGTACTCGTGGTCGTACGGCCTCCGCGGGTTGACGCCCAAGACAAGGAATGCGAGGACATTGTCTGCGTTTGTGGGACGCACCGGGAAGATGATTGCCTCCTTGCAAGGGTCCCCGAACCCTCGCCACTCGATGCCCTCGAGCAGGGCTTCGGGTAATGTCCCGTCCCTGACACGCAGGAGAGTGGGCTCCCTGGTCCGCATCGCCTCCCGAAAAGACGGCACGAAGCCTTCTGGACTGCGTCTCAGATCCAGCTGCTGTGGTGCCGCGATGTGTCCGTCAGGGACGCCCAGAGCCCCTTCAAAGTGGCAGGATTTGAGGGATATCGATATCTCGGAGGCGGTAGACGAGTGCTCGTCGTCGTTGTCCTCGCCGACGGAGTAGAGAAGAGCGAAGGGTACGTCCCATGGGTTGTCCTCGAGGCCCTCGAGCACAAACTTCCAGAACTGCTTGATGGTCTTTGCATATCCGGCGCGTTCGCCGATTCGATTTACCGTGCGCATTCGGCGCTGGTTTAAAACAAGGGTGGTGGTCTGGAAAGGCCCGTTGTAGAAGCCGAGGAGCTCCCGGTTTGAGGATGAGTAGATGGGGACGTAGGTCCAGGAGTAGTACGTCTCCTCCAGCATCCCGTGGCGGTAGATGGAGATTGGGTCGTTGTCCTTGCGAACACTAATGCCGGTGCGGCCACTCTCCTCGAATAGAGGGCCGCAGTAGTCCCAGATCTCAGCGAAGAAGTCGGCAAATTCGGTGCCCATGAGGGTTGGCTGCTACTGGGTCAGACAAGGGCATCGTCAGCACACAGCGGATGATAAGATACATACGTGTTTGTTACCAGCAACCTCGTTGGCGTAAGCCTCGTTGTAGATGACGGTCAGCTTGCTGCCCCAGAACAGGGCTGCAGGATGGGGGTTAGTCATGACGAGGTTAGCGATCTGGCGGAACTCTGCCGACCAAGAGTCCATTGGGCCGAGGCTGGTGGCGCCCCAGTCAACCGCACGCACATACTGAAGGTGCTGGGATATCTGGCCTTCGGGATTTGGCACGGTCCAGTCGATAGTGGCTCTCTCGGGCAGTGCAGCGAGGTCAATGGCTATGTTCTTATTTGAGGAGCCGGTCAGTACTGAGCCGTTGGCGGATGTCCTCGGGTAGAACACGGGGTCGGAGGAGGTGAGGGGTCCGGAGGGTGAAGAAGAAGACACCACTATGGGTACTCCGGAAGCCTGGTCGTGGGCAACGGACTCGAGGCTTGCGCCTACCGTCCCAGGGCTCTTCTTGGTGGCCTGGCTTGCACGCGAGCCACCAGTGGCAACCTCGAGGGGTGCACCAGATGCCAGATCAACCACAGGGACATCGGCGCGCCATAGTCGGTTACCGCTGATGATGCGCCACCGTTTGCGCACTGTGGATCCGGTCCAGAGCATCTCGTGATACATGTATGAGAGGGGGAAGACATCCTTGGAGTCATCGTGAGTAGTTACGCCAGTCACCCAACGCTTGAAGGCATCATGGCTTTGGCGCAGCGAGTGGCTCCCACCGGGGTCAGGGCCGTGATGGGCTGGGTCGAGGTGAGACAACGGGAGGCCTGGTGATGAAGCGGGCCGGGCAGATATTGATACCGGCTCCGAGGGCCCTGGTGTTTCTTGTCCTGCTCCACCTGCCGCCGGTGCCGACGCCGGTGCTGGTGCCGGGGTGCCAGACGGGTCACGGCCCAGGACGGCATCCAGCAGTCGGTCGTGGGAGCGCAGGGCGGCATTGCAGAAGACGGGAGAGACACAGGTGCTGACACTGCGGGAGGGCTGGTCCGGGTCCAGGTCGATGATGAAGGTCGGGCGTGAGTCGGCGTCGAGGACTTCCCTGATCCCCAAGGCGTCGAGCCCATCCATCTGGTCTGCGACTGCATCAACCGAGCTGCTGCTGTTGCCACTGTCCCCCTTCTTCCTCTTACTGCTGCTGCTGCCGCTGATGCTGATGCTGTTGCTGCTTCCACCGCCACCACCGGCCGTGTCCATGAGACTGAGACTGAGACTGAGGACTGAGGACTGAGGACTGATGAGGACTCAGGACTGAGGCCCGGGGCTGGGGGTGAGCAGGGTGGGTTCACGAGCCCTCTCGCTGTCTCCTAATAGAGCCCAGCGCCGGGCTTGTCTGGTCCTACTCAGCCCCTGGTCGCACACACACACACACACACGGGGTGAGTCGAAGTCGGAGGGCGTGGCCACAACTGGATCGAGCGAGAGACTGACTGAGTAAGGGTCACGATTCAGGGTCCACGGTCGAGTTCTGTGTGTGTGTGTCGCAGTGCAGATTAGCTGGCACACGGCTTTGTCAGCAGGTGCATTTCTCAATGCATTCCGTGTGCTCCTCTCTCTCCCGACAGGCTGGTGTGGGTTGGAATGCTTCTGCATCCGTTGCAGAATCGGGCAGGACAAAAGTTGTGGGTTGGGGGAGTAGACTAGAGATTGGGTGGGTGAGTGCGAGTGGACGGAGCGACACTGGCAGAGTGACAGAGTGACAGAGTGACGGAGTGACAGAGTGACAGGCAGGCAGGCAGACAGGCAGACAGAAAGGCAGGCAGAATTGGATTGTGAGGCGCCAGAGAGTGACGTCGGTGGGCCGACGCTACCACAGACGGTGTGAACGGTGGACGGTGGGCGCGGACGGTGCAAGCGTCGACGGCGATCGGTAGCCCGGCCCACCTTTACCTGAAGGCCAGATACGAGCGGGAAGACCCAAGCAATTAGCGAGGGGGCCGGGGCTCGAGAAGGGCTGTACGCGCTGGATGGGGCTCCCGGTGGACACGGCCCAGAAACGGTTGGCCATAAGCATCCAACACAGTATTCCGCAGAAGTACATAGACAATGAAAAAAAAAAAAAAAAAAAATTTAAGAAAAGCCGGGGGAGCGACGTCAGGACCCAGACGGTCGGTTTGGGACCGAGACAAACGGTCTTTCTTTCTCTTTGATCGGATTCTGCCACTGCACACTGGGGCCACTCCCAAATTCGGATCAACAACTGCATCAAATCCTCAAATCAGACCCAGAGAAGCTGTCAAATGCCCGGTATCTCGTCACGCTAGCAAGGTCAACCGTGGCTTCGATGCCCTGTCGCGCCGGGCCACCATTGGCATCCCCTATCAAACTAGCAGGAAACCAACACGGGGGGGGTGACACGTAGGCAGTTAGGTGCAATTCTCCAGCGAACCTAACCATATTAATGCCCGTCATGCCCCCCCGGTGCCCCATCTCGCCCACTGTCTCACCTCCTGGCCGCACAAGAGCGTCATCCTGTCTGACATGTTCCTTGATTCAGACGGTGGAGTTTGATCTCCCCTGTGACCACTCTTGAAATGTTAGCGCAATGTGTCGTGCTGCAGGGGTTAAACCCTGATACTGATGATCCCACTGCCCTAACCCATCATCTTATTAGTAGACCAACATGAAAAATACAAGTAGCCTATCTTGTGTGCTACGTCCATACGCAGTACTTGGATACATTTGGCTCATACTTGTCCTTCAGTCAGTCGTGGGAAAAGTCATTGATGTCGTGTTTTATGCTTAAATCTTGCGGGAACAAGCATTCGGTTATCTAAACTCAAGCACCAATCCGGATAAACTTGGCAGGTTCAGGCTGTTGGGTCGCAGCGCCAAAAAGTGAGCAGTTACGTACCTATACGCGTATTTGTAAACTCAGGATGGGGTTTTGGGCCCAGGCGGCTGTTACTGTCCAGCCTCTGGTGAAGCTGCACCCCGCCATGTGGGTTCTCTTCAAGATCCGGCCGATGTTTCGTGCTTTGGTATGCATGTAGTGGCTCTGTTCTTCACAGAGCATCATGGTTGATGAGCCTGAGCGTCATAGTGACCTCCTCCTGTGTTGGCGAACATATAGCCTCAAGCCTCAATATCACTAGCAATGTCACGGCGAGAGAAGGTTCATGTTGTGAGTTTCGTAGTATTGAGGATACTTCATAGTGATTAACATGGGGTGGTCTTCATTCTAATCTGTATGACCCCGGAGGGAAACGCGTAATGCAGTGAAGTGGTTAACTTGCTGGACGGAGAGGGATGACTAGAGGTTGGAACCCGCAGGCGAGGCCGTGGTATTTGAGTAGCGAAGCCATGTAAAATTCAAGGCGGCCTACTTGCAGATCTGTCATACCTAGGTCGCGAGACAAGCCTCAGCTGATCAAAATCCGAGTCATGATGCAAGCTAGACAGGTGCTATACTTCAGCTTTTGTGATAACTTCGGCCACGGTCTCAGTGGACATGATCTCAAGAAGTCATCCTCTCACCCTATTTTGCCGTGAGCACATTTTCAGTATGAAATCACACGTCCAGTGCCGTTTGTCATCACCTCTGCAAAATGACATCGTGCTGTCTGGTGGGGGATTCCGTCACTCTCGGTAAAATAGATGGAACTGAACAATTGGCGACACCGGATAGAACACGCCGAGGCTTGACCGCAATAATCATGGCAGAGAAGTGATGAAAAAGAGGAACAGTCCTGGCTCAGGGCCCCAGCCTTCCACGACTGGAAAACGCTTTCTTGAGGGCCACCCATGCATACATCGAACACAACCTAGGCGACATGCACATGACCCATTTCCAAGAGAGTATTGGCTCTTTCGTATAGGATTTCAAACATCGTGATGCGGTGTAGAACCCTTTGTAAAAGTTCTTCCAGAGTCCCATTGCAAGCCATGCCAGGCGAGGAAACCCGCAATCCGCGCGTCCCACCTGCGCAATCACATCGTCGTCATGGGGCGGCATGTCCTTTTCACCTTGTCGGGAAGGGCGCCGGTTGGGTGACGCCCGAAGTCCCATTTGAAGGGCTGAAGTAGCGGGGAACAGCCTTAACACCATGTGCGCGCTTAGCATTGGCAGGCGGGCGGCCCGAGTCCCCCTGGTGCTCTACATCGTGACCGCATAGCTGCCGACTCGGGGAAGCTGCCGGATGCTGCCGGATCGTGAACTTCGCCACCGGGGAAGGCTTCAACCTCCAATTTGGTCCCTCGTTCCGCCGTGCCCCGGTGCTGCCCTGGGAGGCTAGGGTGGGCCCTGTCAAGTCAAGCCCAGTTTACACACCCACATAAATCCCCTGCTTCCAGAAACTTGGTGGCCCTGAGTAGCGAATAAGATAGACAAGTTGGATAGTGCAGCAAACTCGTGACCACATGGGCGCTCCATCATCTCGGTATCCCCTCGTGAACTCGATCCAAAGAGGTTGCAAGCCCATACAGCCTCATCCTGGCCTTCACTGACTCATTGGTATCTAGAAACATCGCGAAAGTATGAGAATAGCGGTGTGCGGGAGCAGCAGCGTTGAGACCATCGTGACTTGTCGACGGCAGCCTGAAACTTTTGCCCGGACCGGCGTTCCCATCTCACTGGCAAGTCACAATACCGAGAAATTGCTTGTTCTGCGAACATGCTTCAATTTGGAGTTGTGGATTGCTTATCTCTAGTCCGAAACTGCCAAACAATGGTACCCTGCCATTTCAAACCTCCTTGTATGACGAGCTCGGTCCGTCTTACTCAGATTTGAACCTCTTTGCCCCGAAAGGGGGCTTTGTCGCCATGTGCCAAGCCCGGGTGAAGATGGACAATAAATTGCATATCTCCAGAGTTCATACCGCAGCCTTGAAAGCTAGACATCTCTTAAGCACCAGGAGATTCTTGGGCGTTGTGACCCCTGGGAAGAGGCCGAAGTGCTGTTTGTTGGCAAAGGCTTGGCCATCCATTCCTCGCAGGCGAGGTTCGGGCCGGCACCCTGCCCAATCCGCTATGCACGTATTCGTTCGGAGTGGTGTGTAGTAGATGTAATCCCGAGCCGTAAACGCCGATCATGTTACGCCCACACCGCTATTCGGTGCTAAAACGTCCGACCCCTTACCCGCCGGATCTTATTCCGGATGGGCTTGCCGCTCAGATGCCGGGTACCGAACCCAGCGATAATAAATATCGTCACCAGTCCACCTTGGCATGAGACGCACGGCAAAGGAAAAGCTTCGTTTGACCATGAGACTACTACCAAGCCCGAAATCCCACGACCAAGAGACACTTCCTCAGACTGTGCCCCGCTTACAGCCAGGAAACAGGACGACCAGCTTCAGACCCGAGCTGCCACTGCCGGCTCTTGGAGACGGTGGCAAAGATGGTGATCGAGTCGCCCGAGCAGAGCGACAGTACCAAAGACACGAACTCGACACCAGCAATCAACTTGAGCCCTGTTGTGAAAACAGCTGAGCATGCGCCCGTTCCTCATGTGGGAATTATGGCAGATGCCAAAGAAGCCTCCGGACAAGACCCTGTTGTCAATGACCCAAGCCCAACCCAAGAACGTCGAACTGCTCTCAGCCGTCTAAGTGACTTCGTAACATGGACGCCCAAGAACTGTCGATATAATCCAAATGAGCCTCCCAAGTTCAGCTTATCTCTGAATATCCTGTTCGCTCTGGTATGTCTTGGCTGGGTACGAAACGCAATACACGTGAGACTGGACCGTTAATGTTATACATCGCACAGGCCGGCTGCATCACAGTTGCGAATTTGTACTACGTGCAGCCAATCTTGTATCAGATCGCGAATACATTCGACGTTAGCTTTGAGAAAGCATCGTGAGTTCATTCATCTGCTTCCGTGGTTCCTCGTCCGTCGTGATTTGGACTGTTCTAGTAACCATCACTTTGATTGATGATTAACACGTCCTAGATCTATAGCAACATTGCAGCAGGTACGTTCATCACCTCCACATCACTTCTCAGTCACACAGCTAACTGCTTCAGGCTGGCTATGCGTGTGGCCTGCTCCTCCTATGTCCGTTGGGAGATGTCTTTCCCCGTAGGCCATACATACTGGCTCTTGTTATGTTCACGGCCATGATGGTGCGCCTGCACTTCCCCAGCACTCGTCATCCGAATGAAGACATGAACTGATCACCATACTCACACAGTGGCTTGGCTTATGTCTCACTCCACGGTTCAGCACATTCTCAGGCATTTCGTTCATCTGCGGCATGACGACAGTCACGCCACAATTGATGTTGCCGTTGGTTGGAGACCTAGCACCATCCAACAGGAAGGCTAGCTGTCTGTCGATAGTGATATCCGGCTTGTCGCTGGGCATCTTGGTTGCGCGGCTGCTCTCCGGAATCATCGCGAATTATACCGACTGGCGCAATGTCTACTGGTTTGCTTTCGGTGCTCAATGGTGTATCCTCATCTTGCTCTTCTTTTTCATGCCGGAATATCCTTCTAAGAACCCCGGAAGCCTCAACTGGTTCAAGTTCATGTGGAGCATCATACACATGTTCCTCACAGAGCCGTTACTGGACCAGGTGTGCATCATTGCCTTCATTATGGGCGCGATTTTCACCTCGTTTTGGACAACCCTCTCGTTCTTGCTGTCCTCCCCTCCTTTTGGCTACAGCTCATTGGTCATTGGCCTCTTTGCCCTGATTGGCATTGCAATCATCTTCTTGGGCCCAGTATACAGTCGCCTGGTCATCGACAAGATCCAGCCGCTCTATTCATGCCTCTTTGGGGTCGGCATTGAGCTCGCCGGGGTGGTTGTTGGAACGTTCATCGGCACATTTACCGTTGCCGGACCAATCATCGAAGCCATCACCATCGACTTGGGCAGCCAGGCCTGCAATATTGCCAACCGGGCCAACATCAACGACATAAACCCCAAGGCGAGGAATCGCGTCAACACGTGTTACATGATCTCGGCTTTCACGGGGCAGCTTACGGGGACGGCTGTCGGGAACTCATTGTACGCTCGTGGGGGTTGGAAGGCCAGTGGCATCTGTAATATTGCTTTCCTCGGTTTCGCGATTGTGGTCTGCATTGCACGAGGTCCACGCGAAAAGGGATGGCTGGGATGGCATGGTGGATGGAGCATTAAACTAGACGATACGAAACATACAGCGGCAGCTCAGAACGGTGGTGGCGGTGGCGACGAAGAGACGGGTACATCATGACCAATGACTGGGCAAGCCAGTGCGTAATGGGGGTGATCCGGGTTGGGCCATCGACCTTTGATCGGGACGACACATAGTCTTTGAAACATGTACCCAAACTCAGAATACAGACAGAGACAACATTTTTGGCCGAATTCAGGCGCGTGCTCTACACAAGCCTGTGCGCGTAGCTTTGTGCACTGGTATCATCATTATACATGTCCTGGTTAATAGGCCTAGGAGAAATGAAACCATAGTACATCTACATCGCGTTCCGAAACCCCTGCTTCGGAGTCTCAGGAGACTCGCAGCCTTCCTCCAAATCCTTCCCGGACACTGCCATCTCACACGCATCGTCCGCCAAGGCGACCTCGATGTCTTCCACGGTTGCACCCGACGCTGACCGAGATGATATCCTACTGCGTATGGGCGTCTTGCGACTCAAGAAAGCCCCCGTTGACGACAGCTTGGGGATCACCACTCGGAAGAGTAGGGGCCGCAATGTAGGCAGACAAGCCGTGACCACGCCGGCGCATAGTTCTCCGAATGACCACCCTGCGGGTGCTACGTTGTTGTATGTCGGGTCATCCCCGAGGTTTAGGAACTCGATGCGGACCACAGATAGAGCACATGTGCTATCGTCGAGGTCAGCATTTAAGGCACAGCATGATTAGGCAGCGTGGGACTTACAAGAAGCCGAGGCAGAACACACAGAGCAGCGACAAACGCTGCGAGCAAGGCATGTTCAACTTCCACACGAATGGGATGGGCAGAGAAAATATTATCAGATCTGTCAGAATGTTTCCTGCCGCATTGACATACCACCTTGGGAAGTGTCAGCATGATATTCGAGTATTTCGACCATCGACACCATCGAACGGGTGCTTGAACGAAGGAGGGACACCTACAGTGGCAGGGTAGGAATGCAAGTGGATGAGATGTCCTGTCTCCAGAAGCCGTCGACCGGGGAGCAGTTGAAAATAGACACTATTATGAGCGACAAGCTCCATGCTGAGATCAAGATTGTGACGACGAGTATCAGTGTCTTTGATTTCACGGAGACGAGCGACTTGTACTGTAAAAGTAGGGCAAGCTTGATGGTACCCAAGCTGCAATAGTAGAACAGGATGGAAAGGTAGAAACACTGCGAGATCGTTAGCTACGTGACACTTTCCGGCGTCCTCTCAGCCAGGAAAGATCGTCTTACGAAGGTGTATCGCTCCAAGCCAGCGGGTGAAATGGTGGAAACATGTTTTCCTAGCCCCAAGCTTGTCATAACAGCCTGGTCAATACCTGTCGCAATCGTGAAAAACTGCGGCGAATGCAGGTTAGCATCCCGTCACTGCTCCCACGTTCTTTATTTACTTGGGAAGCCGTACCAGAGCGAGCAGTATGACCCAGTCATCGTGCCCGATTGATCTGACGAGGGCCGCTCTCGTGTAGAACCGCAGGCCAACTACTCCAGTCACCAAGGGCAGTAGGGTACCGACCAAGGCAACGATCACATAGCCCCTATCGTCAGCCATTCAGACAGACTGATGATGCGCAAGACCGTTCATATGGGAAGGTGGAGAAGTCTGACAGTGACGTGAATCATTGGGACTGTTGTGTGTAGGAATCCGCGGCTGGGTGGTTTGCTCATTTAAATCACGGTTAAATGAGAGTGCACTCCCCAACGGAACCACTTTCGACTCGAGAACTCAAAAGTCAGTGCACAGGGGTTACCGTCCCGTTCCTGCATTGAGCTTGTCTACAGAGTGTAACATGCAATCCTTCGCGCAGCCCAAGAGAAAGGCCCCAAGGTAGTAACGAGTACGAGACAACATGTGGTGTTAACCTTTCTGGCCGCATATTGCTGCCCTGTCGCACGGACTAGTGGTCCCTGGAGGTTGGGGAGGCTTTGGAGGGCGCCCTGACCAACGACATCACTGGGCCGGCCATCCCCGATGGCTGAGTAAAAGGTCTCTGTGCCTTGAAGCTCCGAAACGCGAACGCGTCGTCTGAATATTGTGCTACTGGACGAAGAAAGTCTAGTAGGGCTCGGCGAATGAGGGGACTGCCGAGCCTGCGGGCTGCGGGCTGAGAGGAGCACCACCTTGCTCGAGGTTGCAGCAGGATTTGGGGAAGAATTGACCCGGAATGTCGGTGCAACTGTAATCAACCTGAAGCACCCCAGAGCCCAGTTGGATGCTAGCATCCCCCTCGGGTAGGATCCGATTAAACTTCCGAACTTGCCTTGTTCTGGGATCTCAGCCGCAGTTCCGAGGTTATCGAAAACATGCTTCGTATGGGCCGCTGCCTTCTTCGATCTGCGCACATTCATTTCAGTCCGTCCTGACACAAAATCTCACTGGAAAGCCAAAAAGCCCATGGTGTGACACGTTGGAAGTTAAAATCACGATAGGCCTCGTGTGTGAACTCCGTTCCGTACCATGGGATGAACCTTCAGCGACTCACAATCTCCAAATCTCGGATTTACAGGGCTTAGGCAGGCTTCACTTAAAGCCGACGACTCAAGATGCCTTCATGAAAGATCAGAGCAGGCAAAGGTACGCTTGACAAGGGTGGTGAACGTCGTGATGGAAGGATATTCTAGGGCAGCAGCAAGTACTGGCCTATCTAACCTGGCACTGGAATATCGGTTCATGGCCGTTTTGTGCCTCGAACAGGGGGCCATGCAGCCTGCAGATGCAAGCCCCTCCAGAAGCTGCGGTCTGCCCCAGGCGTGTTTGACAACAAGCCACATATGCACCTTGGACATGGCTTTCACATACCCCATCACAGTCAAACTGGCAACAATGGCCGCTCGAAATCACTCGACAAATAGCTCGCCCTGCTCGAACCTGATCTCGGCGACTTATTCTTCACTCCGGTGGCTTGCTTGTCTGGTTGACGTTCAGGGCATCTCTGAATAAGGTTGCATAATACTAAGAGCCCACTTTCTTGGCCAGTGGTCTGACAGAAGTTTGAGAAATTCGAAAGGGTTGTCAGCACGATCGTGATCCCCAGGATTTGTTTGTGCAAAGATACCCAACGCTTGATGTGCCTGGCATGCAGTTGGGCTTCGTTATCGTACCATCAAATCACGGCAGCAAGCTGTTGCCAGTACTGTCTCGAACCTGAGTTTGCAGATCTTGGAGAATCGTTCGACCGGCGGGAACTTCAGGGAGAGCTGATCGACCCGTTCATTATGTCCTCCGAGGAGATCAACAACAGTTTGCGCACCGAAGCACTGCCACCTGGGCAATTATGTCCAACGCGTAATCGTCATGTGGCTGAGGAGCAGGCAACTAATGTCTTGCTATGAGACAAGTCCACCGCATTCTACTGAGTCTCTCTGAATTGCAACATCTTACGTCAAGTCCGAAAAGGTAAGTCCCTTTCGTATGTCGGACATCAATGGGAGGCTTTGCTCTTAATCTGTATATATTCTAAAGGTGTACAGTCTCTTTATATAACGTGGTACACCACCCAGCGGGACAGATCACCCAGTAGGATAGTTTTTACTAGTTTACTAACTTCTATCAACCCTAGCACCTACCTAGTATAGTTAATTTAATAAAAGTTAGTACTAATTAGTACTAACTATTTTAAATTATTTATTTCTAATTAATTTAGTTAATTTAAAGTAGTTAATATAGGTATAGTATAAGTCTAAACTAAATTACTTTTAGTAAAGAATATATACTTTATATTAAATAGTACTAACTATATTATTAAAAATATAGTCTACTATAGATTACTAAAATAAATATATTTATACTAATTAGTACTAACTAGGCTAGATTTACTATAATATAATTAGAATCTAATTTATTAAACCCTTCTTCCTTTTTCTTATATATTCTTATATTATACCTAGTCTTACTATAGTTCCTATAGTATTATTTACTTAGTTTACTATAAACTACTTCCTTTATTCTACTACTTATTTTACTAGCTAACTACTTCCTCTTTTATTTTTCCTTAATTATTACTTAGAAATCCTTAATAATAAATACTCTTTTAAGCTATACTTAACTTTTCTTAGCTCTTCTATACTTAATAAATACTATATTAGTATCTTTAAGTATATAAACTTAATTTTTTAAAATTATAATTTTATATACTATTATCTATAAACTCTTTAATAACTAATTAATAGTTAAAATAATTAATATAAGGAAGCTTTTTTAATATACTAAGATTCTACTTTTAATAAAACTTAATTACTAGATAGTTTATTAAATATTAGATAGTATTTATAACTTTTATTTTTAAAGAGAGTTAGAAAGAGATTAGTTTAATATTTATAAGTAAATATTAAGCTTAAAAATAATAGAATCTAGATCTTAAAAGGTAATTCTAGCTTTTTTAAATATAAACTTAATATTTATCTTTATAAAAGTCTTATTATAGGTTACCTTAAAAGTAAGAAAAAACTTAAATTTAATAATATAGTTAATAAATATATAAATAAAAAGGTTAATCTAATTATTATATATATACTTTAAAGGTAAATATAGGAATAGGGGTAAGTGTAATATAATTACTTATAGAGTTATATAACTAATCTATAAGTATATAGTAGAGGTTTAGCTTTTTACTTTCTAGGTATAGGCTCTTCCTCCTAATATACTAATTAACTAATATAACTATAACCCTTATATATATATAAGACCTATATTAATATTAATTAATACTTACTTTAGATAGTAAGTATAGATAATAAGGTATAAAGAGATAGATAACTATTTTAATAGCTAAATTCTTTATAAGTCTTTAGGTAAAGTAGCTATACTAATACTATAAGTTCTACTAAATTTATTATAGTAGTAATACTATAATAAGTTATATAATAATAATATAGCTAGATATATATTAATAGAGTTCTTATATTAGAATTATATAAGTATTTATTATACTTTAAAAAACTATTAAGTCTACTTAGACTTAAGATAAAGGTAAAACTTCTTATTACTAATCCCTCCTTCTATATTTCTAGTAAGTACCTTATAAAATACTATAGTTATCTATAAGACTTAAAATATATAGTATTCTTTTATTAATAAGCTTCTTTTATATTTAGAATAATATTTAAAATAGGTAATAATTTATAACTTTATCCTTAAAAACTAGTAGTATAATAATAAATAATATATTTAACCTTATTAAGCTTTTTAATTTACCTAGCTTTAATATTAAAATAGATACTTAGATATATTATAATAAATAATATATTACTTAGTAGAATTTAGTTAACTTATTAAAACTAAACTAACTACTATTATAACTATAATTATAACTATAAACTATAGCTATAATAATACTCTATTCTACTTTATTCCCCTCTACTCCTACTTTTAGTAATACCTATACTAATAATATAATTATAATACTAATAATACTAATATAGCTAAATTTACTTTTAAATCCTTTTATACTACCTTTTATTAACTTATTTACTTTAATTACTTATAAAAGTATAACTTTTAAATTAATTACTAATTATAATACTCTTTTATAAGTTAATCTATAATAATTTATACTTTATTTATAATTAAGTTAAATTTTATAATCCTAACTTATAAAGTAGTATACTTTTAATAAAGGATACTAATATAACTTACTTCCTTATATAGGTTATATTTTATATTAAAGTATATTTTAAGATAAACTCTAATAAAATTTATTATAAATACTTTAAAAACTTTAATAGATAAACTATAGAGATATTCTAAAGTATTAATAAAGATATTTTAAAGGAACTTAAAAAGATACTATAAGTAAAGTAAATCTATACTAGGACTTATAATCTCTTATATATAACTATATTTATAAATATACTTACTATTTATTTATTTTTTAAAGAACCTAATAAGGTAATACTATTCTTCTAAAATAGAAATAAACTCTATTATAGTAAGATAATTTATAGATTTTATAAAAAGCTTTTAAAGAAAGGTACTATAAATTAACTTATTAATCTCTTAACTAATAGTAGTATTAAGGAGGAAGAAGGTATTACTAAACTACTTAGTCCCTCTAATAATAAGCCTCTTACTCTACCTAATAATAGTAAAGGTACTTTTAAGAATCTTATTAACTTTAAGTAACTTATTAAATAACTTAAAGTATATAATATATACTCTATACTCTTATTAGTAAAGATAAAGAACTTAATAATTAATATATAAATAATTATAAACTTTAATAAGTACTATAAGGATAAAGATATATATATTAGTAATTTATATAATATATTTAATAATAAGATAAGGTTATTCTTTACTATTTATAAAAATATAAGTATTAGCTTATATTAATTTAAAGTAGTATTCTTTTATATTTTAAAAGGAAGAGTAAAGACTTATTATATATAAAATATTAAGTAGGATAACTTATTTAAAATAGTATATTTAAAGATTAAGATTTACTTTAATAACTATATAAATTACTAAAACTATTATATAAATTAGACTATATTAATATTTATTAAGCTTTAATAAAAGTACTTTAATAAAAACTATATATAAATTCTTTAGTTATTAATTAATAAGTTATTTATTTACTATTAAGCTTTTAAATATTAAACTTATAATAATTAACTTATATAAGATAATATATTATATATAATTAAAGATATATTAGAGTTTACTATAGCTTTATTTAACTTATTATAATTAACTAAGTAACTCTATTTTAGTTTATATATTTTAATTTAAGCTTATAAAAGTTAATAGCTAACTAGGTACTAAGCTTTCTATATAAGTAAAGTTAGCTATAATTAGAGTTATAATATATATAAATATACACATATAT
>JUJX01000501.1:0-13947 GCA_000800745.1 Diaporthe longicolla
ATCTATTTAGTTAGTTACTTACTTATAGCTATAAGCTATAACCTTACTATATATACTATATATAGTTATATAACTATATAACCTAATCCTTTTTACTTACTTTTATTCTTATAGATTTCTTTATATAATAATTACTTATTATATATAAATCTTTAAATTACTTTAAAAATATAAAATAGCTTTCCTTATTATAAATTAAGCTATTAATTATATTAAAGTAGGTAATAAAAGTAAGTATTTAATATTTATTATTTTTATTTAATTTAAACTTATTTTTTAAAAGATAGTTTTATTTAATATTTTTTAAACTTATATTTATAAAGAGTTTTATTTATATTATATAATATTAAATAAATAATTATTTCTTTAAATAAATAATAGCTTTTAATATAGCTTTAATATTATAAGTTTTTATTTAAAGAATAGTATAATATTTATTATAAAGTAAGATATACTTTCTATAATTATTAAACTAATAATATTCCTTAACTATTATCTATTTAAATTAAAGTTTAACTATAGCTTTTTAAAGCTTAAAGTTATATATTTTATTTAAGCTATTAAATATCTATATATTATCTTCTATTCTTTTAATTACTTAATTATTATTTTAATAAATTATAATACTACTTATAATATTATTAAATAAACTTTATTTAATATAACTTTAATAAATTAATTTAAATATTAACTTATTAAAATTAATATCTATTTAAATAAGTATAAATTTAAAGTTTATTATTTAATAAAATATTTTAATCTAATACCTAATATTTTATCTTAGTTTATAACTTTTAATAATTTAATTATTAAAGAATACTTTAAAAAGCTTATTTTTAATTTAATTTAAAATAATTATAATAATTATATTTTATTTATTATTAAAGTTTAAATAAATAACTTTCTTTATTAGTATTTTATTAAAGTTTATAAGTATAATTTAATTTATAATTAAATTATTAAAAATCTTTTTATATTAATTTTAGTAAATTATAAACTAGTTATTATAAAAAATAATAAAAATATTATTTTAACTTTAAAACTTAAGTATATATTCTACTTAATTAATTAGTTATTATATAATTATAATAGTAATAATTATAAATATTTATATATTCTTAAATAACTAATTTAAAAAGTTTTAATTAATATTTATAATTATAAATACTATTTTAACTATAATTATATAATAGTAAGTTTTAAAAATATTTATATATAAAGAAAGAGATATAAGATTAAAAATTATATTAAATATTATTATTAAAATAAAGTATAATATAAAAATAAGTAAATATTATTTAAAAGTCTTTAATTAATTTAAACTTTTAAAGAACTTATATATATAATTATAATAAATTTTATAATTACTTTACTATTTATACTTTTAATTAATACTTTTTAAAACTTTAAAAGATTTAAATCCTTTAATATAATAATATTAATTATATATAAAATATTAATTACATATAAAATATTAAAGTATATACTTCTAATATTTAAATATATAATATATACTACTAGTAATTAAATAACTATTTTAATATATTAGTTATTATTAAGTAATTAGTAATACTTTTAAATAATTATTTTAAACTATAATATTAAGTTTCTTTTAATATTTTAATAAAGTTTATAAAAAGTTTTTAAAATATATCTTTAAATAATTATAGTTTATTATTTTTAAGTTAATAAGTAATTTAAATATAAAAATTAAAATATAAAGTTAGTATTTTATTATTATATTATTAAATACTTTAACTATAATTAAGTTAATATACTTTTAACTTTATAATAAAATCTAAATAAAACTTACTTTTATATATTTAATATAAACTTATATAAATTTCTATTTAAGCTTAAAATCCTTAGATTTATTAATTAATTAATAAACTTTAAACTTTTTTTTAAACTATAAATATTTACTTTATATATAAGTATTTATAATATAATTTATAATTAACTATAGATATTATTACTTTAAATAATAAAATATAATATAATATTTAATATTAATAGATTAAATTTATTATTAATAATAAAGTTTAATTTAAAATAAATAAAGTATATAAACTTTTTTTTAAAATATAAAATATTAAACTTATAGTATTTTAAGAAAGTTTATATACTATTATTATTAAAGTTTTTTTATTAATATATTATTTTAATTTTAAAAAAAATAAGAATTATATTAAACTTATTATTTTTATCTAATATCTTCTATTATATAAAGTATATAAAGATAAAAAGTTTAATTAATAAATATTTTAATTACTATTAATAGAGTATATTAACTTATAAGTTAATAAAAATAAAAAGTATTATAAAATTAAATATATATTTAATTATAAACTATTTAATAAGATTTTTAAATACTTTATATAATAAAAAGGATATAGTTTTTAGTATAATAAATAAAAAATAAAGTATAATCTTAAGTATATTAAAGAATTAATTAAGGAATATTATACTTATATAAAAGATTCTAATTAATTATATTATAGTAAAAAGTAATAAAGATACTATACTCTTTTTTATTACTCTAATACTTATAGTAAGTATTTATAAAGTATAGCTATACTTATATATAGATATATAGTTATAGAGTTTAGTAGCTAACTACTAGCTACTTATTAGCTAGTAAGTATATAAACTACTTCCTTTAAACTTACTTTAAAAAGCTTTAGTAGACCTTCCTATAAGACTACCTTTCTTCTAAAATATATATATAAATATAATATAGTTAAACTTTACTTTATATACTATAATAACCTCCTATAGAATAACCTCCTACCCTTCTATAAAATAACTTCCTATAGAATAACTTTTTATAGAATAACTTCCTATAGAATAACTTCCTATAGAATAACTTCCTATAGAATAACTCCCTAACCTCCTATAGAATAATCTCCTATAGAACAATCTCCCACTCTCCTACAGGGCAGTATCCTATAAGATATCAACCTTCGGGAAAAACCTCATGGAAGATGTTTCCTCGTAGGATGACCTCCTAGGAAATAGCCTCCGCCAGTAGCCCTCTCGACAGATGGTTTAGACAGGTAGGCAAGCCATAGGGTCTTTGGTATAACAACATATTGTAGCGTCAATTGCTCAACTACTGATACATACAGGTTATCGGTGCGTACACCTGATTCACCTCTCAGCCTCCTTCTTTGGGGTTGACTTCATCAACCGTGTGAACTTGTCCACAGGAGCAGATGCCTCTGCAGCGCCCACCAAATCGTCCTCGATGTGTATGTCAATTGCCAGTGCTGCGCCAGTGCTGTTGTCATTGTGTGAGACTCTCCGCCGGTGGAACACGACTTGATTCCTGACATTCCGGATTTCTGTGATGCCGAAGGCAGCTGGATCATCGTTAATCATAACGTCTCCACTGCGCAGGTTGCCGAAAGCGAGAGCATGATTCTGGAAATCATTGTCGCCTGGATTGAACACATCATCCAGGCTGAGAACCTGATCTCGCTTGCCCGCGCTGCTCTGCTCATGCCGCAACTGCCACGAATCTGGAGATTCCGCCTGACCAGCCCTGGCTTGTCGCAGGAAACGGAGCGCTTCTTGCTCTCCTCTAAGTTCGAGGACTCCCATGAATTCCTCGAGTAAATACTCGGGAACGTGCCCATCATCGCCTGACAAAGTGGCCATTTCGAAAGGTTGAGCAGGCTCAGTAGGATTGCCGGATATGTCGTCCCGTAACCATGAATTTCTTCGCCGCATGGGAGGCAGTGACCTAGACTGATGGCGAAAGTTTTTTATTCCAGAGATTTCTTCAGGAAGCCTAGCATGAAGGCCCGCAGAACTTTCTCTGGTGGCCGAGATCTTCTGAGCTTCTAGTGTGTTCAACGTAGAAGCTGGAGCGTTCCTCGAGGCCGCGAATTCCCCTTCCTCGCGCATGGCCTCCGCTGCACGTAACTTTTCAAGTTCGGGAGGCGCGACTGGGCGATGGTTCAAATTCGTGTATTCGTGCCTGCCTGCATGGGTAACTTGGGACAGAAGCTGTGGAAAATCAGAGCAACTAATCAAGCCTGTGTAGCTCGGCTGAGATGGATTAATGCCATCTGCTAGAGTCGCCCTAAAGGGGTAGTATGGCAGCCGAGTGCTGGCTAACCGAGGGTTGGCTAAAGACTGGCGGACTGGCGCCTGCTGGTGTGTCGTGGGCGGTGCGGATAGATTTAACTGGGCCTGCGGCAAGGCCAAGCCAACGGATAAGAAAGACGTGTCATCCTCGCCTGTCTCGGGCATCGCTTCATCTGCCTGAGCTTCTCCAGCTTCAAAGTCATCGATGATTTGACCAAGGAACGGATCCAGGTCTGGCATATGAATATCCTCGGCGGGGTTGGTGCCTGGAAGCGTCCCGCCTTCCATGCCCAGCATGGCCGGGTCCAGAGGGTCCCATGCAGGAGATAGTGGTGACTCGACGCCAGGGATGCTCGGTGTGTGAAGTGTGTGCGTTGTACCAAATGCCGATATTGTATTGCCCGACAAAGGAACCCCATATATGACGCCTGGCTTGTTGTCACCGAACGTAAAGTCTGACATCGAACCACCGAACGAGAAAGTGAAATCATCATGCGTGTTTCTATTCGAGTCCTACTCGTAATGTTCTACATGAGGCACCTCTGCGTCCTGCATGTCGATATCGAAGTTCTGGGCGAGCTTGTCGGCAGCAGTGGCAGCTTGCTCAGTAGGCGGGGCCTTACGCCGCTCCGGAATCATGACCAGTCGCTCGACCTGGTCCTCACGTACGTAGGCCACATAGTAGGGGCTAGCCCCACTATTCAAGTCGTTCAGGACCTTGTCCTTGTCGGCATGGACTTCAACCCTCTCGTCATTGTAACTGCGCCACACGTTCTTCTCGAAGTCATAGATCCAGACCCAGTAGTGGCCCGAGCCCAGGCCGCCACCGTGGCAGATGACTGCATGAAGGCGGTAAGCGACATCCGTCATGTCGGCGAACAAAGCAGATAGCTCTTCGCGGCCGCGTTCCTTGCTATCCTCGTTGAACTCATGAAGATGGCGGCGAGCCTCCGAGCTGAGGTCGACCAATGACCCCAAAGTTGTGCCGCCCATCGATACATCATCCTTGCGTGATTGAGAAGGATCGGGCAGCTTGCCCTGAGTGACGAACATCTGCTCAACGTCGGGGGTCAGGATAGACACGTAGTCCTCATCTTCGACTGTCATCATATCCCTCTCAAACGTGTCAACCACTGTGTCACTCGCATCGACAACCTCGTAACCTGCCTCTTTGACTTTGTCCTTGGCATCCCCGGATTTTGGCCCAATTTGCTCGAGCTGCGAGGGACGGTCCAGTGCATCGAGGCGACGCTTCAGTTGCCAACTGCGCTGCCGCTTGTTGAACAGATCCGAACCGACGTCTCTGTCCAAGTAACGATCCAAGTAGAGCGTCTCAGGTATTTCGACAACGTTGTTGTTCCTGCTGAGCTTCCCGTCCACATTTTGGCTCCTCTGGATATAGACGTGCAGGATTGGAGACGCCCGCGTGATGGAAGAGTACGTCTCATGGCCATCCTCTTGGAATTCCTGATCAAAGTTGCTGTCAAGTGCTTTGTAAAGATCGATCTTCCCTTCCTTGGCCGGAAACGCGGTCATCCACCGCGAGAGGTCAGACACAGACCTAAAATCAGACTTGGGCTTGCCCGTGTTCATGTCAATGGTTCGGATCTTCTTGACGCTGGACCAGTAAAAGGTTTCCGTTATAATGTCCGTCTGCTTCCCCGTGTGCTCGTCTGTGCCAGTCGGTTTGATAGCGGCATGAAGGTGCTCGAGTATGTTGCCCATGACCTCTTCGACATCTTGTTGTTCGGTTCCAGTAACACTGACATCGTTAAGAGCGCCTGTGATCTTCTCTTCCACCGTGAGCGAATGCTCAAGGTTGGCTTCTGTCACAGGCGCAGCCGCATTCTCATCCGCACTACCAGGCTTGGCATCAGCGGCACCTGAGAGACCTTGCTCCCGGTCCATAGATCGGCCGCGCCCAACCTCTTGTGGACCGACTGCTTGCTCCTTGTCTTCGTCCTCGAGCGCAACCCTTTGTTTGGCGGGTACAACCTGGGGTATCTCTTTGTCATCGGTTGGATCTTGAGAAATGGTAACGTAAGTCTGGTCGGCGTCTTCGTCCCTCAAGTCAACCAAGGTGGAAGAGCTGACGTTGCTAGCAGTATCGGCGTGCTCCGGCACTGGGTTGATTGTAACAGTGGGCTGGGTCGACTGGGAAGGCGGCTTGGGCGAAGGCCGAGCGGGGAGAGGGGGTGGAGGAGGCAGATCAGCATTAGACGCGCCCGGATTCGGCTGAGGGCCTATGGGCACCTTAGAAGCCTCCGCAGATTTGCCCCTGACAAGTTGATCCGCAGTCTTCAGTGCAGCTAGTGCCAGGCGTTGCTGAGGCCTGACAGCCTTCTCGTCAGGGCTCTGAAGGTTCAGGAACAAGGCTTGCATCTCCTCCACAAACTTTGCGGCGAGGAGAGCCTCGGCTTCGTCCAGGGTTGAGCCACTGCCTCCGAGACGGCGAGTTTCGATGTTCTGTTTGGTAGGCTCCAATTTGAAATCTTCCCACTTGAGCACAACGTCGCGCACAGGTAAGACCGTGTTGAAATATTGGAGAAGACTGTTGAGATAACAGGTGTTGCGGATGTTGACCAGGCCGACCGGGAGTGAGGCGTCCAGTACAGCCCTCGAGGTGGTCTGAGAAGAGGGCCCCTGCGCAGCCTGATCTGAGTTGTCTGCCATCCAGGGCTCGCCTGCTTCCTTTTCTAGCTCTGCAGCCAGTACTTCCAGCTCTGCGTGGTTGTTGTATTTGTTGGCCAATGATCTCAAGGCACCTGCTGCCAGTATGCGATCAATGCTCTTGTCCTGCGCTCATCCACGTCAGTCTGCTGCACAGGAGTGACATGGAAAGGCCAGCAGGGAGAACAAACCTCATTGACATTGGTCTGGACGTAGCTGGGGATCACGTCCTCATCGGCCTGTTCCGGGATTCCCAGAAATGCCATGGCCTCATCCGGCTCAAAATCCCGGGCTCTGTGTACAATTACAGGGTCCGTCCTATTCTTTCCGATGAGCAACAGATTGTTTCGATGGGTCTTGCGGTCAGACTGGGAGGCCGACTTCAGCTTCCTCTCAAAGTGTTCGAGAATGGCGTCCCTGCTGTACTTGTGTTCCGAATCGAGTGCCCTATAAGCCTTTTGCAGCGGGTCTGCCACAGCTTCCCTCGCCGATCTCACTATAACGAGCGCAAGTTCCTCGCCTTCCAGCCATTTTCGTAGCTCTGGGCTGACCCCTTCTCTGTTCTGGCTGACGCGACGAAGCGCCTCGAAGTAGAGTTCCCTGTTGGGAGGGTCGGTCTGGCCTTGACAGGCACAAGCGTACCACAGCATGTTTTCGTGAATATCATTGTTGACACCGAGCAAATCAAAATCAGCCGGACTGTAGTCGCCGAAAGACTGTTTTGATTTGGTGTATTTGCCGTCGAGGACGTCTTCGAGGACTTTTATGGTGTCTATCTGCGGGTTGACGGGCATATCGATTGGTGCAACCAGCTTGGGGTCCAGGTTGTCCACCACGAGAAAGTAGAGATGTATCCGTGCGATCTCAAACCAGCCTCTCCTGCTTGTCGGGTCGGTGAATCCCGAGGGTTCGTCGTCGAGGTGTGGCAACACTAGGGATTGGTCGCCATCTCCTTCCACCGTATCGAACTCCAAGTAGTCAAAAAGGTCCTTGAATCTATCCCAGAAACAGAGGGTGAAGAACTTATTTCGATAGGACACTTTCTTCTCCGAGGTTGTGGGTCCTGATTTGAGTACGTCGCTGAGGTACTGCCACAGGTAGTGGGCGGGGAAAAGCTTCGCCAGCTTATCTGCAGACCTGAAGTCGTCGTACCTGGCACGGTCCTCGGATTCCAGGAGCTCATTCAACCTTGCCCTGACAGGGTCCCGAGCGACCAGGGGAGCTTCCCACATCTCGGGCAGGCGGCGATCGCACACTTCCACATGGACAGTCAAGTCGCAGTCAAACGCGGAGCACACAAAATCAGCCTTCGCGGTGACAGGATAGTGCTTGGAGTAGGACGATGTTGGATTCGGGAGGCTGGTGGGTACCAAATGGTGCATGCGTTGGACGTTCTTGTCACACCGGCGGCCGGGAAGGCATCTCAAGACGATTGAGAATGTCCTCTTGCATGTTCGGCACATGCAGACGGCTAGTATTTGCTCCTGCTGTCCGGCCTTCCACGCTGCAGTAGAGTCGAATGACTGGCTCAGAACACGGTAGAGATCATGACGAGTAGAATGTGCTGAGCCGAAATGTTGACATGCTGGTAGACCAGCATCGACAAGGGAGCCGTTGACGAGATCTGCAATCCATTTGGAAGCGAGACGGCCTTTTGTTGGCGGCAAAGAGTCAGCGATAGCCAAGCCAGGCGAGTGAAGGTCAGAGGGAACGGGGACTGGAACATGACGCACCGGGTCCGCCCAACTCCCTTTGCTTGGGTTCAGCACCTGTGGCTGTATCGATGTCTGAGTAGGCAGGAGGGCCTTGTGACCGGGTCTGGTGATGGCCATAGTCATATTCACCCATCTTGGACAAAGTGGGCTTGATGGGGCCGCTATGTCGAACGTCAGTCTTGCATGGACGCTTCCGAGGCTGCGGTGAACGGAAGAAAGTATCTAGAATGTTCCTTCGCTTCTTCTCTGAAGACATGGTGCAATGATGCCTCAGATGGGAATATGGTGGCTTGTAGGCCAGATGAATAGAATGTGGTGTACTGACTGTGAGGTGTTTCTATTTGTGCTGTTGGTGGCTGCCACAGCAAGGGTAGAGGGTACCAAGTGCCACGACAGCTATCCTAGCACTTGGGGGAGTGGGAATGTGTCGTACGTAGCCTGCAAGTCGTATGTGATGAGAAGGATATAAGTTGCAAGGCAAGGCAGGGCAGGGCAGGGCAAGGCAGGGCAAGGCAAGCTCTCTTGGTGAGGTCGAGGCGGCAAGGCTGCGTCAGCTTGATTGGTGTCAGTGAACCATCTATCAGGGTGCCGACACAGGGATGACGGAATCTCTGGGAAGGCAAGGAAGGGTACTCAGGAGGCCCAGAGCTTCTGACAGGTGGGGTCCTGCTGGCTACTGGCCTCTCCAGCACCACTGCGACCCAGCCTGGAACATCCCGTGCACAATAAGCTCAACCTGCTCCGGAGTACCGAAGTACCCACCCTCCTGCCGGAGAGGCACCCAGCCCACAGGTAACCAGGTACCGATGACGGCAAAATCACGTGCATTCCTGCTGACTCATCACCCCGTACCAATTGGGAGCAGTCTATTGGGCATTCTTCGAAGAAGTAGCAGAGCTCCACCTTGGGCCATCGACCGAGACGGAGAAGCTTCCAAGCCCCAGCCAGACTCGAGCAGCCTCTTTCTACCGACTACCCCGACACGTTTCTGACCCCGAATCACCCTGAGAAATGGCGCCCCACGGTGATGATGACCACTACCACCCGGTCGATGCTCTCAAGGCCGGCATCCAGGGCGCCATGATCACCGGTGCTGCCGGTATCTTCGCCGCCGGTATCAAGAATGCGACCAGGAAACAGAACTATGGTGCATTGGGCATCTTCACCCGCAGTGGCGGCACCATCTTCACCTTCAGTATGCCCTCTCCCCCATGTCCTGGAGATCAAAGTGTGCCCACGGCAATTGGCCCTTTCGCTGACATGTCGGTTCTGCCATGTAGCTGCTGTTGGTGGTGCCTACGAGTTTGCCCGCAGCGCAGCTGCCAACCTGCGCCAGAAGAAGGATCACTACAATGCAGGCATTGGAGGCTTCTTTGCTGGCTCTCTTATCGGTGTTAGAGGTAGGTCCATGCCCTCACTGGAGTCGATCGGGAATGCATAGGACTGACATGATTGCTTGCCCACAGCTGGCCGCATGCCTGCCGTCCTTGGCTACGGCGCCTTTACCTCAATCCTTCTTGCAGCTTTCGAGTACACAGGGTCAAGTCTGAAGGGAAAGAAGCCAGAGATAGAGGGGATGGACGAGTTTGAGAGGAAACAGCACCTGCGGACAAACAGGAGGAGGCCTCTAGAGGAGACACTAGCAGAGGTTGGAGAGGGGCGAGGTAAGTGACCTTGACACTCCCCGGTCGGACATATACACTGACACCACAAAGGTATTCAACCACCAGGCTACGAGGAGCGGCGCCGAGAGAGACTGAGAGAGAAGTACGGAGTCGAGATCAACCCCGTGTCGGCACAGGCTTCATAGAAAAGATGTTTGCCTCTTCCGACCTGTACATAATAGAACACTTGACAGCCCGCATAGAGCGGACACTGACGACAGCCGAATGGAATTGCAATTAAGCCAATGCCGCCATCTCTGTTGTGAGGCACTCTGTGCTGCTGGATCACGGTTTCTCCAGCATTGACGCTTGGTCCTCTGCTGACCTGACTTGGTAAGTCTTCCCCCCCCCCCGCCCTAGACAAGAATCCTCCCATGCCCCAACATGATGACTTTTGAGGCTGTTTATGAATTTGTTCTTCGCAAACATGTTTATTTTAAACCTAACTACATTGTTCAATTTTTCTGTCTGACACTCTGTTCCCCTTGTCTAAGACCCTGTCACTATGTCTTCCAACTGTCTAACATCAGCAGCGTTTAGTCTTTCCACCTGTTAGCTCCTCCAAGAATCCTGAGAAGTGAGTGTGTCCTGTCTCTTCTTCTTTGTCTTTGATGATGATTCTTGAGGCTGTTTATGATTCGAAATGATTCACTAAACTCACCTACATTGTTCAATATTTTCCTGACTCCCCTGCTCTGTGCTGAATCATCCACGTCTTTGTTTGTGCTCTTCTGATGACTGACGGAAAATCAGAGCATAGACTGCAGGCACCTCTGAAATTCGAGACAGTTCTGATGCCCAGACTTCCATAGTAAGTTGGTGACTAGTCCTGGACATTTCCCTTCCCATCCAGCATGATGACTATTGAGGCTGTTTATGATTTCGCATGATTCATTAAAACTCACCTACATTGTTCTTTTTACTTTTCTGATATTCACTCCCATGTTGTGCACATTTTCCCTTCTGCAGCATCAGCAACCTAGGCTAACAGCTGGAAGAATCAGTTTGGTCAAGTTTTGATGGTTCGAAGCCTTCACCCATTTCGTCACTGAGGTGGAATGTCCCTTTGACGCCGAGGTCTACCGGCTTAACCTCTGAAGTTAGATATGAGCTCTGTTTAGGTGTTCACCTTGCGCCCAGTGAATCTTCGACAACCTTATGGGGTGACCCCTCATGGCACAACCTCACATAGTAAACCCTCTTAAAAGATTCTGTATCGTAGGATGCCCTCCTTAGGGACTCCCTCCTATAGAATAATCTTATATAAAACAATGTCCTACAAGAAAACCTAATGTAAGGCAACGCCATGTAGGATATCCTTATATAGGACAACCTCATATAGGACAACCTCATGTATAGCAGCCTTATGTATAGCAGCCTCATAGCCTCTTGTAGGATAACCTACAGGACAACTTCCCATGGCATACCCTCCTAGGATAGACCCTCTTATAAGATCCCTTCTTATAGGATACTATCTTATAGTATAACCACCTAACCTCCTAGGGGCGATCCTCCTGTAGCATACCTACAGGATACCCTTATAAGACTCACCCTTACCTGACAGTTTCCTATAGAATAATCTTCTATAAAGGAGTCGTCATAGAAGGTGCTTACCTAGGTACATAGATACTTAGGAAGCAGTTCAGGTACATGAACTCTAACGTGTTGTCATTTTGAGGGTATGGCAGTGGTACGGTCACAAGGGTGTGACGCTGAAACTGGTTCGGTAAAACCTCGCTCTAGGATCTACATGGCTACAGGTTAAGGTCCCCAAACCGCCTCACAGGGCCGTGATATTGTGGCACGTTCGTCGAGCATGTATATACAACAAGTCGTGGGCGTTCCAGGAGAGATATCTGGACACGAACCGAGACGCTGACATGGTTCTGGGAGTCCGTGCGGTCTTCGGAAAATGTCACGTCAACCGGGAAGGAGTCTGATCTTGTTGAGGCTGGGAACAATCGGCCACCTGCGCAGGCCCCGAAGGTCTATCGCCCGATTCGGATGCCAGAACTTGAGTGATGTTTAGCCGGCAGGCCTGTAGCAGGTTTGGCCGCGCTGAGTAGGAAGTCATGGCGTGTCTCGCGGCAGAACGAGTTTGTGGCAGCGGTACTGCGCCTCGGCTTCTAGATTCATAAATCCAACAGTATGTACCGTACACTATCTGAACATCTATCACACCTCATCGATTTCTCCAGGACACATGTCCAAAGAAGTAGTCTAGATCTCATCCCAACCTGTGACCGCATCCTCAACGATGGGCCTGATAATCTTCCTCCCAGCCCCGGACTCGTGCGTCCATACCATCTGCCTGGGGGCCAGCTCGTCGACCCGGTGCCATGGCTTCAAGCCAAGGCCCTGGTCGTTCTCCAGCGCGTTCTTGGCCACCCGGAAAAGCGAGTCGGCTTGCGTCTGGTTGATACGGACGTCGTCGCGCACGACAAGCACGACTTCTCTGATCTTCCTCTTCTTCCCGTGCTCCTTGACCTTGTACTTGTTCAGTACAACGCTGATGTCGACGCCGACCTCAGCGGTCCAGGCCGCATGGACAGCGAACCAGTCAAACAGCTCCTCAAAGTCGGTCTTGAGGATCTGGTTGTCCATCGAGTACGGGATAACAGCAAAGCCAAGGCTGACGGTGGGGGTGCGGGGGGACGGGGTGTCGATGAGGTCGCCCTTCCAGTCGCGGCGCAGCAGGTCGCGGAGCTCGAGGTGGTCCAGGTCCTTCTTGGCGTCCTTGAGCTGGTCGGCGAGGTCCTCCATGACGTCGTCCAGGTCCCGGCGGGCCCAGTTGCTGCGGTTGAGGATGCGCTCCGAGACGGTGACGTCAGCGTCGGTGGTGATGTCGCTGGTGAGGCCGCCCGAGTCGATGGCGATGGCGCTCAGGATCAGCTCCAGCAGCTCGTGGGGCATGTGGTACTCCTCGGGCAGGGCCTCGAGCTCGTCGAGCATCTGCCTCGCGACGATGGTGGTGCAGCTCGCCACCTTCTCGAAGATGCGCGGGTTGGCGTCCGGGGCGACGCCCCTGTCGACGTGGTGGTCGAAGATGCTCTGGATCTTGGCGCCCTTCCACTTGCGCAGCGGCTCGGCGTGGTCGACCAGGACAAGACCCTGGAGCTTGGGGCCGAGGGTCTCGGGGTCCTCGGGCAGCTCGTCCAGGGTCAGCAGGTCCTGGTGGCCCTTGGTCATCTGCGAGTTGTCGAGGGCGATCTTGTTCTCGGGGCGGAGGTCGAGGGCGTGGCTGGGGGTCTGCAGGAGGGCGATGGCCTTGATGGGGTCCGAGTCATTCATGGTCTTGTGCTCGAGGTGGTACGCCCATGTGAGAGCGGCAGTCATGCTGTCCAGGTCGCCGCCCTCGTTGCCCTGCACGATGATCCAGTTGGACTCCTTGCCCGCCTGCCAGTCGATGAGAAACTCCTTCTTGTTTGCACGGCTCCATTCACTGAAGTGCCCGACGCCCTTCTCGGGCTTGCCAAAGACGACCTGCTGCTCGGGGCCCTGCGGGAGGGCAGAGCCCGCAGCCGACGCGATGAGCACCGCGCTCAGGGTGAAGAACCTCATGACGGTGATGCTCGGTGGTTTGGGGCAGCTTGAAAAGTGAATGTGTGGGAGAACAGGACAAGGGAAGCTGCGTCTGGGGCAGTGCCCGTGGCTTTTAAACGAGGACCTTTGGGATGCTGTCAGCCAAGCCTGGGCCGTGCTATACTTAGCGCCGCTATGGTTTCCACCACGGGCCGTTGTTAAGCTCTGAATTAAGGCTGTCACAACTACCGCTGTCTCTGAAAAACGAAGTAATGCCCCCCCCC
>JUJX01000503.1:0-13858 GCA_000800745.1 Diaporthe longicolla
TATAGGGTTATATAACTAATCTATAGGTATATAGCGGAGGTCTAGCCTTCTACCTTCTAAGTATAGGCTCTTCCTCCTAATATACTAATTAAGTAATATAACTATAACCCTTATATATACGTGAGACCCGTACTAATAAAAATAAATATATTTTTTAAAATAAAAATAAAAAGTAATAATATAATATAATAAAGCTTTAAAATACTTATTTAATTTACTTTTAATAAATAAATATATTATTTTTAGATTTTATTTAAATATTATAATTTATATATTAATTTTTAATATTAATTATAAGTAATTAATAAGTTAAATTTAATTCTTTTTTTAAAATATAATTAATATAAATAATTAAAAGTATTATATTATTTAAAATATATTTTAAAATTAATAATATAAGTTATTTAATTATAAATAAAAATTTAAATATATTAATTATTATAATATACTTAGTTTTATAAATTTATTTCTTTAATTTAAATTTAAATTAAAATTTAATATACCTTTAGTATTTAAAAATAAAAATAAAAATAAATCTTTATATATTATTTAAAAAGTAATATATTTTTAAAGATTATAAATTTAAAAAAGATATTAATAGTATAGTAAAGTATAGTTAGGTATAAAGTAATTATATTAGATAGGTTTTTTTTTTAAAAAAAGGAAGGTTTACCTATATAAAACACTAGTAAAAGGTTAGGTAAGCTAATCTTTCTTATTTATATAAGCTAATCTAGTAAACTAATATACCCCTTATAATCTATACTAAGCTTTAGGTATAGAAAAGAAATATAATATTTTTATTACTATCTAATAGTATTTATATATATCTATTTTTTAATTATTAGAATTAATAATATTAAAGGTTACTAAATCGTATAAGGGAATAAATAAGTTATAGATAAGAGATAAGAGATAAATATTAGGGGTAATAGAATATATTCGAATATTCCTTAGTACTTATTATTCTTCTATTTAGCTTATTTTAAAAGGGAAAATAACCTTTTATTTATATTCGTTTTCTAAACTAAATAGAATACTTAAGAATTATTTAATTAATAATTAAATAGTATTTATTAGCTAATAATTAGCTAATAATTATATAATAAAAAACCTCGTCGAAATTAGTTAAATAGACTAGTGTGGAAGAAGGAGGGATATAGTATATATATATATATAAAGGTTTTCTATATAGAAAGTTTTAAAAACCTACTTATATAAGCTAATTACGTAAGTATATATTATAGGGTTATATAATAGTATAAGTTATTAGTATATTAAATATATAGCTTTTAGCTAATTAGCCTTTATAATTAATAAGTTATTAATGAAAAAAGTTTTATTTATTATATAAGTAAAAGGCTTTTATTTTATTTTATTATTAAGGGAGATTTTTATTATATAAGTATTATATATATTTATAAATCTTATTTAATATAGTATTACGTAAGCTTACTTACTTATGTAATATCTTATAAAGAAACCTTAATATTTAAGGATATTATAGTAGATAAAGGTATAGCTATAGGTATAGTTTTATAAAAGTAACCTTAAGGGTACTTACTAGGCTTACTAATAATTAGGTTCTATAAGTATAATTTCCTAAACTTATTAATTAATTCCTAATAGTAATAAAGTTAATTAAGTAATCTTTATTAATTATTTATAGCTATATAACCCTTTTATTATATTAGGTATTAAAGTAACTTTCTTTTATTAAATAGTTACTTATTTAAAATCTTCTTTACTTTAAAGTATTCTTTATTCTTTCTAATAGATATTATATTAGAAGTATATTTAATAAGTAATAAAGCTAGCTACTTTTACTTAAATAGGTTATCTATTAGCTTATATAAAAGAAGGTATTATATATTTATAACTTAATAGCTTTTAAAGTTAGAGTTAACTTTATTAAAATCTAACTTATAAGCTAGTAATAAAACTTTCCTTACTACTATATAGAGTCCTCTTTAAAAAAGGAATACCTTCTTATTTATTTAAAGTAAAAGCTTATATATTTTACTATATTTAAACTATACCTAATTACTAATATTAAATTTTAACTAATAGTATTTAATATTATATTAATACTTCTTCTTAATAGCTATAATATTTATAGTATATTAAGTATTATAGTATAAGTATTTATATATAAAGTAAATTTCTATAATATTTTTAGAGATATTCTTAATTAAATAGTTTATAGATAAGTAAATTTTAAACTTAAATAGATACTTATAAAAGCTTATATTAAGAATATAAGTATAAGTATTATTTAAATTCTATTATAGTAAGAGAATAATATTAACTTAGTTATAAACTAATATATATTTAATATAATATAATTAAATTACTAGTTTAATAATATAATTAATTAATTTAAATTATTTATTAACTTATAAATAATAAGCTATAGTTATTACTAAATATATATTAAATGCTTTTTAAGGTAACTATTAAAATATTAATAGGAACTTAGTATTATAATTTAAAATAATTACTTTTAAGTAGGCTTAGTTATCTAAAAGTAACTATTAAGTAAAGACTTTTACTTATTTATTAATAATATAAGTTATATAGCTAGGGATAATTATTTATTACTTTAATATTTTATTAGTTAAAGTTATAAAAGTATTAAAGAATTTCTTACCCTTTAGGTTTTAAAGTATTTTAATAAGGGAAACTAAAGAAAGACCTATAATAAAGTTAATAATAATAATATATATAGTTTTAATTAAAGGCTAAATAGATTAAAGATTACTAATAAATAGCTAGTTATCTTACTTTTATTTACTATATTAATAATAGTTTAAAATATAAGTTTTAATTAAATACCTCTTCTTTTTAAAAGTAATTAAGTTAAGCTTAGCTATTATATAATTATAACTAAAGTAGTATTTATTATTATAAGTATTATATAGAAACTTTTAGATAAATAAGAAAGGGATTATAAGTTATTCTTTTTTATTATTATTTTAATTATAAAGTAAGCTATTAATTAGGTAGAATAGGTAGCTAGGTTTTAAAGTAGAGATAATATCTTTATTATCTTTAATAATAATAGGTTTATAGCTAAACCTTAGTAAAATAATAAGGTTTTAAATAATCTTACTATAAATAGTATTCTTTTTATAAGTATTATAAAAGTAAAGCTAAGTTTTATCTACTATTACTACTTTAGTAAAAATAAAGTTAATTTATAGAATATTATTAAAGATTATATTAAAAGTAGTAAGGTTAAACTTCTAGTGTTATAGCTATTATTTAGTGTAGTAAGGTATAGTTAGGTATAAAGTAGTTATATTAGGTAGGTTTTTTTATTTAAGAGAGGAAGGTTTACTTATATAGAGCGCTAGTAGAAGGTTAGGTAAGCTAACCCTTCCTACTTATATAAGCTAATCTAATAAACTAATATACTCTTTATAGTTTATATTAATTAGTTTTAAAATCTTTTTAATTAAAAATATTTATTAATATTAATATTTATATAAATATAAAAGATTTATAATAGTTATATATTAACTTTTATTATTTTAAAACTATAAAATATATATTTTTAATATATTTAAATTAAAACTAATATAAAAAAGCTTTTTATAAAATATTTATTTAAAGTTTATAAACTTAATAAAGAAATAAATTAATAAATATTTATATTAAAATATTACTTAAGTTTAATATTATAAAGCTTTAAAGTTTATATTAAATTATATAAATTTTATAAATAAGTTTATTTAAAAAGAAAAGAAGGAAGAAAGGTTACTTTTTAAGCTTTAAAATTAAAAGTATATAAAGGTTCTTTTAATAAATCTTTACTATTAAAAAATAAGAGTTTTTATTAAAATTCTAAGGTTTTACTAACCTCCTTCTAATATAAAGGTAGTAGTAAAATATAGGTTAAAGTCTAACCTAAAGGTTATACTTAGTAACCCTCCTTTATCTACCCTACTCTCGTAGGAGCACTAAGGGTTATTATAATCTATTACCTTATTAACGGAGGTAGGGGGTTTTAGAGTAGGGGCCCCTGCTCCTTAGCGATAAAGACTTATTAGAAGAACCTCCGTAGGTGTGGCGGCCTTCTTAATAAGGGACCCCGTAGGGACCCTCAGCCCCTATCCTTCACTCGTGCCCCCTATCCGCCCTAGGCTTAGTAGGCTTAGTACCCGTCTACTACCCTAACTGTGCACGGTCCACATGTGGATCCGTAGGCTTAGTTATATAAGCAAGCCCCTATAGGCACCTAATCCACTCGCCTATAGGGCGCCTTATAATTATAGTAGAGAGAATTAATAACTAACCTATCTATACTATTAGTTAGTAGAATTAATATAATTTCTACTCTTCTAATATATAGATAAGGGTTAGAATATATAAAAATAATTATTTTTATTAAGAGAACCTTATCTAACTAATTTTCCTAATAAATAAGTAATTATATATACTATAGTAACTAAAATACCTTCTAAGTAGCCTTCTAAACGCTTACTAGACTAAACATTACTAAATATACTACTACTATATAACTACTATTAATTTCCCTAGTAATAATAATTATAAGAAGAAAACTCTACCTATTAGCCTATATAGTAATAATATCTATTTATTAAAGACTACTACTTATAAGTAAATAGTCCTTAAGCTAGTTATAAGCTATAGTAGTAAGTATTATAATCTCTTCCTTATAATACTATTTATAATAAAAAAGGACTAAGAATAAACTAGAAAATATCTAAGTAAATACTAGTCTACTATTATTATACTATTTTACTTTACTTTTAATTAATTTCTTCTCCTATTTTCCTCTAGTCTTATACTATTAATATTATATCTATTAAGTAAAAGATTTTTATTAAAAGTTTACTAATAGGCTAAGGTACTTAAGTTATTTAAATATATATATACTTAAAATACTTTATTTAATATATTACTAACTAGTAATATTATATTAATAGTAGTCTCTTTAAATTATAGGAAAACTTATATAAATAATATAAAGAATTTATTAAAAAGATCTAGTAGTTAAATAACTAATATATTAAAGCTTAGTACTAAGTAGCTAAGTAATAGAAATAGTATAAAGACTAACTTAATAAACACCTTAATAACTTATTTAACCTCTATAATAGCTTTATTATATAGGTAGTAGACTTATAGGGAGGGAAGGATCCTAGTAAGAAGAATCCTACTATCCTCCCTATAAATCCTTACCTTAATAATAAAAGTTTCTATATTAATAATATTCTAATACTCTAAAAATATAATAGTACTATTAACCTTAACTATTAAACTCCTAACTACTTTAAATAAAAACTTACTTTAATAAAGTAATACTTTTAAGAAGCTTTCTTACCTATTATACTCCTAGGAGAGTTTAATCCCTTTAAGGCTTCTTACTATAGTAAGGTTATTTTCCTAAAGGAACTATAACTTAATACTATTAAAGTAAGTATCTTAGATAAATTTAAGAAGATATAAATTTTACTTTATACTATAATAATTCTATATAATATATAAACTATAAAAGTCTTACTTAAGCTATTTAGTAACTTTATTAGAGTTTATTAATAAGCTTTTATAAATTCTTTAAACTAGCCTATCTTTATTAAAGCTATAGTTTAGACTTTAGGGGAGTATAATACTCTCTATAGATAAATTACTCTTTTCTCTATACTATTACCCTATAAGGATAAGGTATATACTAACTTTACCTAGTACCTTTAAAACGCTTTTTATAAGCTATCTTTAACCTAATAAAACACACTTATTATTCACTCTATTCTTATTAAGAAGATTATAATAAACTAAGTAAGTATTTATACTAAACTCTTTAATAAGCTCCTAATTCTTAATAATATATAGATTATTAAGAAGCTTATATACTATACTAAAGTTTATATAACTAAAGCCCTTAAGCTAAAGATTTATAATAACCTTAAAATAACTATATAACTTTATAGTATAACTACCCCCTTTTATTATATAAAGGTTAGCTAGAGTACTACTAAGAAGCTAAGAATTATATTACTTAAGCTAATAAATACTACCTTAACTTAGTCTATAATCTTAAATCCCTATACTAATAACTATACTATATATCCTACTATTAAAAACCTAAGGTATAACTTACTAATAATAAATAATAACTTTTTTATTACTATAGCTTATAAGAAAGATAATAAGTACTTTAACTATAATAAGTAAAGCTACTAGGTAAAGGACTACTAAAGTAAGCCTACTTAGCTTACTAATACTTTAAGTATATTAATAGGTTAGAATATTACCTTTAAGGGAATACTTTATAATAATAAGTAACCTAATTTAACTAATTATTTATATATTATAGTTATAAACTAGTATAATAAGACTATAAACTAAGGTTATCTAAGGGTAACCTCTATAGGTAGGAGCTTTAAAGTATACTTTATTAAGGATAACTAAGAAGAGGAAGAGGAATACTATAATCTAACCTCCTATATAGAGAATAATAATAACCTTAATAACCTCTTAAGTAGAATCTTTAATAAACTTTATATTAAAGACTAGGATTACTAAAATACTTACTTTATAAAAGTAAATACTAGTAAATCCCTACCCCCCCTTTATAATAAACTACTTTATAAAAGTATATAGGTACCTTATAATCTCTTCCCTATTTAACTTAAAGATAGCTATAAATTTAACACCTTCTTTAACTATAAATTATTAGCTTACTATTATTTTAAATCCTTAGCTACTAAGCTTTAGCTATATATAACTATAAACCTAGTAAAGATAACTAGTATTAGTAATAAAAGCCTACCTATAGTAAAAGATATTCTTATTATAGTAAGATTTATTATACCTAAAGGCCTTATAAGATACTTTATAGTTTCTTATAAAGTAGTTCTAAATAGTACTTTCCTAAATAACCTTACCTTTAGTAAAATAATCTTTTATTAATAGGTAATATACTACACTAAAAATAATATACTTTATCTATTTTAATTCTTAAGCTAACTAGAATTAGTATTATTAAAGTATATAACTTAGTACTTCTTTACTAAAGAAATAGTATTCCTTATAGTAGAATCCTCCTTCCTACTATTAAAATAGTACCTAGATACCCCTATAAATAACCTTTAGGTTACTACTTATATTTAAAAGTACTTAAATAAGTTCCCTAATCTCTTTAATAAGAAATAATATTATATAGATATACTTTTAAAAACTATTTATTATATTAATATAAGTAATTATAAACCTTTCTACCTCTTACCTAGATAATATAGTCTATTATAAGAATAAACTATATATAACTTTATTAAAATATATACTAGAATACTTATATATAGGAGTAAGAGTTCCTAGTCTTTACTATCTTACTTAGTACTTAAGAAATCTATAATATTATATAAAGGAGAACCCTAGTTTAAGAAAACTATCTAGCACTTCTACTATAACTATCGTTACTTAAATACTTATACTAAGAAGTATACTTACCCTATACTTAATATAATAGATTAAATCTAATATACTATAGGCTATAGATAGTATACCTTTATTAACCTAAAGAATAGTTTCTAGTATATTAAGCTAGATCCTAAAATAGTAAAGAAAATTATATTTATTACCCTATTTAGCCTATATAAATAAACTATAATACTATTTAAACTTTATAATACTCCTACTATATTCTAAGTACTAATTAAAGAAGCTCTCTATAATCTTTATAACTTTATATATAGTCTAATAAATAATATTACTATATAAGTAAATATTAAGGAGGAACTATATAAGTAATTAAAGATTCTATTTACTTACTTAATCCTTTATAGTTTTATACTTAATACTCTAAAAACTATTCTATTTATCTAACGAGAAATCTTCCTTAGTTTCCTTATCTCTAAAGATAGTATTATAGTAAATCTATTTAAGGTTATAGCTATCTAAGACTACTTTATACCTATAACTATAACTAAGGTCTATAGCTTTATTAATATAATAGAATATCTATATAATTTAATTAGTAAATACTCTAAGTAAGTTAATATACTAACTAACTATACTAGTAGCTTTAAAGGCTAAACTATTATACTATTAAAAGAGGCTTAAAAGTAATAGTATAATATTAGAAATACTATTATAAGCCTTCTAGTTATTAGAACCTTTAACTAATACCTACTATTAATAATTAAGTTAAATACTAGTAAATACTTTATTAGAGTAGCTCTTCTATAACTATAACTCTATACTTAGGAGTTTATTCTATACCTAGTTTTATACTTTTTAAGGAAACTTACTAATATATAAGTCTAGTATTCTACTTAGGAATAAAAACTACTAAGAATCTTATTATCCTTATAGTACTAATCCTATTAAATTTAAAGTACTAATATTACTATCTTAACTAATTATAAGTCTCTAAAGATAATAAATATAAAGGCTAAGTAGCCCCCTTAGATTATATATTTCTTTAATACTATTAAATACTATAGAATTTATATTTTATACTATCCTAGTGGCCGGAGATAGCGGCCCTGGACATGGAGGATATAAATAGGTACCTCTTCCCCTAAGGCTTCTCAGTATAATTCATCCCTCTTTATCTTTATTTGCTCAGTACCTAGAAGTGACTTCTATGTCCTCTAGCCTACCCACTATAGGAATAGTTAACTAGAAGTCGGGGGCGGAGGCCCCTAGACCCTGGAGCGTGCCCTCGCTCCCGGCTTCAATACTATACTAAAAAGACTAACATTCTTATAAACTACCTCTCCTAACCTCCTAAAGATATTATTTTTAAGAGTGTATTACCTACTCTTAAGTAATAAGAAGAGAGGGACCTACTAGAGTAGATCTATAAGCTATAATAACTTAACTATATAGATCTTTAAGTAGTCTATAAGTACCTTTAGGAAGGAGAAGACCTCTTTAAAGTAATTAAGCTAAAGTAGGTTAAGAAGTATTTTATACTATTAGGTAACTATCTATATAAAATCTAGCTTTACTAGTAATCTCTAGGTAACCCTCTATATAAGGTAGGGACTATACTAAGAGTAATACTTCTTCTACTAGTACCTAAGTTTAATAATCTCCTAATTACTAATAAGAAACTCTATCTTAACTATAGCTATACTACTATTAGAAGTACTTTTTAAAAGGTATTAAGAGAGTACTAGTACCTAGAAATCACTCTTATTATATAGTAAGTAATTACTAAATATAAGGAATACTAAGTTATAAAGCTACTATACCTAGTACTTCCTAATCTCTAACCTATTATACTACTAATACCCCTAATATACTAAGCTATTAACTTTATATTAGTAGATAGTATTCTTATCCTTATAACGATTAAGTATATAGTTAAATAGGTAGAAATAGAGGTTATACTAAATATAACTTATAAAGCTATACTCCCCTTAATAGAGAGAATTATTAATATTTTTAGAGCTCCTAAGGAGTGAATATCTAATAATATAGGCTACTTTACTAGAGAAGCTACTATAGGCTAGTACTACTACTATAGGTTATACTTATACTCTATTATACCTAGTAAGCTAAGAGGAAATAGTAAAGTAGAAAAGGTAAATAGAGATCTTAAGTAAGTAATTCTATAGGAATAGCTAGCTAACCCTAATTATAATATCTAGGCTTTAGTATAGTAAGTAATAATACTTTATAACTATATACTAAAGTCCTATAGCTATAGCTTCTATTTCCTCCTCTTTAAAACCGCTCCTCCTCTAACCTATAAGTTATATATAGTATATATAAAGGAACTTATAGAATAAAAGGAGAATAACTTTATAAGAAAACTAGTAGCTAACTATAAAGTACCCCTAGTAAGGAATTATACTATTAAACTTAAAGTATTATAAGATTAGATTTATACATTCCTATAAGAAGATAAGGTACTACTATAAGTATTTACCCTAGGTAACTAGGTACTTTAGGTGCACTAGTAAGGCTATAAATATAAGCTTTACTATAATAGCTTATAGGTAATTACTTTCTACTATATTAAAAATACCTACTAGTTATATAGCCTAGGTAGTATTAAGCTTCTAAATAAGTATAATAGTATAAACCTATTTCCTATATATATAAGTAATAGGTACCCTATAAGAAGCTTATAGAATACTAGTAAAATAATATTTAAGAGAGATTACTAATAAATTATTAAATTAGTATAACTTAATACTTACTAAGTAGTTATTTAACCTACTAAGTCTCGCTAGCTATTGTTAGCTGTCTACTAATATTTTAATAATTAAGTAAACTCTTTAATTTTAAGCGATTTAGGTGTTTTAAGCGTTTTAGAGTGTTCTAAGCGATTCTAAGCGATTCCTAGCACTTTAAGCGATTGCTATACTTAACGCTTAAAATAAGTAAAAATAATAAAAAAAATATATACCTAAATTAGGATTTAAACCTAAATCTCCCTACTAGTTATAATAAATTTAAACCTTCTATCTCTCTTCTCCTTAACTACCTACTTAACTTAGCTTAGCGCTAGGCTTAAATTAGAATTCGAACCCTAGGGTATACTAACTAATTATATTATTCTAGCTTTATTATAAGGGTAGTAGACTTAGAGGAATAAGTAGGTAGGAATAAATTTTAGATATATCCTAACTAGTACTACTAATAGATATAATTTATATATATAGACTATAGATAGTCTATCTAAGGAAGGGGATAATATAGATCTATAGGCTTAGTTATATAAGCAAGCCCCTATAGGCACCTAATCCACTCGCCTACAGGGCGCCCTGCAATTACAGTAGAGAGAATTAACAACCAACCTATCTACACCATCAGTCAGCAGAATCAACGTGATTTCTGCTCTTCTGATACGTGGATAGGGGTCAGAATACACACACATGGCGCGTGTGGATCCGTAGGTTCTGTTACGTAAGCAAGCCCCTGCAGGCACCTAAACCACCCTTCTACAGGGCGCCCTGCAGTTGCAGTCTAGAGAAATCAACAACCCACCTATCTACACCATCAGTCAGCAGAATCAACGTGATTTCTGCTCTTCTGATACGTGGATACGGGTCAGAAAACACAGGTGTTCAGATATGTCTATAGTCCTAAGAGTTGCGGGGTCGTTGCCCATAGACTAGATGCAAGCGTTGGCTGCTCCCCCGAGTTTTCAGCTCCTCCGCCAAGTCGTGATAGAGAACATCCAAATCCTTCTCATTAAGCTGTAGAGACGGGGCCACTATTGTAAAAGCTTATTGTTAGCGTACTACCATTACTCCAGCTGGGCCACGGGTCCCAAGGCGCCGGCTTCGCCCGCTGTAGCTCTTGTCAGTCAGATATTGGATGATGCTCACGTTGTTTTGCTTCTTTCACAACAGACAGCAGATTCTGCGTTGTCCTTTCTTGCATTTCCGGAGTCAGAGCCTTGCTGGCACCGACTGGGATATCCATGATTGTCTCCACAACGTTGGCCGCACCGGCCGAGCGCAAGTAGCTCTTTAGAACACTACCGTGCGGGTTGTACTTGCCCGTGGCACCCATAACTTTAGTAGCGACGTCGTAGAACTTCGCAGTCGCAGGGTTGCTGCGCCTTTGGTCCTCAGTGCAAGTCCCGCTTTCTTCCAGGAGCTGGATCCAGCCACCAGGTTTGACCATCAAAAACAATGTAGAAATAGCCTTTCTAGCACTGTGCATATCGAGGCATGAGAGGAAGAGCCGCTGGTGAATGACATCAAAAGATGATTGAAACTCGTGCGGCCATGGGTCGGCTAAAGACTGCACGGTGAGCTGGATGTTTTGAGGTATAGACGACGATGGGGGGAAAAGACGCGGTGAAGTGTCAGTCCCCACAAGGACAGCGGTGCTTGGTACTTGTGCTGCCATGTCTACCAGCCAATTTCCATCCCCCGTTCCGGATTCCAGGATTCGCAGTGTTGGCTCGGAATAATTTACCGGACAATGTAGGAGACCGCCGCCCATGGCGTGTTTGACCCACTCGTGAGTACTTGAGAAGCGTTTGGCATGGACGATATCGGAACCAAATGCAGAGCAAGACCCGTTCGCTGGAATCAGTTCGATGGCCTTGAACCAGGTGTTGCGTAGAGTGTAAATCGTCCGCACATCCCATCCAGACCACTTTGCGAGCTCGCGCCATTCGGATTCTGTCCTCTCCTGACCACCAGCAGTCATCATCATATTGATATCTGCATAACGAGAGATGTTCGACGAGCGACCGTCGGCAAGTATGGCCTCCATGATAATGAGGCGGCTTTTGGGACCCTTCCGGATCGCATTGCGAATGTTGCGGAGGATGACCAATGAGTCTTCGTCGCTCCAATCGTGCAAAACCCATTTCATGGTGTAGACCTCGAATGACGGAACAGACTTCAGGAAGTCACCCCCAATGAGATGTTCTGGCAAAACCCTCTCACCTACGTCGGTGTATCTGCCCATGTCGCCATAGAAGAGCTCTTTGGCATGGTCAATCACGTGTGGTAGGTCGAATATTCCCCCGCGCAACTGCTTGAAGCTCCGAAGGAGGGTCCCGATGAGACCACCACCGCCACCGCCTATGTCGAGCAAGACAGTGGAGCCATCAGCCAAATCCTTCCAGGGATAGTCCGTCAATATGCCGGGATTCATGGCTTCAGCACCGGCCCCGAGCGTTCTGTGTAATAGCTCCGTCCACCCCTGCTGATGAAAGTATCGGAACATGTCCAAATCCGTTTGATATTCAATCTGAGCTGCTGAGCGTGATTCCCCAACAGTCGTGCACTGCGGAATGCCCCGTGCGATGTCGTAGAACTGGTTGCCATACAGATTGACCCAGTTTCGCCATTGGGACGGATGGTCCTTGCACAGCAGCGTGGAGGCGTCATTGTTTGTGTATAGTCCTTTCTCATCATCGTATTCGAAAATGCCATTGTTGTAAAGTGTCCGGAGGACCTGACGCAGCCGATCAGGGCGTGCGCTACTGGCTCGGCTGAGCTGCTCAAGTGTAGCAGGCCCTGACGCTAGAATATCTGGAATTCCTCTTTCTATGGCGGCATTCAAACACTTGGAATTGGTATAACCTACGAATAATGAGTACATTACTATGAATATGGACTGACATGTTCTGATCAACGGGCAGATGTACCTAGAAAGTGGTCGGCGAGTATCAGAGTCCTCGGCTCAAGCAACTTCTGAGCTTTGTGCAACAGGTCAACCGCCTCGGCGGCGGCATTGTAGCATGAAGCTTCTGGGAGCTTGCTTGTACTGTGTAGCTGCTCACTCAGCGCGCCTTTGAGGGGGCCTTCCAACTTGGACAGCCACGAGCGAACATAGTCAGCCAATTCAGTAAGCGCGACCTGTACTTCCCCTGGCAATATTATTTTCGTACTACCAAGATCTTGGTCAATCGTCATTTTCGTATCTGTCACTTAAATCGACAAGTCAGTATTTCTTGGCTTTTGGCTGGACCGGAACGGGAGATCTGGACGACGGTGGATAGGAAGAAGTTACGCCCAAGCTCTGGTTCCGTACCGGTGCTTTTCATTCAGGCAATGCGACACCGCATACTGACGTGAGGAAACAGGTCTTCTAGCCCAATTGAACCTTGATGCTTGCGCACTCAGAGGCTTGGACACAAGATGACAAAGCAACACAGCCGTCAAAGGCCAAATACAAATGTAGGTAACAGCGTACTCTCATGATTCCCGGCACGGCACAATCGGTTTTTGGCACGCGTTAGAGTCGCCCAACACGCCTGGGCGCTCATCACAATGCTATTGCCGCAGCTGAAAAGACATGCTTGACTCATGGGGACTTCCAAACGACAGTTGTCTCCGCCAATACGCTGGAGTCTGTTGGAAAGCTAACTTATAAGGTTGTCTTGACTCAGGGGCACTTCCAA
>JUJX01000504.1:0-13526 GCA_000800745.1 Diaporthe longicolla
TTATATTTAATAGACCTATTAATAGGGAATATAAGAGTTTCCTAAATTATTTTATTAATATACTTTAAAACTATAATAGAGTACTTTAGGAGGTCTAGTATATTATTAAGTAGGATAGAGAATTCCTGTAGTATATAGGAAAATCAAGTAAAATTTAAGGATTTAAAAGGTATTTTTATTAGAATTTTTAGCTAAAGATTTATATAGAAAGAATTTAAAGATTAATAGAAAATAGGTAGATTTTTTGTTAGAGAAAAGGAATTTAAGGGTTTTTTAAGGTAATTTATATAAATTATAGAGTATAATATTAAAACTAAGGGTTAGGTTAGTTAAGGCTTATATAGTTAGAATCTATTTAATAAGATAGTTTAAATAGTATTAGTTATATATAGATAGGTTATATATTAGTTAAGTAATTAAAGAGTATTTAGGGTTAGTAATAGTATAGGTAGGTAGGTATAGCTAAGGGTAGTTGTTAACTTTATTTCTAAAAGGGTAAGGTAGATATATCTTAAATAGGAAGGTAGTTAAGAGGACCTAGTCTGATTAGGTATAGTGTTAGTAGGACTTAGTCTAATTAGGTATAGCCTTTATTTACTTATCTTAAAAGGGAAAGTAGCTCTAATTAGCTATAGTTAAAGGTTATACTAAAGGGAGGTTATATATAATTATATAATTAGTTAGCTAAGGAATACTATGCTCTGATTGGTTAAGAATCTAGAACTTATAACCTAAAAGAAATAAGGGATAAATTCTCTTAACTATTGACCTATAGAAGGAGGGAAGGAGAGGTTTTATTTATTCCTATATTTATTAGCCTCTAAATCTATACTAGATATCTATAGAAATCAAGAGAATCAGTAATGTTCATATAAAAGGCCTATTAAGGTGTTAGCCTACTAATAGAGGAAGAACTGTTAGAAATAGCGTATTTTTACAGTGTCGGCTAGAAAACACAGCCCTGGAGCTTTCCAAATCACGTGAGAAACCATATTAGCAGTACATGAGGAGCCAGTGCGGACCGTGACAGGAGCCACCAAAGGCTGATGCAGTAAAACTGTCTAATATTGAATAGGGAGATCACGGAGGTACTTACATTTACAATGCCTTTGTGGCTCTTCTATTGTGTCTTTGTCGTAGTCCTCACATGGAGGTTATACGATTGAGCTGCAGCACCGAGTTTAGTAGCTAACCGGCTATGTACGGACAATTGAGGGTACAGACCATCATGACAATGCCTTTGTAGTGACCGAGCTCCCTTGCCATTCCTTCCAGTCTTCTTGATTATAAATATGAGAGATATCCCATGCTTCTACTGTGATTGCATCGTAACCAACCACACACACACACGCACACACATATACACTCACACACAGGAACCAAGCCTTGTACTTCCACATCTACAGCTATCACAACAACCATCGAAGCCAATCCACGATTGAACAATGGCTTCGTCATCAACAAACACACCCCAGGGTATCACACTTGGAGTTGAACTCGAGATGTTGGTCCCATACCTCTTCTCCGATCAGCCCGACCCCGCGGAAGGCATGGAAACAAGGCGAGTAATTCGCCTATCTAAAACCGTTATGAGTCTCGGAGGTAAGTCTCTTTCACCCGAGAACATGGTAGCCGACATTCTCAGGAAGTTTCTTCGAAGTCATGGTGTTGCTATGTACGAGGAGGACGCGCTGGCGAACATCGTTCAGGCACTCAGTCCACCCTCAAAATGGTCACTTGGAAAAGACTTCAGTGTTCAGGAGAGCGGTTTTCCCCCCTACAGATGGGTTGGCATGGAACTGCGGAGCCCTGCGCTTTTGGCCCGCGATACTGCTTCCTTTGCCGAAATCAAGCGCGTTGTGAGTTTGCTTCAAACTACTTTCCGTCTGAGGGTCAATGAGACGACTGGGCTCCACGTGCATGTCGGCCGGGGAGCTCAGCCGCTACCTCAGAGCGCTGTGCTACGCCTCACACAATTCCTCTGGTGTGCTGACGGTACTCTGTCACAGCTCCACCCGCCAGAGCGTATGATCAATTCTCATTGCCGATCCATCCGGCACGACAGCTACCTCGCCCGGCGTGAGCTGGACCTATGGCAAGAGATCGAGAATGCAACCCTAGGTGGCGGCCAAGACGTCACACCGGTAAGTCCGCCTGCATTGTTGACTAACCGTGTGCAAGTATTGCGGCGGAACCCTACTTCTTTCCCTGCCCTCAACGTGCGGTTAAATTCCTCACGTCTGCAACGTCTGCCACCCCTACGAACCTACCCGCATGAGGATGAGGGTGCCCAACGGCGTTATCGGATTTTCACGGGAAGAGAGCTGACGGGCAGAGAGTTTCGACGCGTAAGTAGCCCCGATGCTGACCTGTTCGAGGATGAAAGTGAGGACGAAACAAATCATCAACCCGAGGATGAAATCGCCAACAAGCCACCCATGCCAGTCCTAGAGGGCCTACGCGCTCTCTGCCAGCCGCAGATGTATGCCAAAGCGACTCGGGCAGTCGAGGAGATGTCGATCTCTCCTACCCAGCGGGCAAATTACAACCTCAAGGCTTACGGGTTCCGGGACACGGGTTCTGGCCCGCGACGGATGACAATCGAGTTCCGCGAGGCGGCTGGCTCCCTTGATCCTGCGTGGGTGGCCGCGTGGGCCAAGATCGCTTCTCGAATAGTCGAGTTCTGCCTTGAAGCTCGAGAAGACATGTTTGCCGAGGTGCTTATGCGGGTGGTCGAGGCGGAGCTTGCATTTGACGCCAGCCGGGGAGTCTCACGCTACGACGTGGTCGACTTGCTTGTTGACCTTGGCTTGGACGACGAGGCTCATCTTGTCGAGGCTAGGATTCTCACGGGAGACAAGTATCTCTTCTGGTTCCCGTGTGTTCTCGGGGAGAGCCATGAGAACGACCACCCTGGTGCCACCGTCATGGTGCCCACAGAGTATGAGGACTGAGCCTAATCACAGGTCAGGCTTCTCTGTCATCTACCTTGGATTTAGTCATTATTTGCTTATTTACAGTGAGTTACCTTGTCATAGTCACTGCTTGTTTTGTAGGGTGTAGGGTTGAATTGATCTCGAGGGATTGTCCTCAAGGGGTAGCGTAGAAAAGAAAGTTAAGAAGAAGAAAAGAAACAAGAATTTGATCAGATCCCACTAATGTCTTCATTTTCGATAAATAAGTTGAAAATATTATACCCATGTAAAGATTAACGGATGGAATGGAAGCGTCGACGCGCAGGTGGTCCACTGGTCTACAATGTCACTCGAGTTGAAGATCATGTGCCAAACATGTACTGACCCCAATTGCAGACAACGCAAAACATGCTCGAGTAGAACGCATTGAATCTGCTGCAGCTAACATGAATCGAGGTTCCAGTGTCCAGACCATGTTTCAAACCTTGTGCCAAATAGGCACAGTGGCTAGGGTAGCTAGCGAAGCTTAGCCTGACTCGGACCGCCCGGGCGGCGCGCCCTTTTTTTAAGCTCGAGGTCTGGGACAAGCTTATCTGCCCCTGAAAACATCTGTTATGCCTGGCACCTGCCTGCATGATCTCTCAAACATTGAGGCTCAGCGGAGCTTAAAGGGGTGTTCATGTCTTTCTTCGGACATTTTGCAGCATTGCGATTGGGTCAGGGAATGGCCCCTTGAGTGAAGTCAAATCCACATTGGCCTGGGACAGCCCGTGGATGAGCCGCATTTGAGTAGAGCTGATATATAATGAGGAAGCCCTGAGTTGAAGCATAGACTGAAGCTCTGGTGTTGGTTTGTTTCGCGGTGATCGACGTGAGATCTACAGCCTAGCCGGGCCAAGCTACAGACAGTAATCACACTCGTTTCTTCACCACGTCCTTTATCGCCGAACGCACGATGCATCGGTCAACCTCTCCTAGCGAGTTTCTTGTATTACTGCTTCTTCTCGTACCCTCAATATATGGCCACGTTGTCCGAAGACAAGCGCCCCCAGCCACTGGGAATGTCACCTTCGTCCCCTGCCCTACGACGGCCGACCCTTTCCTACCGCAAGACACCGCTCTGGGCCTCCAATGTGCCAACCTCTCGGTCCCCATCGTGCACGACCAACCGGGTGGCGAGCAGGTGCAGCTGAGCCTCGTCAAGATGCCCGCCAAGGGACAGCGGATCGGCAACCTGTTCATTAACCCAGGCGGTCCCGGCGCCCCTGCGTCGACGCAGATCCTGAACTTCGCTATCGGTGGCCTTCCGATCGGAAAAGCGATGGCGGACAGTTTCGATATCATTGCTATGGACCCTCGCGGTGTGGGCATGAGCACGCCGTCGAGATGTGACACCACCATCGGGAATGAGCCGAGCGAGTTTGAGGTCACGACCGAGGCAGGGCTTCAGCAGCAGATAGACTACAACCAGAAGTTGGGGGCGAGCTGCAGGGCTCTGATGGGCACGTTGTTTGACAATATGGACACGATTGCAGTGGCCAAGGACATGGAGCTCGTGCGGGTTGGTGAGTTGGATATCCATGCCCCTTGCATGATGAGATAGGGAGTCGAGACTGACCATTCATCAAGCAATCGGCGACGAGCCCATGAACTACTTTGGCCAGTCCTACGGAACACAGCTCGGGGCCCAGTACGCCCAGTTATTCCCCAGCAAGGTACGAGCAATGGCACTGGACGGGATCCTCCAGCACACAGGCGACTACGCCTCCAACGTGCTGATCCAGACCAAAGCCCTGGACGCAGCCATCCAGGAGTTCTTCAACCGCTGCGAGAATAACGCAACAGACTGCGGGCCCCAGGGGCCCCAGATGCGCCAGCTGTGGGCCAACATCGTCGACAAGGCCGCCACGGGCACGCTCCAGGCGCCCGGGTGCGACGACACGCCGCAGACGGGCTGCTTCCGCAACGTCTCGACACAGGACCTCCTCGGCACGGCGCGCGGGCTGACCGAGTCGGCCGGCGGGCAGCGCCGCCTCGCGCGCATCCTGGCGCTGTCGGGCACGGGCAACGCGTCCTTTGCCGACTCGTTCGCGCCGGGCCTCCTGAGCGGCAACGTGTTCAGCGACTCATCGTCCTTCTCCATCGGCAACGTGCAGTGCCAGGACGGGCACTTTGTCGACGCGACGCTGGCGCCGGGCCCGCTGGGCCAGGTCCAGGAGCTGGCGGCCATGACGCGCAACGCGACGGTGACGCCTGGGATGGGCGAGTTCTTCCGGCGCACCATCGGGTGTACGGGGTGGCCCGTGAAGATCACGAACCCGCGACAGGCGCTGGATGTGACTGGGACGCAGAACCCCGTGTTGCTTGTGCACACGACGTTTGACCCGGCCACGAGCCCTGAGTACGCCAAGGGGATGCTCAAGGAGATACAGGGCAGTGTGCTTTTGGTGCGGGACGGGCTGGGCCATACGAGCTACTTTAATGCCGGGGCGACGGCGGCGGCTATGGATGCGTATCTTGTTAATCTTACCATGCCAGCTGTTGGGACGGTGTTGGCTAGTTGATGCTGTATATTAGTGGTTCATTGAATAATATCATTCGAGTTAGATAACCACGAGAACTCATATCTACTTAGACCGTTCATTATTAGCGAGTGCGGTTGCAGACATTGAATTGATGAAACAACTGCCGAAGGTGTCATTAACAAAAGGTTCATTATATCTTCAGCCCTGGCCTCCTCAATTGGCTGGTGGTGAACAACTTGGAACACCAACGTGTTTTGTGGGTGATTGGTGAGATGCCATACAACATTGGCACCAAGAAGGCGGATGCACGGAAGGGGAAGGTGAGATACGAAGTGGTGCTCATCCATCGCCGAGATGTCCATCTAGCGCGGAATATTTCCAGATGCCCACATCTATCCGATCATTAGAATACGGCACGGTCTGAGTGGCCCACGGGGAACAATGGCGGAGATATAATGGGTCTTCCCCATACTCTGCGGGAACTTTAAGTAATTTTTTGAAAAAAGGGACAACCCACATATATCCGAGTATGACGAAATTCGCGTATTCCACAGTCATGTAGAAGAATTATGAGTGAGCAATTGCCCAGATGGTCACATGGGGACCCAATAATTCCAGGCACTAACAACAGCATGCATGATTCGGCCTTCCGCTGGGAGCCGCAGCCAACCATGGCCAAAGCCGTTGTGCGGCATTGCAAGGGGCGGCTTTATTCCGAATGAGGAATCTCGCGGCATCCAGGCCAGTAGCATGTCGAGTTCGGCCCGGCGAGCTTGGGGGCCCCCGGCTCGACTGAGGGCTAGCATGCTCGGCCTTTACAGTAATCCTGCTGCGGGTAAGAAGGTTGTGTGATGCTGGGGAAGCGGGTGCTCGAGCTTGTGCGTGTAATAAGCCATGTCTGTCTGGCCCGCGTCCAGCCGAGCCGGTCTGAGATCTTGATCTGGGGCTTGGTCTTGGTCTTGGGCCAGGAGAGAGGTGGGCGAGGGGCATGTTAACAAAGGTGAGGGGGACGCTCTCTTGGGATTACGGTTCAATCTTTCAGTATTGTCCCTTTACTTCTTCCTCACTGTTGTCTCGAGTTTTGAATTCTCGTCATTGTGACTGTGCAGCAAGGAACGCAAGTGGTGAAGTCTAACCCATATGACACAGGCCAATATGGCTGACTTCTCGCTCTCCCACATCACCATGTGGCTCGGCATATTAGCCGGCGCCGGCATACTCTACGTGAGTTGACCAGTGCACTATGCACTAGAGACAATAGACGGACTCACCTGGACTGACACGTGAAGACAGACAACATGCATCGTCGTGTATCGCCTCTACTTCCACCCGCTGGCCAAGCACCCAGGCCCGTTCCTGGCCAAGATCACCGACGCCTACATGCTATGGCACAGCTACAAGGGCGACCGGCACCTGGAGCTGTGGCGCATGCACCAGCGGTACGGGCGCGTCGTCCGCTGGGGGCCCGACTCGCTCTCGTTCAACTCGTCGACGGCGCTCAAGGAGGTCTACGGCTTCCGCAGCAACGCGCGCAAGTCGGCCTTCTACGACGCCTTCGTCCACCCGGCGCCCAACACGCACAACTGCCGCGACAAGGAGCTGCACGCCCGCAAGCGCAGGGTCATGGCCCACGCCTTCAGCGACGGCGCCATCAAGGAGATGGAGAGGTATATCCTGGCCAACATCCGCACCTTCTGCGAGCAGATCGGCAGCAGCAGCCAGGCCGGCGGCGGCGGCACGGATGCCAAGGGCTGGACCACGGCCAGGTGCATGTCCGACTGGTTCGGGTACCTGGCCATGGATATCCTCGGTGACTTGTGCTTTGGCAAGGCCTTCCACATGCTCGAGAGGCCGGACAACCGGTTCGCCATCGAGCTCGTGGGCACTGCAGCCCACCGGCATCTGATTGTATGACAGATATGCCCCCCCTTCTTCGTGCCATGTTTGATGTGTTCCGAGATGATACTGACCTTGAACTTGTGTGTCCAGTGCGGAACAATGCCCATCCTCAACACCTTCTCCCTCGACCGCCTCCTCTTCCCCAACATCGCCGCCGGCCGCGCACGGTACATGGCCTACTCGCGCGGGCAGCTGACGGAGCGCACCAAGCTGGGCGACGAGACGGACCGCCGCGACTTCTTCTACCACCTCCTCAAGGCGCGCGACCCGGAGACGGGCCAGGGCTTCACCACGCCCGAGCTGTGGGGCGAGTCGAACCTGCTTATCATCGCCGGCAGCGACACCACCTCGACCGCCCTGGCCGCCACGCTCTTCTACCTGACCCGCAACACGCACGCCCTGCGGAGGCTGCAGGACGAGGTCCGGGCCAGGTTTGCCGACGTCGAGGAGATCCGCCAGGGCCCGGCCCTGAACTCGTGTGCCTACCTGCGCGCGTGTCTCGACGAGGCCATGCGCATGAGCCCGTCCGTCGGCGGCCTGCTGCCCCGGGAGATACTGGCTGGGGGCATGACGGTTGATGGGGTCTTCGTCCCCGCTGGCACCGTGGTTGGCGTGCCGCACTATACCATCCACCACAATGCCGAGTATTACCCCAGCCCGTTCACGTATGCGCCCGAGCGGTGGATCGCCGGGTCGAAGCTTGAGTTTGGGACTGTGGTTGGCGAGGCGGACGCGGCGGTGGCGCAGAGTGCGTTCTGTCCGTTTAGGTGAGTTGCCCTTACTGTGTTCTGTCTCTGTTATTCACGCATGTTTTGTTCTTGATCAGGTCTGACAGTCTTTGACTCGTAGCATTGGACCCCGTGGGTGCATCGGCAAGGGGCTGGCCTATGTCGAGATGATGACCACGCTGGCCAGGACGGTGTTCTTGTATGACATGAGGCGGGCGGTTGGTGTGGTTGACACGGCCGAGGGACAGAAGGGGAGGGAGTGGGGCAGGGATCGACCGGATGAGATGCAATTGATCGACACCTTCACGAGCTGGAAGGAGGGCGTCATGGTTGATTTCAGGAGGAGGGATGGCATCTAGTCAGCTGCCGTCTCCAGCAGGAAGGGTGAAATTCCTCGCTATGGTCTGGCGATATGCGAATGAAACTGGGCGAGAGAACTTTGCATAGTCCATTGATAGCGTAGTATCTTTGTTTGTCAGTCTGTCAGTCAGTCTGCCAGTCAGCACAATGAAAACATTGAACAAGCACTTCCACAGAGGTTGGCGATGACTTCACTGCTGGTCAGGTCTGCCATTTGCGCTCCAGTAAGACGCGAGCCCACTCACTCGGCAGGCCGAAAAAAACAATCACCAGCCCCGAATCGGTTGCAATGCCAAGCCTATCCACCTTTGCCCCAGTGTTGCCCATCACGAGACCTCATGACATTGGCTGGTCCCCTGGGTGCTCCCTCCACTTCTATGGGGAATCCCTGTCCTAGCTCAGGCCTCTCTCAGGCAGTTCAGCATGTTCCTCGGTTCATCTCCAAGCTCTTGGTAGGCAAGCCAGACATGGATTGATGCGGGGAAATAAACACTGACAGCCCAGAGCCAAGCAGCCCAAGGCGTCCGCCGACGCGCTTCTCTGGTCTTCCGAGATGGGAATTCCACCGAGCGCTTGCAAGTCAGGTTCCCGAAGCACCAAGTCAGATTTATCCGACTTGGGCTGGGGTCCACGGCGGGGAACACGGAGCCGGCTCTCTTGAATAGCCCGTGCCATCTCCAACTTGGCGTCGACGACGCAGGCACGGCGTTCTTATCTTACTCAAAGTAGCTCATGATCGACAGCAGCATCTAGAGTAATCGTTGGAGTCGTCGGCCAATCTTTTTTCTGCCTTTTCCCCTGCATTTATTTACTTTATTCGGGTATGCCACCTCGGCTGGGCCCGTCGATACATTGCGTTCTATCTTTTGTGCAGGATTGCCCCTGCCGAATTACGTGTTTAGGTAGGGATGAATAAGTACTGCAACCATGCATGACGACGACAACATCTGAGAGCCCGCCGTGTGGGGATCTGCGCTCCCCAGCCCACCGTCCGCGATCTTCTTGGTCTACAGGTTAACCCCACAGGCACAGACCGACACATCCCTCCTCGAAACTTGCCTGTCACCCTCGTGTCGGCACACCTCGGAGCGAGTATGGACTCATATCGCCCCTGCTCACCCGCCCGCCCAGGAACACGGCACCCCTCGTGATAACCAGAATGTAACGTGCCGCGTACTCATAAAAGACATGTTATTTCCAGGCCGTTCCCCCACCGGCACAAGAGCCTCTTGTTGCAAGGCACCAGTGTCCTCGGCCTCACCCTTCCCACCTCCAACGGCTCGCTTCCTGACCAGCCCGCCGCCGCCACCATGAAGTCCATCTCTGCCCTCGCCGGGCTCATCAGCCTGGCGGTCGCCCAGTCATGGCCAAACACGCCCTTCACCTCCTCGGGCCGCGACATCCTCGACGCCTCCGGCAACGTCGTCACCTTTGCCGGCGCCAACTGGCCCGGCGCGGCAGATGTCATGATCCCAGAGGGCCTGCAGTACCAGAGCGTCTCCTACATCGTCTCGAAGCTCAAGGAGATCGGCATGAACACGGTCCGGTTGACGTACGCCATCCAGATGATCGACGAGATCTACGAGAACGGCGGCACCGACATCCCGCTGTCGCAGGCCCTCAACCAGGCGCTGGGTCAGGCCAACGGCACCACCGTCTTCAACCAGATCTTGGCTGCGAACCCGGAATTCAGCACCGACATCACTAGATTGCAGGTGAGTTTGCGCACCAAGTTGGCGAGAGCTCATGGCCGCCGGGGGGTTCTTTGAATACTGACCATTTTGCCCCCAGGTTTTCGACGCTGTAGCTGCCGAGCTCGCGGCCAACGAGATCTATATCGTCCTGGACAACCACATGTCCCAGGGCGCGTGGTGCTGCAACACCGAGGACGGAAACTCGTGGTGGGGAGACACATACTTCTCACCGGCCAACTGGACCCGAGGGCTGGCCTACATGGCGGATCACGTAAGTCTTGCTCGCCCCGACATGGGCTTTTCTTTGCTTGTCAGGACCCCACCAGCCACACATGCGTACTGACAACATCACCAGGCCAGCTCATGGACCGCCCTGACCTCACTCTCCCTCCGCAACGAGGTCCGCCGGCCCGACAACAACGCCACCCTGCGGGAGACGTATAACTGGGAGACGTGGTACAAGTACGTCAAGGAGGGCGCCGCGGCCGTCAGCACCGCCAACCCGGACCCGCTAATCATCCTGTCGGGCCTCGACTTCGACACCTTCCTGACGCCCGTCGTGCGCCGCACCGCCCTCACCCCGGGCACCGAGATCTTTGACAGGGGCGACTTCGCCGCCGACAAGGTCGTCCTCGAGCTGCACACGTACGCCAACAACGTCGCCGACTGCGCCTCCCTGACCTCCAGCCTGTACAACAACGGCTTCCAGACGCTCAACATGACCGCTGACGTCGAGCACTTCCCGCTGCTGCTGACCGAGTGGGGCTTCGCGCAGGACGGGGCCACGTACCTCAAGCCGTACACCCAGTGTCTTGCCGAGTACCTCCCCGCGCAGAAGGCCGGCTGGATGATCTGGGTTGTTGCGGGCAGCTATTACATCCGCAGTGGCACGCAGGACTATGAGGAGACTTGGGGCCTGCTGTCGCATGACTGGAGTGACTGGCGGGACCCCTTGTTTGTTAACAGTACCTTGGCTCCTATGGTCGAGAATACCCTCTCGTGATGAGGCCCTGGGCTGGGTGTGTGGGCTTTTGTATCTTGAATATAATAGCACAGCAAATTGATGTATATGTGTGCACGTATGCGTGGTACCCAATGATAATCGTGTGAACTCACCACAATGGCACCAACTCACCATCATATTACTCCCCTGTGAGACGTGCGGCCCTGCGCTGCGCCTGTGGCCTTCTAAAAGCTGTGCTCCGGCTCAAATGCACGTTCTAACTGGGGATTCACCCGCGCCTGCAATTATGGGAGTGCAGACCTGCATTTGGTCACTACCACCTACTCGGCTGGTATTATGTTGAGGAGGTAAAAGTGCGGTCAATATGGATACTGAGCAGCCTTTGCGGCTGATGTCTTCCTGTTGGCATTACCATGGGTCCAAGTGCGTGCATGAACTTGCCAGGACAATTGTCGGTGTGCTTTCATAATGCTTTCGAGGGAACAAAGCTCATCTTATTTTACCACAAAGGCTTTCGTCTTATTAAACCGGTATCCGGCTTCGGCCACACTATATTCATCCTTTTAACTATCTATCTATCTACTTAGTCACTCATTTCTTCCCCTTAAAGCCTATATATAAATATTTCAACCTCTTTATATATATCCTAGTACTTCTCTTATAAATATACCTTAAAAGTCTCCTTTATAATTAACTTTAAAAAGCTTTTATTATTTATAATAAGAGTATAGATATAGAGGAGTATAAGTTTATTTTAATCTCTCTACATTAACTTATAAACTTCTCTTAATACTTTTTCTAAAAGGTTAAAGAGTTTATTATAGAAGTCTTAGGTATAGGCTATTTTAAATTATTTCTTTATCTTAACTTCTTTTAAAGTTACTTATATATTAAGATAAGGGTTATTATATTTATCTAGTAAGGGTCTTCTTATAATAATATAGTATACTACCTAGTAGGATAGATCACCTAGTAGAACACTTTTTACTAGTTTACTAACTTCTATCAACCCTAGTACCCACCTAGTATAGTTAATTTAATAAAAGTTAGTACTAATTAGTACTAACTACTTTAAATTACTTATTTCTAATTAATTTAGTTAATTTAGAGTAGTTAGTATAAGTATAATATTAGTCTAAACTAAGTTACTTTTAGTAGGAAATATATACTTTATACTAAATAGTACTAACTATACTATTAAAAAATATAGTCTACTATAAACTACTAAAATAGATATATTTATACTAATTAGTACTAACTAGGCTAGATTTACTATAATATAGTTAGAATCTAATTTATTAAACCCTTCTTTCTCTTTCTTATATATTCTTATATTATACCTAATCTTACTATAGTTCCTATAATATTATTTACTTAGTCTACTATAAATTACCTCCTCTATCCTACTACTTATTTTACTAGCTAGCTACTTCCTCTTTTATTTTTCCTCAATTATTACCTAGGAATCCTTAATAGTAAATACCCCTCTAAACTATAATTAACTCTTCTTAGCCCTCCTATACTTAGTAAATACTATATTAGTATCTTTAAGTATATAAACTTAATTCTCTAAAATTATAATTTTATATATTATTATCTATAAACCCTTTAATAGCTAGTTAATAGCTAAAATAATTAGTATAGAGAAGCTTCCCTAATATACTAAGATTCTACTCTTAATAAAACTTAATTATTAGATAGTTTACTAAGTATTAAATAGTATTTATAATTTCTATTTCTAAGAAGAGCTAGGAAGAGATTAGTTTAGTATTTATAAGTAAATATTAAGCTTAGAAATAATAGAATCTAGGTTTTAAGGAGTAATTCTAGCTTCTTTAAATATAGACTTAATATTTACCTCTATAAAAGTCTTATTATAGGCTACCTTAAAGGTAAGAAAAAACTTAGACTTAGTAATATAGTTAATAGATATATAGATAAAGAAGTTAATCTAATTACTATATATATACTTTAGGGGTAAATATAATATAATATCTAATAGCTAAAGTAAGTAAGATAAATATAGTAGTATACTAATAGTAATAATATTATTTATCTTATAGTAATTCTTAAAATCTACTAATATATAGCTCTTATATCTATCTAGAATAAGTATCTAATATCTACCCTTTATCTATTATCTTATATACTTTTTAAAATACTAAGCCTATTTTAAACTAGTTTAATTATCTATTTATTTATTTAGAGTAGGCTTAATAACCTAATCCTTTAAGAAATCTAACTTTATAGCTTAGCTTATAAAGTAGTAGGTTTTTTAGATAATTATAAATAGTAGAATATATTAGCCCTTTATATTAATATATTTAATAGCTATTACCTATTTCTAGTTTTTAAGCTATACTAATTTAGCCTTTCTATATCTATTAATATATATAATAACTATTAATATAGCTAATATACCTATTATAAAGCTAGTTTTA
>JUJX01000505.1:0-13509 GCA_000800745.1 Diaporthe longicolla
AAAAAAAATACTATATTAATCTTCGTTTTTAACTAAATTTAACTAAGATTTTTAATTACGTAATAGTCCTTTATAACTATATATATATACATATACATATACAAATACAATATATATATACATATACTATATATGTATATATATATATATATATGTATTTTTTTTATATATGTATATGTATATATATATGTAATTTTTTTTAAATTTATATATGTATATATATATATATATAAATTTTATATATATATTTATATATATTATAACTCTATATATAGTATTTAGCTAAGATTATTATATAAAGTTTATAGTTAATTTATATACTTTTTTATAAACTAATCTACTTTATTTTAAAAGTTAAATAATTTCTATTTCTTATTCTTTCTATAATACTTTATCCTTTTTAAGTTCTACTAATAATAAAGTTCTTTACTTTATAAATTATTAGATTAAATTTAATAAGTTAATAGGTTTTAGTAATAGTATCCTTACTATAAGTAAAGAGGTTAGTATCTACTAGTTCCTATTCTACTTTATTTATAGTATTAAAAGTAGTAAGAATATCTTTTAAATACTAAATAACTTTAGTAATAATATATCTAATAAGTTTTATAAGGTAATATACTTTAATTTAAGGTAGAAATATAACTTTATATATATTAAAGTATTATTAAACTTTTACTATAGCTAATTAAGTAGTTTAATAATATTTAGTAATACCCTTAGTTACTTATAAACTATACTAAATAGGTTATTAATATAAATACTATATATATATAAAAACTTCTTTAAATATTATCTAATATTTATAATATAAAATATGCCCTTACTTTATCTTTAAAAGGTATATTAGAATTTATTAAAAAAGTTTTAATTAACTAATTATATATAATTATTATTATCTATAAAGTATAATATATATATATTAATAGCGCTAGCTTAATTTAATACTTTAAATAATATAGTAACTATTTATATTAGTTATTTCTATATATTTTAGTTAACTTTCTAATAAATAGCTTAGCTAAAGTTAAACTTCTCTATAATTACTATTATAATATTAATATTATTAATAATAGGTATTACTTTATTAGTTAGGTAAATAAAGAAGTAGTTATTATTACTAAGTTCTTTATTATTATAATCTATAATAGGTAGTATACCTAACTAGGAATTATAGTTATTTAAATATATAATAAAAAGAAATATATAAGGTATTTAATATTATTAGATAAGGTTATAAAATAGGTATAAGTAGGGAGTTAGGAGAGAGAGAGGGAAAAAAGATTAGTTAAATACTTAGTTAGATACTTATTTAGATATAAATAATAGATATTATATAACTTAAATAGCTAACATTACTTAGTTAAAAGTATAAGGTCTACCTACTAGGTAACTAATAGTCTAAAGTATTAGATACGTTTAACTATATATTTATATATATTAGTATCTACTATTTTAGTACTTTAATATTATACTTTAATTCTACTATTAAGTAAATTTAGTTATTAATTTATATATAAATATATATAATTATACTATAAGGTTCTTATTAATTTAATTATTATAAGTTTATTAAAATACTTATTAAAGAATTCTTACTATTATTTTATAGTTATAGTTATTATTATAGCTTTAATAAATTAAAAAACTATAATATTTTTAGTTATATAAAGTTTTTTATATAATAGAATATAGTTATAATTATATAGTTTTAATAAATTAAAAGACTTTATAATTAGAATTTAATTATTATTAATATAGTTTTAATAAATCTAAGGATTATATTACTTTAGATTATAGTATAGGTATTACTATTTAATTAACTACTATTAGTAAGCTAAGTAAGTAATTAATAATAGTAATAGTATCCTACCTTTTTAACTTTACTATTCTATAATTATTAAGTAATTACTAATTAATATTAGTTAGCTTCTTATATATATATATAAATAGTAAAGGGTAAATAAATTATATTAGTTTAGTCTATTATTATTATCTATTTAGTTAGTTACTTACTTATAGCTATAGACTATAACCTTACTATATACGCTATATATAGTTATATAACTATATAACTTAATCCCTTCTACTTACCTTTATTCTTATATAGAGAATTATAAAGTTACTATATCTTCTTTTATTATATCTTCTTTTACTATATCTTCTTTTATTATATTTTGTTTTATTATATTTTCTTTTATTATAAATTCTAGTTTAATAAAGGAACTAAAATAATATATAAAGTTTATATTTATACTAATATATTATTAGAACTTTCTTAAGTATTTTATTATTATACTTTATTATAAAGTAAATAAACTTAAAAAGAATTTTCTAAAAAGTATTTATTATTTTTTCTTTATTATTTTATAAGAATATTATTTTAATATTTTAATATTATTTTAAATTCTAGAAAAAACTTACTTTTTAAAGCTAAAGTATTATTAAAAAGTATTTTAAACTAACTTATAATTTTTAAACTATAGTATTTAATCCTTTTATATTTATAAGATATATTTTAATACTATATTCTAATCTAACTTTATTATAAGTATAATTTACTTTTAAAATTTTAAATAATTTAAAATTCTACCTTTATATTCTTATTTAATAATATAAATAAATATTTAAAACTTTAAAATAAATTTTAAATAAACTATAATAATTTTTTATAAATTATATTTTAATTTAAATCTATTACTTATAAAACTACTACTTTTTATATATAAAAAGTTAAATAAAATTATTACTTAGATTAACTTACTAAACTTATTAAATAGTAAGTCTTTATAAAGATATTTTAAAATATTTTAAATATTAATTATTACTTATATTAAGTAAACTATATATTTACCTTTCTATTAAAAAATAGTTAAAATAATAATAAGTTTATTTTATAAGTAATATTTACTTATTACTTATTAATAAAAACTTTATTTAATTACTTATTTATAAGTATTATTTAATTTATTAGTTAAAATAGTCTAATTTTCTTATAATTTAAAAAATATTTAATAATAAAAGAAATATAAAATAGTAAGTAAGTTTATTATTTTCTTTTATATTATTTATATATTTATATACTAATAAACTTTAATATATTTAAAATATTATTATTAGAAATAATACCTTTTTTATTCTTTATTTTAATAAAGTTTAAATAGTAGTCTTCTCTAAAATATAATTTTATATAGTAAATATAAACTTTAAATATCTTATTAAAAATTATAATAAAGTTATCTTTATTATTTTTAAACTATTAATTAATAAAAGTAAGTTTTTACTTAATTATTTAATTTATTAAACTAATATCTTTTTTAAATATTACTTTTATTTATACTTATATTAACTTTAAATCTTTAATTATATATTATTTCTTATTTATTAAGTTATTCTATATATTAAAAAAACGTTTTTATTAGAAAGTATAATAGTAATATCTTATTAATAATATTAAATTATTAGGTAATTTTATTAGATTTACTATTAATTAAAACTATAAGTTTTTTATTAATAAGTATACTTTTTTATTAACTTTAATAACTTAATATAAAAGTATAGTAGTATATTTTTCTAGTTTAAACTTATAATATTAATTATAATAAGAATAAATTAAATATTTTATTTAGTTTTATAAAATTTATTTTTAAAGAAGTATTAAGTAAATCCTAAGTTAAAATTATATATATTTTATATTATAATACTATATTTTAATATATACTAACTTTTTTATAGAGTAAATTATTATAATCTTTATATAGATTTATAATAAGCTTATTTAATATATAAAGTTTAAATTAATATATATAGATTTATAAAAAGATTTAAAGTATCTAATATATATTCTTTATTATTTTAAATCTTCTAATATCTAATTAATATTATAAATAAAACTTATATTAATCTTTAAAAAAAAGTTTATTAATAATAAAGTTTTTTTAAATAGGTAAAGTAAAAGTAATATTATACTATTTAATATAGTTTTAATAAATATAATTTAAAGATATTTTTAAAAGATTAGAATAAAATATTACTTTTTTTAAACTTTATAAAAGTTTAATATTAATAAAGTTATTTAATTAATAAATAATATAGTTTATTATTTAAAGCTATTACTATATAAGTTTTTAATTATAATATTAATATAAATAATAATACTAATTTATTATATTATTTTAAGTTTTATTTATAAGATAAAAATAACTTTATATTACTTTTAATTATTTAAAATTATAACTTAAATTTTATATTTTAATATACTAATACTCTTAGTTTTAAATATAAAAAATAAGTATAATATATATATATATATTAAAACCTTATTTTTTATTTTAAATACTTATTAATATTAATTTATATTTAGAATTTAAAAGTTATAATATTACTTTTTAAAACTTTATATAAGTATTATAAATAGAAAATCTAATACTTTTAAATAATATAATTAATTTCCTTTAAACTAATAAGAATATTACTAGTTTTAATATACTTTAAAAGTCTAAATTAACTAATAAATAGTAAGTAATTATTATAAATATTAATATTTTATTTACTAATATATTTAATTAAAAAAAATATCTTTTATAATCTTTTACCTTATATTTAAAAAATATTAAACTAAATAGTAATTCTATTATTATTATTATTCTTTAAAATATATTTATATCTTTTTTACCTTTAATTATCTTATCTTCCTTTATACTAGTATATTTAAGTATTTCTTAAGATTTATATAATATACTTTTAATAAGAAAGAGGAAGGAGTTTAAAATTTAAAAACTAAAGTTTAAGAATAAATAACTAAGGGAATCTAGTAAGAGGGTTAAGGTAGAGTAAAAAGTATAAAAGGAAGAAATAAAGTTAAAAATGTTATAAAAATTATAGCTAGAAAAGGAGTTAGGTATATTATTTAATTTAGATAATAAATTAAATAAATAATTATAATTTTAATACTTTATATTAATATACTCTTACTTTTTAAAAAGTAAAATATAAAGAAAGTTATTATTTAATATTAATCTTTAAATATATATTTTATTTATATAATTATAATAGGTACCTATAAAGTATAGCTACACCTATATATAGATAGGTAGTTATAGGATCTAGTAGCTAACTACTAGCTACTTACTAGCTAGTAGGTATATAAACCACCTCCTTTAAACTTACTCTAAAAGGCTTTAGTAGACCTTCCTATAAGACTACCTTCCTTCTATAATATATATATATAAATATAATATAGTTAAACCCTACTTTATATACTATAATTAGTAGCTACTCTTCTTATATTATAAAAATATTAGAAGTTCTTTATCTTTACTTATATATTTAAGTAATTAACTAAAGTTAATATATTAATTACTTAACCCTATCTACCTAAAGTTAGTATAGTAGTTAGTAATATAGGTAGTAAAGTTAGTACTTATTAATATTAACCTATATTTAATAACTAACCTTATTAGGTAAAGGTAATACCCTAGTAGTATTAGTTTTAAATTTAATAACTACTTCTATATAAGTTACTTATTTATAACTATAAAGCTAAATACTACCCCTCTCCTATAAAGTAGTTATTAATAAAGTTAGTACCTAACTATATAGCTTAATATTATATACTTTATATTACTATTATATCCTAGGCTCTAAAGTTAAGTAAAGATAGTACCCTAATAATAGATATTATAGATATTATAATTCTATATATATAAGTAAATTAAGTAGCTCCTATATCCCCTTTCTTTATATTTATTTTAAGTTATATTATATTTTATTTTTTAAAAGTTAACTTATAACTATACTTAATTATAGGTATAATATTAGGTAAAATACCTAATATCTTTCTAATAGAACCTTTATTAATAAGTAATAAACCCTCTAATTAAACTCCCTAAATACTAATATAAATAAACCTATTAGGAACTCCCTTTCTAGTCTTAAATATACTTATATATAATACCTACTAGTTAAGAATTAATATAAACCTCTTTAATACCTATTATACTTAAATAAATCCTTTAAAGAATATTATTAGTACTAAATACTTAAGTAAACCTAGTAGTATATCTTAAGAATTAAGTAAGCTTTAGAAGGAAATAAATATATTAAAGGATTTAGAAGTAGAGAGTAATTTAACTCCTAACTATCTTACTTTAAGAGAAACTATAACTTTAGAGGAAGATAATTAGATTATTAGAGATTTCTTCTTAGATAGAAATAATAAGAATAAATATATATACCTAGTATAAAAATAATATATATAAACTAAGAGAATTTAAGCTACTAAAAACTAGTTATATAATATAAATAATACTTTATAGGAAGTAAGGTTTATAGTTTAAAGTATTATTTTAAGTAATATACTACTATTTTATTACTTTACTTAGAGTAAGCTTTTCTCTAAATAAGCTATATTTAACCTATATTATAAAACTACTCTATTTAACTTAACTACTTTCTTAAAAGTATTAGTACTATTCTAGGGAATTATATTTAAGTATTTACTATACTAATAAAGTAATCTTCTACCTCTTTAACTATTAATTTAGAATATACTAAGGGAGTCTAATTAATTATTTAACTTTAGCTACCTAATAGTATAAGTATACTATATATTATATAAGTATCTAGTAGAATTCTATTACTATTTAGTAGAACTTAACTACTTAGTAGAATATAATTACTTTATTTAGTTAATTAAATTAGATTACCTTAGTTATTTCTATTACTAATATAATTTAATACTACTAGCCCTAAGTTTATAAGATAGCTAAGTCTTACTTATATAGAACTATACTAAGTACCTTTAATAATTTATTTAAAATACTTAAAAGGCTATACTATTACCTATATAGTAACTACTAATATTTAAATAATTAGTACCCTTAAGTAATACTTAGTTTTCCTAGTTATTAGAGTAGTAGCCTTAGCTACTACTTTAGTAAAAGCTAAACCCTTAATTACTAAGTATACTACTAATACTATTCTACTTACCTTATAGCTACCCTCTAGAATACCTTTAGTATCCTAGCTTATAAGGTATACTACCTAGACCTCCCTTAATTACTCTACCTTATAAACTACTATAAAGCTATTCTTTTTATCTAACTCTATATAAATACCCTAATCTATATAACTAACCTCTAGTTCCTTATAACTATAAAGCTATAAAAGTAATAAAGTATATTAATTATATATATACCTCTTACTACCTATTACTTAATACTAAACTAGAATAATTAGCTTATCCTTTAATAAACCTACTAATATATAGTATAGTATATAATAAGCTAAAGGTTTAAGAGTAAATAAGTATCTTTAACCCTTTATATAATAATAAAAAGGGTTTTAGTCTAGTATTCTTTAGTAAAGATACTATTTATATAAATATTAACTATTTTAAAGAAGCTATACTTAGTTTTCTTAATAACTATTATATACTATCTAATTACTAGTATAAGATACTATCTATTATTATATAGACTTTTAAAGGATCTTACCTTTACTATTAGTATATAGAGCTTATCTATAAAGACTACTAAGCTTTTCTAGATAATAGTATAAAAGTTATTATTAATACTTTAAAAAAGTAATTTACTATTAACTAATCTATTACTATAAATAAGTATAACTTAATATATATTATATTTAAAGTATTATATAAGAACTATAAAGCTTTAAATAACTACTTCTAGAAGAAGATTTACTAGGTATATATAATAAAGCTTCTCTCCTTTAATAATAATAACTAGGATAGTTAGCTTTATTAGATTTAAAGTATAATACCTATTATATTCTAATAAAATATTAAACTACCTAATAAATTTACTTCTCTTAAAGACTATATAAAGTATATTAATAAATACTAAGGTATACTCTTAATACTTACTAAGGATACTTATAGCTTTAGTAAATTCTCTAAAGCTTCTTTTAATTTATACCTATACTATAATAACTACTATTACCTAAATACTAGCTATAATAATAATTACTATAAGTATAATAATTATTTAAAACCTAAAGATAATAACTAAAGTAAGTTTAATAATTATAACTATAAGCTTTATAATAAGGATAAATTATATAATAATTAGTATACTAAGTATAATAAGGTTAATAATATAATACTTACTAATAGCTTTAATTTAAAACTTAACTATACTTTTATTAATTAGTTAAATAATAACTTAAAGTAATCTAATTTTAATAGTAATTCTAGTTTTATAAGTAATGTTATTATATATAATAACTATTATAGTATTTCTAGTATTAAGAGCTTTAAGATAATATATAACTATTATAAAGCTACCTTCTCTTTAGATAATACTTTATTCTACTATTTAAAAGATAACTAAACTTACCCTTACTCTAAACCTATTTTAATTAATAATAATATAGCTTTAGTTAATATAGTATAAGAGTATATTATCTATACTACTAAAGATATTATTAAGGAAATACCCTTTAAGCTTACTAACTTTACTATACTTAGTAGTTTTATATACCTATATACTAAAGTTTATAGTAGTTCTAATAGTAAAGATACTAAGCTTTATTTTAATACTAGTATAGGCTAATTACTTATTATATAATTATACTTTACTAAGTTTAAGTATATTATTAAAATTATCCTATAACTTACTACTAGAAAGTTATAAGGTATTAAAGGTATTAGTAGAAAACCTTTCTTTATTAATAAATTTACTAAGTTTACTTTCTTTACCCCTAGTACTAAAGCTAATAATATACTAGGTTTAATAGAGTAAAAAGGAGTAGCTTAAGTTATTAATAATAATTAGCTTACTACTAACTACCTTCTTAGTATAAAGTAGTTAGACTTATATAATATTATTATTTTATTTAAGAACTAAACTATTACCTACTTAAGTAGCTATAACTTTAAAGTCCCTTTTACTATTTTTAAAAAGATAGTAAAGTTTATTATTTAAAAGGTAATATTAGTTTAAATAATTATACTATAGCTTAGTTAAACTATATATATAGCTATCTACTATATTAACCTTTTAAAAAGTTATACCTTTTTATTTATATCCTTATACCCTACTACTATAAATACTATAATAGATTTAAATATTCTTAAATTTATAATACTCTTTAACCCTAGTTTTAAACCTATAAAAGTTAATAAGTATATATACTTAGGAACTATTTATAACTATAAGGATTTTATTTACTTTATAATAGATTTTAGTAGTATTATTAAAGCTTTAACCTTAGTTAACTTAATAGACTAAATTATATTAATTACTAAACCTTAATATAAGGATTTTATATATAAATTTTATAATATATCTTAAACTTTAACTTAAAATATAGGTATAGTTTTAATAGGTATTAAATTTAAGATATTTATAAATATTATTACCCTTATATAAGGGAAGGATATTAATACTAAACTACTTAATATTAACTTAGATTTAGTTATACTTTATAGTAATACTATCTATATAGTAATTATAAATTCTAATCCTAAGTTTTTTAATCTTAAGGAGATTATAAAAATACTACCTAATACTACCTATTTAGATTATATTAAAAGCTTACTTAAAATTAAAACCTTAAATAAATCTCTATCTTTAGTTATAGAGAATAATATCTATATTTATAATAAGAACCTAGTACTTATAGTAAAGCTTTATAAGATAACTAAATTCTATTCTAAACTATAAAAGAATAAAGGTTTAATTAATATACTTAAAGAATATATAATAAAGGTCCTACTTATAGATAGCTAGTAATATACTAAGCTTAACTACTATTACTATCTTTTATTATAGAAGAGTAAGGAAGTTTTTAATAAGATTTATAGTAAACTTTATAAGTAAGGCTATATAGAAAAGACTAATAAAATCTATCTTTTTATACTCCTTATCTTTATAATATAGTAAACTATCTATAGTATTAAAAAGGGATAAGCTATTATTAACTTATAACTACTTAATAAGTAAGTAGTACCTAATAATTACCTACTACCTCTATAATCTAATTTAATTAATACTATTTATAGTAAGAAGTAGATTATAGTTATAGATACTTTTATATTCTTCTATTAATTTCTTATCTATTTAGCTTACTATAATTAATTTACTATAGTTAGTTATTAAAGTTTTAAATATTTTAAGGTTACCTTAATAAACTATTATAACTCCTTAGTTTATACTTAATACTTTATAAACTAACTTTTAGAGAAATATAAGAAGTTTTACTATACTTTTATTAATAATATAATTATCTTCTCTAATACCTTTAAGGAGTACTATAAATATTTAGCTATTACTTTTAACTTATTTTTTAAAAAGGGTATCTCTATCTCTCTAGAGAAGTCCTTCCTTAGTTACCTATTTATTAAACTACTTAGCTTTTATATTAATTTACTTAAACTCTTTATAACTAAGGAATATATTAAAGGATTTTAAAACCTTAAGTTTCTAAAAATACTAAAGTTATTAGAAATATACCTAGGTACTATAGGATTTCTTTATATAATAATTACCTACTATATATAAATCTTTAAACTACTTTAAAAGTATAAGGTAGCTCTTCTTACTATAGGTTAAGCTACTAGTTATATTAAAGTAGGTAATAAAAGTAAGTGCTTAGCCTTTACTACCTCTATTTAATTTAAGCTTACTCTTTAAAAGATAGCTTTATTTAATACTCTTTAAACTTATATCTATAAGAAACTCTATTTATATTATATAATACTAAATAAATAATTATTTCTTTAGGTAAATAGTAGCTTTTAGTATAGCTTTAGTATTATAATTTTCTATTTAAAGGATAGTATAATATTTACTCTAAGATAAGATATACCTTCTATAGCTATTAAACTAGTAATATTCTTTAGCTACTATTTATTTAAGCTAAAGCTTAACTATAGCCTTTTAAAGCTTAAGATTATATATCTTATTTAAGCTATTAAATATCTATATACTATCCTCTATTCTTCTAATTACCCTATTATTATCCTAATAAATTATAATATTACTTATAGTATTATTAAGTAAACTTTACTTAATATAACCTTAATAGATTAATCTAACTATTAACTTATTAATATTAATATCTACTTAAGTAAGTATAAACTTAAGGTCTATTATTTAGTAGAATACTTTAACCTAATACCTAATACCCTATCTTAGCTTATAACCTTTAATAATTTAATTACTAAAGAATACTCTAAGAAGCCTATTTTTAATTTAATTTAGAATAATTATAATAATTATATTTTATTTATTACTAAAACCTAAATAGATAACTCTCTCTATTAGTATTTTACTAAAGCTTATAAATATAATTTAATCTATAGCTAAATTATTAAAGGTCTCTCTTTATTAACCTTAGTAGGATATAAACTAGTTATTATTAAGAATAATAAGGATATTATCTTAGCTTTAAAGCTTAAGTATATATTCTACTTAGTTAATTAGTTATTATATAACTATAATAGTAATAGTTATAAATACTTATATATTCCTTAATAACTAATTTAGGAAATTTTAGCTAGTACTTATAATAATAAGTACTATTTTAACTATAATTATATAATAGTAGATTTTAAAGGTATCTATATATAAAGAAAGAGATATAAGATTAAGAACTATATTAAATACTATTATTAGTATAAAGTATAATATAAGGATAACTAAATATTACTTAGAAGTCTTTAGCTAATTTAAGCTTTTAAAGAACCTATATATATAATTATAATAGATTTTATAGTTACTTTACTATCTATACTTTTAATTAATACTTATTAGAGCCTTAAAGGATTTAATTCTTTTAATATAGTAATACTAGTTATATATAAAATATTAAAGTATATACTTTTAATACCTAGATATATAATATATACTACTAGTAATTAGGTAGCTATTCTAATATATTAGTTACTATTAAGTAATTAGTTATACTTTTAAGTAATTATTTTAGATTATAATACTAAGTTTCTTTTAGTATTCTAGTAAGGCTTATAGAAAACCTTTAAAATATATCTCTAAATAACTATAACTTATTATCCTTAAGCTAAGAGGTAATCTAAATATAAAAACTAAAATATAAAGCTAGTACTTTACTACTATATTACTAAATACCCTAACTATAATTAGGTTAATATACTCTTAGCTCTATAATAGAATTTAAATAAAGCTTACTCTTATATACTTAATATAAGCCTATATAAGTTTCTATTTAAGTTTAAAATCCCTAGACTTATTAATAGATTAATAAGTTTTAAACTTCCCTTCTAAGCTATAGATATCTACTTTATATATAAGTATCTATAATATAATATATAATTAACTATAGATATTATTACTTTAAATAATAAGATATAATATAATACCTAATATTAATAGATTAAGTTTAATATTAGTAATAAAGTTTAACTTAAAATAAATAAGGTATATAAGCCCCTCTTTAAAATATAAAACGCTAAACTTATAGTACTTTAAAAAAGCTTATATACTATTATTACTAAAGTTTCTCTATTAGTATACTACTTTAACTTTAGAAAGAATAAGAACTATATTAACCTTATTATCTTTATCTAGTATCTTTTACTATATAAAGTATATAAAGATAAGGAGTTTAACTAATAAGTACTTTAACTACTATTAGTAAAGTATACTAACTTATTAGCTAATAAAGATAAAAAGTACTATAAGATTAAGTATATACTTAACTATAAGCTATTTAATAAGATAGTTAAGTACTTTATATAATAGAAAGAATATAGTTCCTAGTATAATAAATAGAAAATAAAGTATAATTTTAAGTATACTAAGGAATTAATTAAGGAATATTATACTTATATAAAAGATTCTAGTTAACTATATTATAGTAAAAAGTAATAAGGATATTATACTTTTTTCTATAGCCCTAATACTTATAGTAGGTACCTATAGGGTATAGCTATATCTATATATAGATAGGTAGTTATAGGGTTTAATAGCTAATTACTAGCTACTTATTAGCTAGTAGGTATATAGACTACCTCCTTTAGGCTTACCCTAAAAAGCCTTAGTAGACCTTCCTATAGGACTACCTTCCTTCTATAATATATATATAAATATAATATAGTTAAACCTTACTTTATATACTATAATAATTAAAATAATTTATTATAATTTTATATATAATATTATATACTTTTTATATAATTACTTATAACTTTATTTATAAATATTTAAAAGATAAAAGAAAAGAAATAATATTTAATAAAAAGCTAAACTTTATAAAACTATTAAAACTTAAATTTAAATTTTTACTATTTAATAAATAAATTCTAATACTTTTTATCTTTTAATATTATATTTTAATACTATATTTTAATCCTATATTTTAATCCTATATTTTAATACTATTATTTAATAATATATTTTAATATATAAAATATAATAATTAATTTTTAACTAATATTACTTTATTTTAATTATATATTAAAATATTTTATTTAACTTTCTATTATTATACCTCTTTTATATATTATTT
>JUJX01000507.1:0-13482 GCA_000800745.1 Diaporthe longicolla
TATATTTATATATATATATATATATATATATGTATATTTATATATATTATAACTCTAGTAATTAGTGCGCGAGGATAAACGGCCTAAAACCTACTTTTAGGTTCTAGTATATATAGTATAATTATTTTTAGCTAGAAGTAGGGTAAAGAGGGTAGTAAAGCTATTAAATATAGTTAAACATTAAGTAATTAATTTTATATATAAATAAAATATATATAATTCCTTTATATAATAATAAACATTTAAAACTTAATATTTTAAAAAATTATTAATAATAATATAAAATAATAAAAATAAATATAAAGAAAACTTTTTAAAAGCTAAATATATATATAATAAAATAAAAGTAAAAGTATTTAAAAATTAATATATTCTTCTTTAAATATATTCTTCTTTAAATATATTATTTTATTAACTATTTATATTTTTTAAGTTTCTTTATTAAGCTATAATCTATAGTTATTTTTAAAGGGTACTAAGATAAGATATAATAAAAGAAGATATAAAAACTTTGTAATTCTTTTATAACTTTATTTATAGTTAGAAGCTACTATTCTACGCTAGGAGTTGTAGCGTTAGGCCGTGCCTGTTCACGCCGGTGCTGTTAATAAGCCGTCAGCCTTAACATAGACCGGTCCGTCAAGAGGTATAAGGGTGTATGTTAAGTAATTGTTAACTTTGTGGATAAGATATAAGCTAATAGGTAGAGTAAAGGCTAAGAAGATAACGAATAGATAGATAGTTTAAAAAAAAAACATAAGGTGGCTAAAGCCTTGATTGACCGTACTACTAGTAGGCCTGATCATGGCACCGTGTCTGCCTGATCAGTGATCACATGCAGATCACAACATCGAAATGGGCTCACCATCGTAACGGATGCGTTTCGAGATGGGCCTTCATAATAACTGAAGCAGGACGGAGAAGGCTGTGCGGTCAAAATAGCTCTCCAGCGTCCTGTGGGCAAACAGCACTTTGACGTTCTCTTGATCCGCCTAGTAAGTCTATGCCTCCGAATACTTGCAGTCATCGGCCGGGCTACGCGGTACCCATCTGCATCGTTTATCCACACTGCTATAATAGGTCCTTGTTCAGATTTATGGAGCCGGGCCACATTCAATGACACATGGCGCTTGTTATAGAACATCCCCTTGATCATGACATAAATGCGCTCCTGTGACACGAGGGCCATGGACTTTTGTTATGATGTGACCTCCGATCTAAAATTGAGTATATGTAGCGTGAGATATCCTCCGCAGTTTTATCAAAGTCTTGCCAATTTCTTGATATTTGTGCACACATCTATTAATGATACGTGTATTTGCTGTCGATATACCACAGCAAAGGCTCATTAGCTCCATAGTCGCTCATGTCAAATCCCAATGTCGCGTCCAAGGCTGCACTGTGGATAATGGAAACAGATTGTATTCTCTGAGCCGGAATGATACGTGACTCCTCTTACACCTGCTGCCTCAGTCCCCGACCCCTTTCCGCCGCAGAACCATGACCAACGCCGAACCAAGATAGCTCTCAGTCTAGGTAGACTGATACAGCCGAGTGAGGTGGGACTGATGAGAGCCCCAGGAGTCCCACACGGAGATAATGAAAACAAGGTGTACAAGAAATCCCCCCAAAACAGCAGAAATGACGCCGCATCCGCTAGAGACAGTTTGAACTCCTTGAAGCGACTTTGTTCCATAACGCCATGGCCAGAAAGATGCTTTTTTGCGGCGCATTTTCTCCCAATCCCAAATGAGCGCCTCGATATCCCAGGGTACTTTTTCTTCCCAGGCTTTTGGTTGTCCTAAAATTTTGTTGATATGACATTCCTTGACCGCGAGGTGCATGTTTCTTTGACTTTTAAAAACCCGAGGCGTGTGTGGGTGTAGTGAGCGTGTGTCCTCCACCATTAATGCTGATAGTATCGTCCCCACCCCTTTCTCCCTCGAATATCCTGGACTGCTCCAGGGTAAGGCGTTTCCTTCCGGCGAAATAGGCGTGTCCCGCAACCCCAACATTCGCAAAGATTTGGCGGCCTAGCGTCGTGACGACGAGGTGCTGGAGCCGCTTGACTTGCGGTAATAACCCCTATCGCGGAAGCCCTGGATGATGACCTTTGCTGTCTCATAGTCATCGGGGTCGTAGGGCTTCAGGCCATATGAGAGCATAAAGTGGTGGATGTTGTCCCAGCCCCCATCTCTGATGATACGGTAATTCGTCCGATCATCCTCGATCTCCTGTGCAGCCCTGTCGAGGTTGTGGTGGGCCTTTGACCTCCTCTGGCTGGAGGATCTGTGGTGGCCGGAGCCCCTGGAGCTGTGTGAGCTGGAGGAGGAGGATGTTGAGGTTGTTGAGGATGGCATTGTGATGAATGGGATGATTCTGATGGGGCGTGTGGCTGAGAGAGCTGATAGACATGACGGCAGGGCAGGAGGGCGAGCGGAGAGCGCGGCTCGCTTGAATAAAAAGGTGTCGTGACGAGGTGCACAGACGGAGGGGAGCTCGAAGCTGAAACAGATGACGGTTGGGCGCAAGGTTCGGACCGGAAACCATAGCTGTCTTGTATCACCCGACAGCCGAGTTATTTCAAGAGTCGTCCCTTGCTCGCTAGAGCCGATACGGCAAGCTCGCATCGCCTGAGGGCGACGTCAAACTTGTTTATGACCTGCCGCTCCGCCTCTCCCGGGCGGGCGCATGAGCTCTATCCCTGTCTGCCGCGGGTTGAGCAGCGATATGCCACATGGTCTCGACCACATCAGGCTCAAACGCTGGGCCGACACACGGACAGGCCTACCGCGAGGTGAGGTTGCATCGAGGAAACAAAACAAACTGAGCGCGGAACCCTTCCCCGGACGCACGCGGCGGGCTCCGGGGCAGAGACAGGCACAGAGTCACGCCTGCAAGGGAACTGCAAGGGAACTGCAAGGGAAAATTGGGACCGTGGGCAGGCAACGGAGAGGCTTTGACACCTGTCCGCCCCCCCCCGACGACTATTATGGCCCTCACCAGGTAATATGGTTCAACTCTGGGCGGGCCATATAGGGGTCCAAAAGTATGGCAAGTTCCCCGGGTGGATTTCTCAAACCCGTCCATTTTACACTCGCGGCACACGAGCCCATGATTTGGCATTCGGCCCAGCCGTCGCCCAACCCTCAGACACTCGAACCTCCCGGAACCCCTTCCGCATCCCGCGTACCAGCGGCATTGGCGCCAACTGAAAACCTCGTGTTTTGACATACTCAGCCTTTCCGAAGGTGGATCTCGGTGGACCAGCCCATCATGCTCGGGCTCGCAACCGCCCTCGACACCGTCAGAGGGCGCCAGACGGCGACTTATGTCAGCATTGCGCCCTGAAACCGTCATGGCCTCGGTGTGTCTGATCACTGCGGCCATCATCGACGCATGCTCGTGTGCTCACGTGCCCCGGCGCCATGAGCACCGCCGGGCCTTCTAGACCGCGATGCGTCGGCGCAGTGACCAAGGTGGCGAGGGACGTGCCAAAACCCTGAGCCTTGCACTTGCACCTGTGATTGGTATGGACTCGTCACCTTGGGCGCCTGGTGGCTTGCAAGGTTTTGGGCCGAGATACTAGACCGGTTGACCTGCCCGCAGCGAATCACCACACCACACAACCCTGACTAAGTCTATTCACACAGAGAGGTGATAGTGTTCAGTGATACTATCAGAGCACGCGCCATTCTCCGAGGATACTGCATAAATGTTTGATGGATGCCCAAGTCAGAAAGGCCGCGGTCCACTCACAGGTGCATTGGAAACGTTGCATGCATCGCACACTATTGCCTCGCTGCACAGGACTGGTGGGCACAGTTGCAATAGACAAGACAGCACTCAGATCACCAGTGATTCAAAGCCAGAACGGCACGACAGTTCCGGAAGCTTCAGGCCTCGAGCGACTCATCTCAATGCACGTCGTACTGTTGATACTTTTCAAGAGACTTCCAACGCCAATGCACATCCGTCTGGTGTAACCCGTTCGCGGTATCGGGTAGATCCGGGTGGGAGAAAGACACTTTTTACAGGGAATTGACCAGTTTGAGAAGCGGGCTGACGGCCAAGTCTCGTCCCTGCCCAGGTGCATCAGCAAGCCCGGAGTTTCTCATACAAAAACCTTTCGGCGACAACGCCATACACAACGCCATACATTCAATAGGCCAGGCTTGCAGCTCTCCGCAAGCATCGTCTTTATGCGGGCTCCGAGACGGATCCCGTAGCCGGGGAGTTGCCGCTCAGCAAGTCAACACTCTGCATGGTCGCCACATGGAGTGATGGAACAGCATTGGTGGCAGGGCCATTGTTCCAGGCCCACAATAGTTTCAAGAAATCTGTGGAAACTGAAGTCCATGGGCGCTTCAGACTCCTCTGGGCCTAAGCCACGTGATTGTGATCTCGTGGCTGACATCCCATGGGATCCCTTGTTACACCCCAAAGCTCTGAATCTAAGACATTATGGTCCTGCTTGGGACACTGAGCCACCAGAATGTGTCGATTAATTTTCACAAGCCAATTTGTTCTGTCCACGGTGACCAGATTTGTCCCAGGCAGGTCAGCCGCCACATTATCAATAGAGCGGAAGTGAACTGAGATTATGGCTGGGAGACCTTCCGCGTGTTACACTGACCTTTTTGAAGAAAAGTGGGCGAGGAGCACAAGGCAATGAATTAGGCTGCACATAAATACTCCGGTTCAGAAAAGTACACCTGGGGATGATGCAATTGATCAGCGTAGTCCATGGGCCGATGCAGATCCACCAACCGACCAAGATGAAGTTCTCCCCAAAATATGGCGCCACGATGATGCTCTTGTTAGAAATCCAACTGGGTCCAGTGGATGCTTTCTGGAGAATGGGCTGTTCTACAATTCTAAACGGACGTATCGACCCAATAGTCAACCCTGGCAAACTAAGCTCTCATAGCCACAGCATCGTTGGTGGAAGCAACATTGGCGTCGACAGCTCGTATGAGACCATGATCAACAGTGCCTGCACTTCTTGCGAGATTCAAGCAGATAAGTCAGCGTACTGGGCTCCTATATTGTATGTGCTCAGTAACCGGGCCAGGCTCACGTCCTGTTCTGATCCACTTTACTTGTCAATCCCGGGCTGATGGAACACTATCAGATATTACCAATACGCTGATGGAACTTTCCACGATGTCTACCAATCCGGATCAGTCGTCTACTATCTTGGTCGTGGTCCGAACGTTGGAGAGACTGTTCCTTTTCCAGAAGGTTTCAAAATGCTCAGCGGCAATTCGGTGGCCAGGGCTTTTGATACCATGACCTACGTTAGTCAACAGAATGTGCATGTCATTGTAAAAAGAGATCGACGCGATTCGTAGCATGTCTGGACACAGGCTGATTACAAATTCATAGACCAAGGGTGACGAGCACAACCCGCCACGTCTTGTTGCTGAAGCGATCAATTTCGCTTGCCTGGGAGCTAACGAGGCCCTCCCTGAGCAAAATGGCCTGATCAACACTTATTGGAAACCTTTCGAATGCGTGAATGGCCTTCGCGCCCAGATCCATTTCCCCACCTGTTGGAACGGTCTCGACCTATACAAGACTGATGGCTCCCACGTCACCCACCTAAGTCAGATCGACAACGGCGTCTGTCCACCAAGCCATCCCCAACAGCTGCCTCACATTTTTCTTGAGACTCTCTATAGTGTGGACTCAATTCCGGGGGATACTGTGAGTATTTTCTTTCCGTTTCACGTTTGCAAGCTTTAAAACCGCATTCCCAGGGTTGTTATACAATCTTTTAGGACGGAGATTCCGTCGCGCCATGCTAGATTGTTGACTGTGTCTTAGACCGGCGGCCGTTTTGTCTTCTCCAATGGCGATCCAACAGGTATGGCTCACACTCACCCATGCGGATTCATGTCATCGATGGTATATTCAGTTCGCTGATAGCCTCCCACCACCTGGGCATAGGGTACGGCTACCATGGTGATTTCATCAACGGCTGGAACTCAACAGTTCAAGCACTTGCTGTGGCCAATTGTCTAGCCACAGATAACGCTGGCCAAATCAGCGCTTGCCCATACTTGCAGGAAAGCGATACAGACGGCTACAGCAGAATTTGTCCGTTGCGGAAGTCCCCCGTCAATGAGACGGTCCTAGGTTTGCTGCCAAAGCTCCCCGGCTGCAATAAGATTACGAACGGCACCTCAAATGCGACACCTCAGGACTCGGCTTGCCCGTCATCTGTGACACCGCCTAATGTAACCCCAACGGTGAACTCGGTGGTTCAATACACAGTTCGTCCACCCGTCGGCACTTTCTATCCTGTTGGGACACAGCAGAAGTACCTCGGTTGCTTCAACGACACAGCTGATGGAAAGCGCGCTCTCAATGGCAAACAAACATCCATGGAGTCTATGGATGTCTCGAGTTGTCTGGCCTACTGCAATTCGCACGGGTATAGGTTCTCCGGCGTCGAGTATGGCTCCGAATGCTTTTGTGGGGATACGATCGCCAACTTCGCCAACACCGATCACCTGTTTGGGGGGTTTGATCGATGCACATGGCTTTGCAGTGGAACCGTCGCAAGAGAAAACGGCACACAGGAGGTCTGTGGCGGCTATGCTGCCATCTCCATTTACAACAACACAGACCCCTCATTCGGCAGGTCGTCGTCGCAGCCGCATCCGAACGATTACCTCGGGTGTGCCTTCGATGGGTCGTCTATGCGCGCACTTCAAGGTGCGTCCACCTCTGGACCAGGTATGAACATCGAGGCGTGCGCAGCTTTCGCCGAGAAAGGGAACAGCGGCGCGGGGTACAAATACTTCGGAGTCGAGTACAGCTCAGAGTGCTACGTTGGAAATACGCTCATGCCCTCCGGCAAGATACTGACTGAGACATCGAGCCCGTCGAGCACTTCATGTAATATGAAGTGCTCGGGAAATGATTCCCAGATGTGCGGGGGCGCCGGTTTGCTCTCTCTGTACCACAATCCAAACTACACAGCAAACTCGGCAGTCAGCGTGAGCATCGGCAGCTACCGCGCCGCTGGCTGTCTGACCGATTTTTACTCTGGGAAGGGTTTGCGATCTCTGGCTGCCACCTCCACTTCCTCAGATGGGACTACGGAGGACAGCTGTGTCGCATATTGCCGTACCAGGGGTTACCGGTACGCCGGGTAAGCAGTTCCGTCCCCACCCAACGCTGATGAACCTTGGAACACACCTGACGAAAAGACTGGTGATCAGCCTAGAGTACGCTACACAATGTTTCTGTGATGACGAAATCAGAAATCAGGGTGAATTGGTTAACTGCAGCAACTATGAGTTGATGGCTTGTAAGGGAAATATAAGCCAACTTTGCGGTGGTTCAAGCATTATGAATCTTTTCCGCTCTGATCAGCTTCAACATCTTACTTCAGCTTAGTCCTAATACTACCTAAATGGTTCAGCCATTGATTGACAGGGCAGGATGGTCGTATAATGAGAGATCGGTACCACAGTTCACCTAAGATACTTCAGTTAACAACTCTTACTATAAAGACGGACTATGTATTCCATGAGCAAGCTGAAACTTATAGGTGGATAAGGCTTTAACCACACTATATTCATCCTTTTAACTATCTATCTATCTACTTAGTCACTTATTTCTTCCCTAGCTTAAAGCTTATATATAAACATTTTAACCTTTTTATATATAGCTTAGTATTTCTTTTATAAATATACTTTAAAATTATTTTTTATAATTAATTTTAAAAGGTTTTTATTATTTATAATAAAAATATAAATATAAAGAAATATAAGTTTATTTTAATCTTTTTTTATTAACTTATAAACTTCTTTTAATACTTTTTTTTAAAAAGTTTAAAAGTTTATTATAAAAGTTTTAAAAATAAGCTATTTTAAATTATTTTATTATTTTAACTTTTTTAAAATTAATTATATATAAATATAAAGTTATTATATTTATTTAATAAAAGTTTTATATATATATTAATAATAATAAAATTAGTTTTTAATTAAGATTTCCTTTATAAAATTATAAGTTTATATAAAAATTATTTTAAAACTATTTTTATTTTATTATATAATTATTTTATCTTTTTAAATATAAAGTTAAAAAATCTATAATTATTTTTCTTAATTAATTTTATTTAATTATTTTAAATTTATAGCTTAGTTTAACTTTAATTAAATTTTTTTAAAAGCTTTTAAATACTTTCTACTTTATTAATAATAAATTTATACTCTTTTATAACTTTATTTTAAGAAATATATAAATTTTAATAGTATTAAAGTTTATATTATATAGACTTTAAACTTTATATATTATTTTAGTTTCTTTATTAAATTAAAATCTATAATAAAAAAAGATATAATAAAAGAAAATATAGTAAAAGAAGATATAATAAAAGAAAATATAGTAACTTTATAATTTTTTATAACTTATTTATAACTAAAAGTTACTATTCTATACTAATAGCTATAGTATTAAGCTATACTTAGTTTATACTAATATTATTAATAAGTTATTAACTTTAATAAAAACTAGTTTATTAAGGTTAAAGCTATTATAAGCTATAAGTAACCTAGTTTAATACTATTAAATACTATATAAAAGTACTATTACTATATAATTCAAAGATTTATAAGTTAGCTAAAATAGGTAATAATAAAAGCTACTATTACTTTAAAGGTTCTAGCTCTACTTAAACACACACCTATCTAGCTAAACTAAATAATATAACCTTCTTATACTATATTATAAAATTATTTAAAAGTAATCTTTTAGCCTACTATACTTATTATTATTATTAAATATCCGTTATTTAAAAAAGGTACTTAGGCTAACTAACTTATTAAAGCTAAGATAACTATTAAATAAAGTAATTATAATTTATTATTTAAATATATAAAGCTAATAACTTTATATAAATAGCTATAAAATAGTAATTAATAACTAAATATACTTCTATATAAAAAAAGCTTTTAAATTTAAAGCTATAAATATTATATTTATATTAGTGAAGCTTAGTTTATTTATTAATAAACTAAGAGTATATAATATAGACTCTAATATTATTAAAATTTATATATTCTTTAAAGTAAAGTTATAAAAGAATATAAAGTTATTACTAGTAAAGAAGAAGGTATTTAAAAACTTTAAGAAAAGGTTTAATAAAGGTTAAACTAAGTTATAGATTTAAAATAGTTAAATAAAATTATTTAAAAAAAATAACTATAAGTCTTTTAATTTTATACTTAGGAGGAAAGTTTATATTATATACTTTTAATTTATTAATAAATAAACTAAGCTTTATTAATATAAAAGTATATTTAGTTATTAATTACTATTTTATAACTATTTATATAAAGATATTAATTCTATATATTTGAATAATAAATTATAATTACTTTATTTAATAGTTATTTTAATTTTAATAAATTAAAAGTTTACTTTTAAATAATTTTATATAAGAAGGTTATATTATTTAATTTAGTTAAATAAGTATATATTTATAAAGTAAAGCTAAAACTTTAATTAAAATAATAATAACTTTTATTATTATTTATTTTAATTAAATTAAAACTTTAAATTATATAATAATAATACTTTTATATAATATTTAATAATATTAAACTAGTTTATAATTTATAATAACTTTAACTTTAATAAATTAATTTATAATATAACTAATAGTTTATTAATTATAGTAACTTTTTTAAAGTATAGGAATTAAAAAGTATAAATTAGTAACTATATATATTAACTAGCTATTAACTAGTTATTAACTAAACGTTAGCTAATAGTAGCCTATCTAATAGTACTTTAAATACTTACTTAGGTAGCTTATATTAGTTATTTAAATAGTTAACTACTTAATTTAAATATAAAAGTATTTAACTTTATAATTACTTTTATAAATAATAGCTATAATAATATTATAATATAGTATTTAATAGGATTAATACCTTTTAATATAGTATTTAATTTAATATTTTAATAAGTTTAATAAGATTACTAAAAAGGTTAATTAAATATATAAATAATATACTTTTAACTATTATTTTAAAAAGTATTAAACTTACTTTAAATAATATACTTACCTAAAACTTTTATAAAGTAAAGGGTATATAATTATAATTAATATAATTAATAACCTTTTATAGTTATATTTAATAAAGACTTTTATATAAAGTATTTATACTTTTAAATAATAAGTAAAAGTAATTAAATAATATACTTAACTAAGACTTTTATAATAAGCTTCTTAATAAGTAATTATTATAAATAAGCTTTTAATAAGTATAGTAAGTATTTATAAGGTATAGCTATACTTATATATAGATAGGTAGTTATAGGGTTTAATAGTTAACTATTAGTTATTTATTAGTTAATAAGTATATAAACTACCTTTTTTAAACTTACTTTAAAAAGCTTTAGTAAACCTTCTTATAAAACTACCTTCCTTTTATAATATATATATAAATATAATATAGTTAAACTTTATCCCTCTTAAGTATAAAGTTAAAAAACCTATAGTTATTTTTTTTTAAATAATTTTATTTAACTATTTTAAATTTATAGTTTAATCTAATCTCTAACCTTTATTAAATCTTTTCTTAAAGTTTTTAAATACTTTCTTCTCTATTAGTAATAACTTTATACCCCTTTATAGCTTTATATTAAAAGATATATAAGTTTTAATAATATTAAAGTTTATATTATATACTCTTAGTTTATTAATAAATAAACTAAGCTTTACTAATATAAATATAGTATTTATAACTTTAAATTTAAAAGCTCCTTCTATATAAAGGTATATTTAATTATTAATTATTATTTTATAACTAACTATTAACTCTATATATTTAAATATATAGTAATAAATTATAGTTACTTTACTTAATAGTTATCTTAGCTTTAATAGTATAGTAAGTTAAAAGATTACTTTTAAATAGTTTTATATAAAAAGGTTATAATAAGTATATATTTATAGAGTAAAGTTAGAACCTTTAAAGTAATAACGGCTTTTATTATTACTTATTTTAGCTAACTTATATTTAAAACCCTAAGTTATATAGTAATAGTACTTTTATATAGTACTTAATAGCGTTAAACTAGGTTACTTATAACTTATAATAGTTTTAACTTTAATAGTATTAATATAAATAGGTATAGTTTAATACTATAGCTATTAATATAGAATAGTAACTTTTAGTTATAAATAAGTTATAAAGAATTATAAAGTTACTATATCTTCTTTTATTATATCTTCTTTTACTATATTTTCTTTTATTATATCTTCTTTTATTATAGATTCTAGCTTAATAAAGGAATTAAAATAATATATAAAGTTTAAAGTCTATAATTAAATTTTATTTTATATATTATAATTAATAGCTACTTTTTTTATATTATAAAGATATTAGAACTTTTTTATCTTTACTTATATATTTAAATAATTAACTAAAGTTAGTATATTAATTACTTAACTTTATTTAATTAAAGTTAATATAGTAATTAGTAATATAAATAATAAAGTTAGTATTTATTAATATTAACTTATATTTAATAATTAACTTTATTAAATAAAGATAGTACTTTAGTAATATTAGCTTTAAATTTAATAACTATTTTTATATAAGTTACTTACTTATAATTATAAAGGTAAGTATTATTTTTCTCTTATAAAATAGTTCTTAATAAAATTAGTACCTAATTATATAACTTAGTATTATATACTTTATATTATTATTATATTTTAAGTTTTAAAGTTAAATAAAGGTAGTACTTTAATAATAGATATTATAAATATTATAATTCTATATATATAAGTAAATTAAGTAGCTTCTATATCTCTTTCTTTTATATTTATTTTAAATTATATTATATTTTATTTCTTAAAAGTTAATCTATAATTATATTTAATTATAAGTATAATAGTAAGTAAAATACTTAATACCTTTCTTATAAAACCTTTATTAATAAATAAAAAACTTTTTAATTAAACTTTTTAAATATTAATATAAATAAACCTATTAAAAACTTCTTTCTTAATTTTAAATATACTTATATATAATATTTACTAGCTAAGAATTAATATAAACCTTTTTAATACTTATTATATTTAAATAAATTACTTAAAAATATTATTAATATTAAATATTTAAATAAACTTAATAGTATATTTTAAGAATTAAATAAGCTTTAAAAGGAAATAAATTTATTAAAGGATTTAAAAATAAAAAGTAATTTAACTTTTAATTATTTTACTTTAAAAAAAATTATAACTTTAAAAAAATAATTAAATTATTAAAGATTTTCTTTTAATTAGAAATAATAAAAATAAATATATATATTTAATATAAAAGTAATATATATAAATTAAAAAAATTTAAACTATTAAAAACTAGTTATATAATATAAATAATATTTTATAAAAAATAAAGTTTATAGTTTAAAGTATTACTTTAAATAATATATTATTATTTTATTATTTTATTTAAAGTAAGCTTTTCTTTAAATAAGTTATATTTAATTTATACTATAAAACTATTTTATTTAACTTAATTACTCTTTTAAAAGTATTAGTATTATTTTAAAGAGTTATATTTAAATACCTACTATATTAATAAAGTAATCTTTTACTTTTTTAACTATTAATTTAAAATATATTAAAAAAGCTTAATTAATTATTTAACTTTAATTATTTAATAATATAAGTATACTATATATTATATAAATATTTAATAGAATCCTATTACTATTTAATAAAACTTAATTATTTAATAAAATATAATTATTTTACTTAGTTAATTAAATTAAATTACCTTAACTATTTTTATTACTAATATAATTTAATATTACTAGCTTTAAATTTATAAAATAACTAAATTCTACTTATATAAAATTATATTAAATACTTTTAATAATTTATTTAAAATATTTAAAAAGCTATATTATTATTTATATAATAACTACTAATATTTAAATAATTAATATTTTTAAGTAATACTTAATTTTCTTAGCTATTAAAGTAATAACTTTAACTACTATTTTAATAAAAGTTAAACTTTTAGTTATTAAATATACTACTAATATTATTTTACTTACTTTATAGTTATTCTTTAAAATACTTTTAATATTTTAACTTATAAAATATACTATTTAAACCTTCTTTAATTATTTTACTTTATAAACTATTATAAAACTATTCTTCTTATTTAACTTTATATAAATACTTTAATTTATATAATTAACCTTTAACTCTTTATAACTATAAAGCTATAAAAGTAATAAAGTATATTAATTATATATATACTTTTTATTATTTATTATTTAATATTAAACTAAAATAATTAATTTATTATTTTATAGATTTATTAGTATATAATATAATATATAATAAGTTAAAAGTTTAAAAGTAAATAAATATTTTTAACTTTTTATATAATAATAAAAAAAGTTTTAATTTAATATTTATTAAAGATTATT
>JUJX01000508.1:1527-13469 GCA_000800745.1 Diaporthe longicolla
TAAAATTAATTAATAAAATAATTATAAGTTTTTTAACTTTATATTTAAAAAGAATTATAATTTATATAATAATTAGTTATTAAAAAAGTTAAAGAATAAAGTTTAATTTATAAATATTATTTTAAAAAAGTTATTTAATAAGTTTATAAAAGTTTATAATTAATTATTAACTATATATTAACTATAACTTAATTAACTACACTCTTTATACTTATTATACTTATTTAATATTTATTCTATAATATATTTAATATAAATAAAATAAAAGTAAAAATAATTAAAAACTATTATAAAATATATTAATACTTATATATTATTTAAAACTTTTAATTTTTAATTTAAAATTCTAATTTATTAACTAATTATTTTTCTTATAAATAATAGTTAAATTTATATTAATTTTAATTTATATAGTAATAGTTTAAACTTTTCTATTAGAAATTTATTTAAGTATTTTTTAAATAGTTTAATATAATATTTTAAAGTATAAGAAGCTTTTATTTAATAAATAACTAAGAAGTAAATACTTACTTATTTTATAAAATATATATCTTATTTAATTTTTAAGCTATATATAAGTACTTTATTTACTTTAAATATATTTAAAGCTTTATAAAAGCTTTAAGGAGGGTAGTATTATAGAATATATTAGTATTTATATACTATTTAAAGCTTTAAGTTTTTAACTTAAAATTCTAGTTTTTTTAACTAATTAGTCTTTCTTATAAGTAGTAATTAGATTTATATTAAAAACCTATAATAAAAAATTAAATATTATAAAGAAAGTTAAAGATCTTTTATATAAAGAGGTATAAAAGTATATATAAAGTAATTACTAACTTTATAAATAAGGTATAAGCTAGTAGGTAGTTTAAAAGCTAAGAAGATAATGAATAAATAGATAGTTGAATAAAAACTATAAGGTGGCTGAAGCCTAGACTTAGAAATCTGTGGTAAATGTTTCTGGCGGAGGCCCTACCTCGACCGTAGTTGACAACACTGTAATTGCAGCCTATCGCAGAGGCATGACTATAGTCGCTACTGCGGGCAACAGCAATCGTGTCTCGACCTGGATCTCGCCCGCAGGTGTGGTGCCATCGCTGTGGTGAGTGTCGACAGGGAGAGGAGGCGTGCTGCGCTCTCAAACTATGGTCCCGGTGATTTCTGTAAACCCTGCTCAGCCTTTTGTGCTTCCTATGTGCTGGTCTTAACGGTATAACCAAGGCATCAGCGTGTTCGCCCCGGGCGAGGACACACTCTCTACTTGGATTGGCAGCGATGAGGCAACGCATGTCACCAACTGGCAAGTACCGCTTCTCACCCGTCATAGATCCACGTCGACCATGTTTTGGAACGTTCTAGAATGCAACACTTTAGGATCCGTAGCAGGACCAGCGTCACCGGTTTTACGTCAATGGCCGCCCCCCCCCCCATGTTGCTGGAGTCGTGCTCTATCTACAGAGACTGGAGGGTCTGAGCACGCCGGATGCTGTCAAAGCTCGCCTTGAGGAACTAGCGCTCAAAGACGTCGCTCAGGATGCTTAGAACCGCCCGAACAGGCTGCTATACACGGGTGCGGCGTAGACCAAGGCTTCGGGTTGGCGTTGACAAAGGACTGCACGAAGGCGGGACACATGGGAAATGGGGAGCAACGTGCAGTACAAAGAATCCTGGCCACGTGCAGTGATCAACATGAAAGACGTGGGTCCTGTTGAAAAGTGTTGTTGGTATTGCACCCAACGCCCCTGCAACTGTCTCCAAGGGAACGCGATATCCCTGCGTTTCCCAGACCTCCAAGTTTTCTGTACAATTATAAACACAAGAAGGGTAATATCTAGTCCAACATTGCCCTGTCCATGCTTCATCCCAACCACATGCCTTCACAGCACGCACTGCCCATAGCACTAGAACAGAGGAAAATGGATGCACCCATGCCCCCTGAGCATGGTTGGGGCCCTACCACCTGACTGGATTCAACGATAGCCCTCACGCTCTCCCAAACATCCTGGCACTCGCATCAACACCCTCCCGGTCCACAAGCGCACTTGTCGCATCGCTCCTAGTGGACACCACACTGGCCCTCCTTATGTCTTCGTCACCGGCAACCGCGTTGACCATCCCTTTGATCCCCAATTCCACTTCTCCCACCCTCCTCAGCACACCGAGGATAGCGCCCCTCAGCTCACCCGTCATTTCCTTGCTTGACATGAGCTCGACCACCAGCCCGTAGAAGGACTGAACGTGGCTCTTGAAAGATTTCTCTGGGAATGCCGCGTACCCCTCCAACACATCCACCACAACAGGCCTCCATGCCACAATATTGCGGTGCTGGCTCTCCTCCTCGAGCGTGACGTAGCTGCGGATTATGCTCTTGCACAGTGGCACCAGCGCGTTTTCGACGTCGGCTTTGGACTCGCTCCTACGCGGGTCCGTATCGCCGAACATTCGGAACAGTATCGCAACATACGTCGCCGCAGAACCAGACTCTTGCTTCAGCAGGTTGGGCGGCTGCTTCATGAAGCCTTCCCTCCAGAGACGCATCCGCAGCTCCTTGTCGTTGTTGAATCGCTGCGCGAACAGGAAAGATTTCTTGAGCACCGCCATAAGTCGCAGTAGCTCGTTGGAGGGTATCTGCGCATAGACGTTGTCATTGCTGAAGAGCTCGTTGACCGTCTCGATCATGAGAAGCTGTAAGACGCAGCGGCTGATAATGCGGTTGAAAAACCGACGCCGCGCAGCTGAGATCTGAGGCGGGGGCATTTGAAGGTTGCTCGACGGCTTGAACTCCTCGAGCGGCTTCGCTGTTGTCGGCGTCCTCTGAGAATCTTCCTCTGGAACAGTGCTAGCTGCTGTCGAAGGCCGGTCGTCCTCCGAATGACCATTGGTCTCCGTGCCATTGATCTTGAGAGATTTGGAATCATCGTCTGTCCCTTCCACGCCTGGGCTAAGCGGCTCACCAAAATCTACGCCATTGGACACCGGTGCCAGTGAGGCCGTATTGTTGGTGGTCGTAGCCGAGAAAAGCTGGTAAGCAGTGGTCCGCTCGAAGAGCTCACAGAACGCGCCGACTATCTTTGACCAGTGCTCCACCGTGAACTTTCTGACGTTCTGCAGGATAAGCTGCTGCAGGCAGTTGCTCCCTATCCTTGCAATCGTATCATTCTCCTGGCAAATGCAGAGCGCGAGAAGCTCCAGGAAACGGTCGAGCATGTACTCGAGAGCCTCGAAATAGTGTGTGAAGAGCGTGATCATGTGGCGAAGAGCCTGGATCATGGTCGTAGACAGCCATACTGACAATTCCTCGTGGTTCAGCGCATTACTCATTTCCGGCTTGGACCGCAAGACGATGAAGATTGGATAGAGTTGTTGACGCCACAAGATGTCCCAGAATTCTGGGGGAAAGTCCCCGCCATATCTAAGTAGGGCCTCGAAGAAGTAGTTCAGAGCGTTTGACCGGACCTCGAGGTCTTCTCCTGTCATGAGGACGTCGTGGAAGGCAAATAGGACTGGGAACCAGAAACCTTCTTCCACCGACGTGCGAGTTTGTTGCCCTGGTGACTTGAGATTGATATCTGCCATACTCGACTGAGCAGCACCAAGGTCGGATTTCCGGGATAGCGGGCACTCCGGCGTCTTGAGCATCTGCGGGATGATTGACTTGAGTGTCTCCATTGCCTGCAGGCTCTTCTTCTGGTATTTCATGTTCTTTGAGAACTCTGTAAGACAGACGATAAGATCTGTGAACGCGCCCTGGTTGATGACAACACCAAAACGTGTTTTGTACACCTTGAGGACGTTTTCGTATGCCATATTGACAATTGTCTCGTTCGGGTCCCGAGCTGCGACGGTGAATATCCCGAACATGGTCCTCCAACCAGACCGGATATTCTCGCCCCTCGCCTGGATCATCTGGATCAGACAGCTAAGGACCAGCTCCTTCACCCTGAGATTACTGGAGTTCGACATGACATGCTCGAAAGGCTTCAGAAAGTCTTTTTGGAATTTGAACCCCGGGAGTTCGTCAATCTCCATGAACCTCATCGACAACTGCCGCAGTGAGTCGATGGAGAAGATGACAACGGTCTCATTGATATGGCACCCAGCCTTGTTGAAATGCTCGCCAAGGACATCCCATATGTGAGTCCACTCAAACCTCACACGTGTCATGTTGTAATAGCTGATCTCCACGATCTTCTGCAGGCTATACATGCGAGGCCTGTCATGTGCGCCAGAGACCTTGATTTCGTCCCAGCTCACTTCAGTCAGGGCCCGCGCGAAATGAACGATTGCGTCGCCGTCAAGGTTCGCGGTATTAGTGAAGATTCGGTCTACCGTTTTGATTATCTCATCAGACCTGGCCTCCAGAGCGAGCACTGTCGAGAACCCCTGTGGGCCTGTGTTGTTGCGTGGACGGTGTTTCCTCGACGAAGTAGACCGACGCGAATCGGCTGTGTTCTCTCGTTGCAGCGGTACGAAGCGTGCTTTGGACACGTCCGGCACTGAGCTCTCGTCGACACCGCCAGTGATGAGCTGCAGACGGTCTAGCTGGCTGATACACATGAGAATGTCTTTCCAGGACTCCTTGAGGTAATTTCCCTCGGTCTGGCCAAGATCCAGTAGTACCTTGAGCGCCTCGACATTCTTCGCCAAAACCTCTTGAGGGTTATTGAGGTTTGCCGTATTCTTCAAGACCGAAATGAAAGCCTCACGCGGCGTGGCCCACTCGAAAAAGCAGGCGATCTTTGCCGCAAGCTTCATGCCTTCAAGGCAGAGCTTAACCACTTCAAGATTGTGAGCATTCTGCATTTGATTCGACAGAGCCGAGAAGTACGACATCCACGTGACATCAAACATGGGCCCGACGTGCTTGAATGACGTTGCTGGAATAAATTTGACTCCAGCATTGGCAGCATTCCTCCGCTGGTTTCGGAAAAGGTCTTTGAAAAGCTGCTCTGACCTGAGAGCAATCTCCTCGGACTGCTGCACGTATGCTTCTCTCCGCAAGTCCCGGCCGACGTTTGAAAATACCGAACCGAGACCAAGGCCAAGGCCACTAGTCTGGGGGGCAATCGCCCCAGCCGCAGCAGCGGCCTCTCTCTCGCTCTTCAATACGATCTCGTTGCTGGCGATCTCGTCGTAGATGCTGGTGAGATATTCAGCGGGGAGATCAGCATTGTCGTTGATTCCTCTGTTGTTCTTGATGAAGTCTTCTTTGGTCATGCGCCTGGCGATCTTGCTGCTGTGTAGATCGGTGTTCAGCATGATGACGGAGTACGCGAGCACATATGCTGTGTCGGAGCTGGCAAAAGCGTTGGGGTTGCCTGCGAGATATCGCGACGCGAACTGCAACATGAAACGGTCGATCTTCTGAGCCTCGCCGGGCAGTCGGAAAGCCTGTAGGAATTGCCGAAGGGCATCTACAAAGCGTCGTTTGTGAAAATCCATCGAGTCGACGAATGAGTGCATGACTTCGATGTTCTTAGCCTCGCCTTCTCCCAGATACTCGCCGATCTGCGCCTTGTCCAATCGCTCCTCGGTCAGAAGGAAACGCGCTATGTCCTGAGGGCTGTCGCTAGGTATAAAGCTTCCCTCAAGCAGCATCTTGATTCCTCTTTTGGGCTTGAAGTTGAAAGCTCGAATGGCTCTGTCGAGTGCAGTTTTGCGCGCTTTCTCCCTCTCGAGCTGTTCAGGGTCATCCTCAATAGTGGGTGTCGACGGCATGACGGGGGTCTCCATCCTCGACGTGCCGTCGGCGATAGAAGGGTCAATTGACTCCCTCACACCATCAAGAGACTGCCGTTTCTCAGCGTCGGACGACTCGCTCGTTCCATTTGACTGGTCTGGCTGTGACCAGTTGACCATAGATCGTAGTGATTCGACAAGAGCGTCGAGAGCAGCGCGCTTCATCAGATACTCCTTTGGGATCCCATTCTCGGGTTCTTCGGGCGGGACGATATTTGCGACCGACAGCGAGGGTGGGAGCATGCCCTTCATCTGCCAGTCGCCCGGGTTGCTCTTGGCAAATTTCTCCTCGTACTGCTGCTCGTGCTCGGGCTTCACTATGACATTGGTGGTGGAATACTTGGCCAGATCTTCCACGATTGTTTGGAAGATGTTGTTCATCTGGCTATCACAGTCGTAGTTCAAGTAGGACTCCACCAGGGCGCGCGGGTCACCACAGAATCTCTGGAGGATTGTGATGACTTGCAGCTTTTGTGTAGGTGACGCATTTTTCCTGGACAGCAACGCAAGGTAGATTTCGTTGAGGAACACCTCTATTTCTTTCTGCTCGGAGTGTCAGCATTCGCCTGGAAGAATACAACAGACGGGTGACTGACCTTGAACGGAGCTCGCATGAACTTCAGCATGAGCCAGAATATATCGCAGCAGACTTCGAATACCCGGTCCACGGAGCTGGCACCGTTGCGGGAGATGCTTAGACAAAGATAGAATTTTATCGCTTGGAGGAAACTCGTGGGCTCGTTACTTTTGGTGCTCGTGATGGTACATAAGGGCGATGTGAAGACGGAGATGTGGTTGTTAAGGAGGGTGTGTATGAGGTGGAGGGAGATCAACTTGGACCGCATAGGCTGACCGCGCAAGTCATAAAGCATCTCGGGAGGCAGGTTCTTGGTGGACAGGTTGCAGAAGGAGCGGAAGACAAGGTAGGCATCTCTGACGTAGATTTCGTCCTCTGTGTCCAGAGATTCCTGGGCATCGTCCTGGTCACGGTCGGTGGCAGTTGTCTCGGCGTTGCTCTGTTCCGACACGGACCTCGAAGCCTTCCTTGGCCCTTTCAGCTTGGTCACCATGGTCGGCCCATCGCCCATGTTGGAATCGTCGAAGCTCTTCCGGTGCTCCAGGTCCCTCAATGTGAGCTTGGGGCCCTCGTCAGCCGCGTTCTCGGCCGTGGGAGGCTCTGCAGTCGCAGCTTCGGGAGGCCCGTTGTTGTCGCCGTTGGCCTCGTCACCATCCGCCGAGTCCCTCCGGTCAAAGGTCGCATTGCTCTCGCCATTCTTGAGTTTTGCCAGGTTCACCCGGGCCTCCTTCATGTGCAACCGCGTCTTGACCCTCTCAAAGACGGTGCCGACCATCTGCGCCAGGGTGCCCTGGGCTATCTGCTGGTTGTTGGTGTTCCTGGATAGGAGAAAGACGTTGTATACCTGGCGCACAGCCTTGAGTAGGCCGGCGCCATGGACCACGATCTTATCGTTGAGGACGGCGGCGAGCAGGGACTTGATGATCTGCAGCTGGACCTCGGCAGGTGTGGCCTCGCCCTGGAAGCAATCGCATATTGTGTCGATGGCCCGCTCGATGAGCGGCGTTTGCGGCTGAGCAGGGGCGGGCGCAGAGGCGGCGGCATCTGGGGCTGGTGGTGGCTCGGCTGGTGACTCGGATGTGAGGGAGAAGTAGGATGACGAGATGAGCTTTCCGATGCAGTCGAGGGCGGTGGTGGTCAGCTGGACGTTGCCAGACCGCGAGGCTAGTTGGAGGGGCGCGAAGATGATCTCGGGGTCTGGCAGGTGGGGGTCAGCCTCCTTGAGGGCTGCCTGGGCCCTCTCGACGCCATCGGTCAGGGGCTTGTTGCGGGTGCCAGCATGTTTCTGGATAGCATCCAGAGAGGACACGACAAAGCGGATGGAGCTCATGGTCGCCGTCGCCGTACCGGGGGGGGATCAGGAGGCATCCGCGTTGGGTGGTCCTGCGAGGTGGAATGCGATCGTCGAGGGGGGGGGGAGTAGTAAGGGGCTCTGGGCGCTGGGGCGGGCTCTTGAGCTGTCTGGCGGCAGCTGATGCTGGATGTCGCTCCGTGGACTGCGCCGAGGGCGAGAGTGGGGATGAAGGAGAAAGAAAGAGGAAGCAGGTCTGCTGGGTCTCCTTGTGATCAAAGGAATGGACAAGGCGGGTCAGCCCATGAGAAAGACAGCAATTGGGCTCGGCTGACGGGTCAGTGGTAGTAGACAGGCTCGGTGCTGGAGCTGGTGCAGAGGGGCTCCATGGGAATCAAGGGCCGATGTGGAAGTCGGAGCCGGAGTCGAGGTCGAGGTCGAGGTTGAGGTTGAGGTTGATGTCGGCGGTTGCGTGTCTTCAGTCTGCCGGGGACGCTTTACACTGGGCTTGACGTGCAGGGTACCTACATACCTACCTAGGTACCTAGGTATGCTACGCAGCACGTGTATGAGGCAGGTACTCACCCCAAAGTGCTCGGTGTCGCAGCTGGGGCCCTCGACCGAGAAGGGACCAGGTTGCAGCTTCCAAGCAGGGGCCGTGCGTAATGGAGTGAGTGACCTGTGGTCGCTGGGCGTCGACAGCTCACCCACCTGGGCAGACAGCCAGCCAGCCAGCCAGCCAGCCAGCCAGCCAGCCAGGTGGGGAGACGGGCCCGCCAACCACGATTTAGCTCCCAGGGTCCCTCCAAGGCCACCAGGAGCGACAGCAGGTTCTCGGTGCTGCATTTTGAAGTGCACCGTTTCAATCACGGGTGTATCGTCTCGCCTTCTTAAAAATAGCACCACCTTGTTTTGTTTGCCTCTGTTTTCTCTCTTGATCTAATTTCCCGCACCAAGCCCTCGGTGATCTTGACTACGTGTTGTCTGCCCGTCTGAGCTGAGACTGATTTTAGGGTGAGCGTAGAAACCCGACCGGCTGTGCTACATACATGCCTGGGTACTTACTTGCACCTTATATATATCCCGTATCATGGCCACGAGAGAATTCGCCAACCACTTCTTGCTTGGTGTGCGTGAACGGGTGGCCTGCAGGAAAGCACGTCTTGGAGCATGGGCCTCTGACGGACATGATGGGTCACATATATACGTGTTGTGCCTGATATCTCTGTATTCCGCTGTGTCCGAATCGTGGCAGGGAGTCGATGGACCCAGCAATCGATAAGCCCGATCGTTCCCTTGGCTTTTTGTCGGGGGTCATGCTACGCCCAATAGGGAATGGTGCTCTTGGCCTTGGACAGTCCGCGCTCAACGCCTGCGGTACGGGGGTACATCCGGCCCACTGTGCAGTGCGATGGCGCACCCGTCGGGGAGGTGGCAGGGGGCCGGAGCTCCCAATCCTGGTCCGCAGCCCCCAGCCCGCGGTCCTAGCAGCAGCTCTGTTCCCCCAACGAGAAACGGGGAGCGAGAAAAGAAAAAAGATCGCACGCCGAAAACTCCCTAACATCGGGACCTCTCCTCCATCACCACCAACCCTTGCTCAAGGCGACGTCCGCGCTCACCCACCCACCTCTCCCTCCCCTCCGTCGACTCTTGCATCTGCTCGACTCCCCCTTCTCGCAGCCCACGCTTGGTCCCTGGGCCTCTTGAGCAGAGCAATTCTTCCCACTTGCCATAGGACCATTCTCTCCCCGGTCTCCTCGTCAGTCTGGTGTGGCTTGCTCAGCGCAGGTCCGGACATCCACCTCTGTTCGATCCCCGAGAGTCATTTTTCCCGCAACCACAGCAGCCCAACATGCTCGGCCCAATACTTCGAAGGCAAGTCCTTCACTCGCGAACCTCCCTCCGACAAGCTCTGCCGACCACCTCCAGCCTGGCAAGATGGTACGCCTCCTACCCGCCTCACACCGTCGTCAAGATGCCCGCACTCTCGCCAACCATGACCGCCGGCAACATTGGCGCCTGGCAGAAGAAGCCCGGCGACTCCATTGCCCCCGGCGATGTGCTGGTCGAGATCGAGACAGACAAGGCCCAGATGGACTTTGAGTTCCAAGAGGAGGGTGTGCTGGCCAAGGTCCTCAAGGAACAGGGCGAGAAGGATGTCGCCGTCGGTAACGTACGTTGTTGTCTCGCGCCGCGATGAGACCCACCCGCCCGGTGCAGCACTCCCCCCCNCGACACACACACACAAACATATACACACAGAGAACCTTGCTGACCCTTGTCTTGCTCCAGCCAATCGCTGTCCTGGTCGAAGAGGGTGCCGACATCTCTGCCTTCGAGGGCTTCTCCATCGCCGACGCCGGCGGCGACGCCGCCGCCCCGGCCGAGAACAAGAAGGATGAGCCGAAGAAGGACGAGTCTTCCGCCCCCGCGCCTGCGCCGGAGCCTGCGCCGGAGCCTGCGCCGGAGCCTGAGGACACCGCCTCCTCGGGCCGGCTCGAGACTGCCCTGCAGCGGGAGCCCAACGCTGTCCCCGCCGCCAAGCGACTGGCCATCGAGCAGGGCATCAGGCTGTCCTCGGTCAAGGGCACCGGGCCCGGTGGCAAGATCACGGAGGAGGATGTCAAGAAGGCGTCCGCCGCCCCTGCCGCTGGCCTTGCCGCTTCTGCTGCCGCATACGAGGACATCCCTCTCAGCGGCATGCGCAAGACCATTGCCAACCGCCTGCAGCAGTCCGTCCGCGAGAACCCTCACTTCTTCGTCTCCTCGTCCATCTCCGTCAGCAAGCTTATGAAGCTCCGCCAGGCCCTCAACAGCTCGGCCGAGGGCAAGTACAAGCTTAGCGTTAACGACTTCCTCATCAAGGCCATCGCCGCCGCGGCCAAGAAGGTCCCCGCTGCCAACTCGTCCTGGCAAAACGACACCATCCGTCAGTACAACACTGTCGATGTCTCCGTGGCTGTCGCGACCCCCACTGGCCTCATCACGCCCATCGTAAGGGCTGCCGAGGGCAAGGGTCTCGAGGCCATTTCCGCCTCCGTCAAGGACCTCGCCAAGCGTGCGCGCGACAACAAGCTGAAGCCCGAGGAGTACCAGGGTGGCTCCATCTCCATCTCCAACATGGGCATGAACCCCGCCGTCGACAGCTTCACCGCTATTATCAACCCTCCTCAGTCTACGATACTGGCCATTGGCGCCCCCAAGAAGGTCGCCGTCCCGTCCGAGAATGAGAGCGGTGTTGCCTGGGACGACCAGATCACAATCACCGGTAGCTTTGACCACAAGGTTGTGGACGGCGCGGTCGGCGCTGAGTTCATGAAGGAGCTGAAGAAGGTTATCGAGAACCCCCTTGAGCTTCTACTGTAAGGGAGGTGAGGGTAGACGGCGTTGCCGCTGGCGATGCGACGGGCAACTGTTGGGGAGTTATTTCCGTCTTGGAGTAGACACACGCTTAGCGATCCCAGGGTGTATGTACTAATACCAATTCAGTTCCTCGCGGACGTGCATGTTCAATCCGAATGAGCCACCAACAATCACCCAAGTAGCTAGTATGAGAACTGTATGCTGATTGTGTCATTGTACCGGGAGCGCCAGCATATGAATATCGCTCATTGGGCTCTCAATTGCACACTTGGCTCAGGGTGGGCCACTTAGTCCAAAGCCTCAGATCGACATCCTGATCGACTTCAGTCGAACATCAGTCGAGTGCCGTTAGAGAGCCAACACAAACGTCCAAATCGCTCCCTCCTTTGACCAATACACTCAATATGCCTGGTCTTCGTGATCCATATACAGAACGAAAAACTGCTATCTTTCTTACAGTACCTTCGCTCAAGGCACAACAAAGAAGATCAAAGCAACACATCCACATCCAGTCACTTGACAGACAAGATAGATCTACCGCCTAGCAACCTCATAGGTCTTTCTATTAGGCTACTAAGTCTCTTTTAGAAGTTATAATATATTAAGTTTCTATTTAAAGAGAGCAGTTTAAGAATTTATAAACTTTCTTAAATATAATAATCTAAAATATATTAAAGAGGTAAATTAAATACTTATTAAAGAAAAATAATATAACTAATATAAATATTTAATAATTTTAAATTTTAAAAAATATTAAACTTTTATATTAGATTATTAAAATTATAATTATAAAATATTTATAAATCTTTTTAAATATAAGTTTAAAAAACTTATATTTTTTTAATTAATATTAAGTACTAATAAATTAGCTACCCTAGTAAGCTAGCTACTTTTCTACTAGCTACTCCTATCTATCTTTCTTATATATTTTTTTATACTATATTATATAATAAGTAAAATAAAAGAAAG